>WFMF01000647.1:5234-80515 GCA_011033025.1 Beroe forskalii | reverse complement strand
TGATGCCATGACACTTGAGACACTTTAAAAAGCTGAAGGTATTGAAACTGGAGTAAGAGAACATTCTATATTCATTGGTTGATTGTTCTCATCACAGCTAAATAAGTCCAATGTCCTCAAACTCAGAATTCCATGTCTTAGGAACCAGGTAAAGAATAAATGCTGTATGGCGTGTATCCAAACAATCAGAGTGACATAACAAATTATTGTGCTGCATAAACTTGATTCCATGAAGGTCAATAGTATCATTGAAAGTTGATCCAGTAACATTTTCAATTAGTGATTTTAACCTTGTGTAGATGAATTTCCTAGTTTTTGAAATGAAATTGGACTGGATATCATTAAGATCGATTGTTTGATGCAAAGACAGCAAGTCATTTTCTTTGAATACAAACTCCATTTCCTTTAGTTCATTGTGTAATCCAACTGCTGTTTCTTCGTCCAAAATATTATTTATTGTACAGACTTTAAATGGTGATGAAGTGAATTTAAAGCAATCAGAACTATCTTCATCACTCACCAAGGATCCATTATATTGTTCTTTCAGTATATTGGCAAGTTTCTGATTATCAACAATACTATTCTGCCCTATTTCAAATAAGGGATCCACTTTTCTCTTCTTTGACAGAGACATGTTGCCTATCACATTTCAATTGACAATGTAACATTAACAAGTTAATATAACATTGTAATGATAATTAATTACTTCAATACTTCAGAATTCTTGTAAATTCACAGCCCCAATTGTCCATGACTAAAAAAGAGAATTGGGACAGGGACAAATGGGACATTTGGGACAATTGAGACAATTGGGACAATTGGGACAGAGAAAATGGGACAAAAGGGACTCAGAAAGTGGATATCGACTGGGAAAATGGGACAATTCGGACTCATGAAACATAAAAAATGGGACTCGAGAAGTGAATTGTAGACAGGGACATTTGGGAAAAATGCGACATTTGGGACAAATGTTACATTTGTAACAAATGTGACAATGTGATATTTGGGACAGAGATAAATTGGCTGTGTTTGTGACCAGCATTTAAGCATTATTTTCCTCACAACCTATGATATGAGGAAAAACATGGCAGTTCCAATGCAACAACAGCTGCTTCAATGATAACATATGAGTAAAAGTCTGCTTAAATACCTTATTGGCCTTTCTTTAGCCAGCCTTTTTTTGACCGGCTCTATGGACAAAAATCGAATCATTTTTGAACCATTTCAAATGGCCCCTTGAACAAAAATTTTTCTAGCAGTTGCCAAACCAAGAAGATTTTGCACAGAAAGAGCCACAAAAACCGATTTATACTCAGCAAATTGCATCAAAAAAAATCCTGGTTGATTATCATGATTTAGGTCACTATGATCTCTGTTATATACACATAAAATGGCGGTCAAATTCAATCAAACAGTACATAAGTCAAGTAATAAAAGTTTCGTTTGGTCTTATTCAACTGGCCTTTAATTTAATCGGCCCCTCTTAAACCGGCCTTCTTCAACGGACCCTTTTGAAAGAAATCTCAGTCGTTTTTGTCCTTCAGGCCCGGTAAAATAAGGGCCAATAAGGTAGTAGAGTAGTAGTACAGTAGTATGGTATAGCAGTATGGATATACATTTCGGACAGAAATAGCCAGAAATTATTTTAATTATGAAAATAGGGATCAATTTAAAAATCACTAATTCATTCCACTTTTTTACTTGTCCCAATCGTCCCATATAATTGGGACAAGCAAAATTTGTTTTTAAATGAGGTTTTACGACGTGTTTTATTATTTTGACAAAAATATATAGTTGAATTGAATGAATCGAATACTTCAGTGCTATACATCCTCCCTATTTCTTGGGAGACTGCGACAACAACGTCAATTTCGGTTGAAGTGTGCACAAAAAGCGTCAAAAATGCGACAAAGAGCATCCAAAAATGTCAAAACAAGCAGGAAAAATGTCACACTGAAAATGTCGCCGTCCCCCTAGAAATGGGGTATACATTCCTACTTCCTGTCTCTGTACCAAATTCTTTAAACTAGCGCTAGAACTGCTGAACTGAACGAGGATTGATGTCAGTCGAACAAGAGTGGAGTCAGTCGGATAACAGAATTGTGGGTGTCAGCCGAGGAAGAGAGGTGACCACCGAGAAAGAATTGTGTCAGCCAGAGAGCACTGAGCAGTGGTGTCAGTCAGAGACTCAGAGAAGAGTGGTTTCAGTTGGTGAATAGAGGAGTGGTGTCAGCCGAGGAAGAATGCCTTTAGGCAAAGAGAAGTTCAAGTAATCTCAGCCGGAAAATAAGGGCTTCAGTCAGAGAAGAGTGGCATCAGTAAGAGAAAAGAGGAGTAGAGTCAGCCGCTCCAGAGAACAGTGGTGTGGGCCGACTGCCGAGGAAGAATGGTGTTAGCCCGAGATAAGTTCAAGTACTCAAGTAGTGCCGGCCGGAAAATAAGTACCGTGTCAGTCGTAGTCTAAGAGTTGTCAGTCTGAGAATAGGAGAGTGGCTTCAGTCGAGAATAGAAGAGTGGTGACAGCCGGAGAGTAGAAGAGTGGTTTCAGTTGAGGATAAGTGGTGTCAGCCGAGGAAGAGTGGTGTCAGCCGAGGAGGAGTGGTGTCAGCCGAGGAAGAATTATGTCTGTCAGAGAAAAATGGTGTCAGTCAGAGAAGAGTGGTGCAAGTCGGAGAATAGAATGGAAGAGGGATAATTCTCATTAAAGTAGTCTATCTTCCTGTTGAGCTTAGGTTAATTAGTGAGGAGTGATGGGAAATGCTGAAGAGGGGAAGTAGTGAGGAGTGAGAGTGAGAAGTGAGTAAGTTAGGAGGGAGAGGAAGTTGTGAGGAGTGAGAGGAAGTAGTGAGGAGTGAGGGTAAGTAGTGAGGAGGGAGAGGAAGTAGTGAGGAGTGAGGGGATGTAGTTAGGAGTTTGGGTAAGTAGTGAGGAGTGAGGGTAAGTAGTGGGGAGTAAGGGGAAGTAGTTATGAGTTTGGGAAAGTAGCGAGGAGTGAGGGGAAGTAGTCAGGAGTTTGGGTAAGTAGTGAGGAGTGAGGAGAAGTAGTGAGGAGCGAGGAAAAATAGTGAGAAGTGAGGGGTAAGTAGTGAAGAGAGAGGGGAAGTAGTGGGGAGTGAAGGAAAGTAGTGAGGAGTGAGGGGAAGTAGTGAGGAGTGAGGGGAATGGGTAAGCACTTGAGGAATAAGTGGAAGTTGTGAGGAGAGAGAAGAAGTGAGGAGTGTGGGAAATAGTGAGGAGTGAAGTGGAAAAGTGAAGAGGTAGGGGGTGATGAGGTAAGGCAGAGAAACAATGGGAGTAGCTGAGAATTGATGTGGGGGAAGTATTGAGGTGATATGAAACAAATTCTAGAGTTAAAATGGAACTTAAAACAATTTTTGCAAAATTGCCTGCAAATTTGTGCCATGAAAGTTGTCCCTCAAATCAAGGCCTCCTTTTTCGGAAAGAAAATACTAAAATAGTATTGAAGAAAGTAATAACTAAATTTTACCCGTGTGTTGAGCTTAAAGTTGTGTTTAAGAGAGGTCTTTCATTAGGTAATTTGTTCAAATTTAAAGATGTTCTACCATTTGAATGTAAATCTGGAGTAATATATTACACTAAATGTAAAAAATGTGGGCCGAGTGCGGCTTATTTGGGTAAAACCAAAAACACAGTTTACGAAAGATTTTACGGTTCTAACGGTCATCTTAATGCTAGGACTAAGAATAGTGCCCTCCATTTGCACATATCCGAAACGGGTGATCCCGAGTGTGAATTTGACTTCAAGGACACTGAAATCCTTGGAAGATGTTCACACGATCTTCGGCTTCGCTATATGGAGAGTATTATGCTCAAATTAGGTAGAAAACAGACACTTAATACGCAGGAGTGGTCGATTCCGCTCAACATTTTCTAAGTACTGCTTTGTATGTATGCATTGATTTTGTATCGGTTTTTAACACTTTATCTAGTACATTACATCAGTGATTACATTAGATAATAATTTATTAATTTCTTGTTGGTTTGCTACGTCATGTAACATATTTTGTGATTTTGTGTGTAAGGTCGTCTAGTTTAAATTTACCAGTTTAAAAGATCATCTTCAGCGTGCTTGTAGGCAATAACTATTATATATTCGCTTGTTAGCATTGTATAATAAATCTAAATTCAGGTTGAAAATGGCATAAAGCATATGTCGAAATATCCCTATAATGACGGCTTTTTATTTTGTGTTCAAGTTTACTAAAATAGCATTTTCGACCTAGGAGAGTAAGATATTATTTAGCTCTATAAAACGATTTTAAGACAATTGAAACCAAATTTAGGTGTTTTCATAATTCACCATTTTTGGCACTCGGCAGCCAAATATAGCCAAGACACTCAAAAAATAATACTTTAGTCGACTAAAATAAATAAATAAAATAAAATAAAAAATTTTGATATTACATCAACACTAATTTCATAAACATGTCAATGATTCATTGGCCAATCTGCTGGATCTTCCAGCCCATATTATTTTATAGACATTAACTTATAAAACTTATAAAACCATTAGACTTGAGGACACTTATGACAAAAAATCTCGAAATAAATAAATAAACACGAAAATGAAAATTAGAAGATTAAAAATGGCAAAAAGGTTCCATCACAGTGAAGGATTTATAAGAATAAAAGAAAAGAAATAACAACAAATAAAATAATCTGGCAATCTGCTCAATACAAACAAAATGTTTATTGCCATACCTTCCATTTGTTCTATCTAGTATCTTCCATTTGTTTTATCTAGGTGTGTGTACGCGCGCTTCCCTGGGGAAGCCCGCCGCGCGAGCCAAACAGAGATATACGTGTTTAGTTGCCTAGACTTGTCTGACGTTGACAGACCCTCTCGACGCGAGAATCAGCGCTGACGGGTCATACATCGTACAACAAGCCCAGACCAGCGCCCAGTTCTGCGCGCGCGTTGCTAAACACGTATATCCCTGTGAGGCTCGCGCGGCGCGCTTCCCCAGCACAGTGTGTCCCGTAGGGAAGCGCGCGGCGCGTACACACACCTATGCGGGCTTAGGAAGCACGCGCGGTGCGCCGTCGTTCCTCATCAGCACCTGGTTAGCTAAACGTGTTGGCAACTAGCAAGGCCAAGGCGTTGCCTGACCATGACCCCCTCGCGCGCGCGAAGCGCGCGCGCCACGAAATAATGCAATGGGTCTGATTATTTCCTAAGCCCCGCGCACAGGTGTTGCCCTAACCAGGGCCCTGGTTACGCGCACAGAGTTTGCTAAACACGTATATCCCTGTCTGCGTTGCGCGGCGCGCTTCCCCGTAGGGAAGCGCGCGGCGCGTACACACACCTATGCGGGCTTAGGAAGCACAGAGTGCGCGGCGCGGCAAGGGGTGTCGTATCGACACCCCTGGTTAGGGGAACACAGGTGTGTGTACGCGCTGCGCGCTTCCCTACGGGACACACTGGGGATCAACAATCAAGCGCGCCGCGCGAGCTTGTCAGGTGTTGCCTGACGACGTCAGACAAGCGCTTGCTAAACACGTATATCCCTGTGTGGATCGCGCGGCGCGCTTCTCCAGCACAGGAGGGAAGCGGCGCGTACACACACCTATGCGGGCTTAGGAAGACAAGCGCGAGCCACACAGGGATATACGTGTTTCGCAATCTGATAATGGGTCCGACGACGTCGACATTGCCACATGTTATGTGTCCCTGTTTGTTCGCGCGCGCGCAAAATAGGTCCTACAACGTAGGACAACGTCGACAACTTTCACAATTCACACACTTTGAAACACTATCCAACTGCGAAAATGGAGTTGTTCATTAAATTTATGATAATGATATCACTCAGAAGATAATAAAATTATACATTTAAGAGAATTTAGCACTTGAAGGGCTAAATTATTTTTTAAATGATAAAATGACAAGCAATATCACAATTCGCACACTCGCACAGTTCAGTATACTATAGAGAAAGAAATTTTTTAGAGAAAGAAATTTATTTTTTATCAACATTACAACACATTTAAAATACAAAACAAAATAATTCCTTTCCTTTTTCCTATAATTTCCCAATTTAACAGTTAAACTTAACTCAGTTGCCCCAGCCCGCCGGGGCGCCGCGCACTATGGCGCGCGCACCCGGGCACCATGGCGCGCGAGCCCGGGCAATGATACCCTCCCGCGGCGCGCGACACTGTGCAAGGTACCTTCTGAGTAGTGTTACCCAGATACAACTGGGTAACACTACTCACAAGTTAAATCGAAAATTTTAACATTGTTACTTAAGTATTTAAGTACTATACTATAACTATCTAGTAGCCAGCAACAAAATTTCATAATACAATATCTATTATCTAATTTCTTGTCTTCTAGGAAATTTCAAAAACTTTATCAATTGCAATGATACTGCGATATAGATACTGCTAAGCTTAGCTACAGCTAATTACAGCTATAGCTTTTATTAAACTTAAAGACGCATGCGAAGTTCGGCGCGCATGCGATGATATTTATTATTTTTGTTTATTGCGATAACTATTGTTATGATAATTGCAATTGATTATAAAGATTATAGTCTTCAAATATTCATAATAATTATTATATTTGAGACAGCCCATATCTCTAAATCTCGAATATAAATTATAATATTATAATATTAACAGCTCGTAAAATGTAAATATATTTTAATTTTAATAACTTAACTGTGTTTTTTTAGTTAAAATGATCTAGATTAGTTAAAATAATTTAGATTATACGTCAATCTTATATATAATTTGGAGATGGCACGTGAATTATGTCTGTGCGGGCGCACAGTTTAAATTTGAGCTTGCCAAGAAAATATCAAGGAAAACGAATGCAAACGGAAGAAATGAGGTGCCGTTGCTATGGAGTTGGATATTTGCGCACGTGCAACATAAAGTAGTTCGTAAAGTAATGCTACTATTACGTTAGTGATTTAAGCTGTCGAGATGTTGCTTTTAAATGTTGATGTCTTTAAATTTTTAGTTCATGAGGCATGTAGGAATATTTTGGACGACAGTTATCGGAAGTTTTGGAAAGTAGGAAGTTATTACAAAAACTATCTAAGCAGTAAAGTTCAACCGGTGAAATAAATTCGCATCGAACGATGTTCGATCCTACGTCTCGGCCTCGGCGTGTTTCAAAATTATTGAGAAGTTCACGAATTTCGATTCAGAACACTTCACGTAAACGTAGGGGGAAAATAAAATTGTTGAACCAACAAAACGCGACATGCGCGCGCATTTTAATCTTGCGCGCAACGCAGAAACTCTGCGCGCGTCGCAAAGTTATTTCAGATATAGTTACGAACTTACAAGACAAAATGCGCGGCGTCTGAGCCGAGTGAGCAATGTAATTGCAGGCTCATCGGGCATGCTAGTTAGTTATATGAGGAAGTCATCTATAATTTTAATTATAATACATGCATCAAATTATTCAAAAAAATGCGTTGCAAACACGCATTTTTATGCATCAGTCATAATTCAAACTCAAATACGCATTACATTTTTCATTAAAGTTTCAATTATCAAGATTAATTTTTAGATACAAAGGCCTGGACTGACTCGCTTTAAGATATGCAATGTCTGCAGACTTGATGCGCCCCAATATGTTTCATGCGAAAATAGATCAAAAACAATAATACTTTTCCGTGATCCTAAAGCTATCATAACCAAGCCAAGACAGTAAATCACAGCCCAAGCTCTCACATAGGCCAAATAAAGGAAATGAAACATCCCTTGTCTATGTCATCCCATCTGGGATAAGATTAAGCAAAATGTCAGAAATCGGCAGTTTGCGGTCACAAGAGGATTTGCCTTGAGATCCTCTCACTGACACTAGTTAGGGTTAAATTAGAGTTGGGATCATGATCAGGATTTGTTAAGTTTAGAGTATTAGGATTAAGGTTTCATTATGAATCAGTGAATTCAAAATATTTATGGGCTTTCATGGTTTTAATTGGACTTTGAGACATTTGTCTTTTTCACATTTTCAGTTTGATGATGAATCGACAATGTATCATGATGATGATTGATTGGTCTATACCTGTAAAAATATACAAATTCATTATCTTTGTCAGTTGCAGAACTTGCCCTTCATTTCTGATTTGATGATTAGGTATTGACCACTTGTAATCATGCAAATTGAGAAATTAAGAATTAAGAAATTAGGATGCAGGATGCAACAATAAGAACCATAATGTATAATGGCTTGATATCAACAGCAATGAGCAAAGAAAATATAATGCATAATATCACAATGGAGCCCATGGTATAGAAACTGATGGCAACAATACAAACCTTCAAAGGGTTCTAAGAATTGAGATAAATGCATGCCCATAGAATTTGTCACATGATCATTTGCCCAAGTGCATGCATGCATTAAATCAACTATCAAGCACATTGGAGAGGGAAATTCAGTGCCTGCATACTGGAAAACGGACAACAAGAATTGTGCTGGCAGGCACAATTCTTGTTTTATAATTCTATTTTCAATATGGAGTCCTTTTCAGGTTACCCCTTGCAAGTTACAGTTATTGTGAAATTGGGAAACGCAATTCATTCTCATCATTGGAAACCAAAAGCTGTATCCTGTACATAAGATACATTTCAGAGATGGGACATTGTAAATTTCTCATCATTCTTACTTGTAGGAGTGTAAAATAGCAACATGGCCAAAGGAAAGGTAGTGGAGTTTCAAGTCCACATGAAAAATGATGAACAATTTCAAAGTGTCTTAGATGATGAATCTAACCTTTGGGGTATGTTGTAAATTGGGACTCTTTTTGAATTGATCATTGATTTGTTTCAAAATAGTCAAAACTTTTTGTTTGCTTTTAGATATTTCCTATGATAGAACCAAATTGAAATTTGTCACTTTCCCAGTTGATATATTTCCCTCAGTTGTTGATGTTTATACTGAATGGTGTGGACATTGTACATGTGTTACTGGCACATTCCACAAAGCAAACATCAAATATGGCTCTGACAACCCTATCAAATTTGGAACTGTAAGTGTATTTCAATGAATAACTGAGCTAAATAGTAAAATAAGTTTCATATAATATAAGTCAATATTACAACTTTATAAATCAGTTCAGATTATTTGCTCTAAGGTTAATTGTGTGATATGATATAATGGCTCTTATAATGCTTATTATCTAAATGTATGTTAAAGTAATATATAATACTGATAGGTTTTAAGATCTGGTGAGCTGGTGGCATTTTCTAGATAATAGACTTGAATGTGATGATATAAAATGTACTTTCCTTCAGGCTAGTTCTGATACAATTGCTTTCTTGTCCAGATATGCTGGATCGAGTCAACCAACATTCATGTTCTTTGGGGTAAGTTGTACCTTGAACTTAATTGCTTTTGTATGGTCCCTTTATTTCCCACAAAAATAGTACGACATGAGTGATTCTTATCTGTGAATTTTCATCCATAACATAATAATAATAATAATAAACTATGGTAGCTTAAAGACAGCAACGAAAGAAGTTAAAACTTAACCCTTTATGCACAGCTGTCTATTAGAGCTGAAAGATTACAAAGAATGTACTTCAAAACTAAGATTACATGCATAGGGCATGTTAATTCAAGATATCATAGCAGTAAATGGTACCAGAACATTGAAATTAATAATTAAATAAATTAAACTTAAATAGTGGAAGCAATGAGTGCTTTGATAGTGCACAAACACAACATAAAAACTGAAAAATAATGTCAAATAATTTAAAAATACTGTAAGATAAGTTTTAACTTAACCACTGTCAGAATAACAAAACCTTTATATACAAAAATAAATTCAAACAATTGTTAGATAATGTTAAAAGCTTGAGTAACTAAATAAATATGTTATGAAAAATAAAAATCAAATATTGAAACTTTTCTTGAATAAGAATGTTTTCAGTCTGTTTTTGAAGATATGAACATGCCAATTATATGGATTTAATTAAAATTAAAATTCTGAATTTTTGAATATGTCATAGCATAAGTTAATAAATATCAAAAGATAATTTTTAACAATGGAAATTCAAGATGCATTCAATGTGATGTCAAAGCAAGAAAAGGACTTCTATAACTTTTCAAGTTTCCAACTTTTCAACACCAATTTTGTTCATATCCAATAAAATGAAGCATGCTTGCAAATGCAGATGATGAATTTGTTATAATAATTTACTCAATTGTGTAGTCTGCATCGGCTTTGGTGAAACCTTGTTATAGACCACATGATATGGATAAACATGATTTCAGGGTAAAGGAGTTGTTCTTGATGTCATACGAGGTGTGAATGTTCCTTTGATTAATCAAAAGATTGAACATTTCCTTGCCTTGGAAGAGAAAGTTAAGAAAGGGGAAGCAAAGAGAGAGCCGGTAATCTGCACCAAATTTAACACTTTGTTAATAATATTATCATGCTTGATATTGGTGACATCTTAACATTTGCAATTGCAAATATTTTCTCCTACCTCAATTAAGACTGTAATTAAGAGTAAATCCAGCTCTTTTCAATATCCAAATATAGCAATCTTTACTCACTGAATCTAAACTGAATAACTAGCATCCTCAGTTCATTGATGCAATATTGGCTGAGCCAACAGAAGAAGCTGAAGAAGAAGGTTAGTACTCCTAATAATACTGTGATCAGTAAATTTTATAGATTTATTATTGTTACAGTATTTATGTTGTATTTTTGTTCAGAGGAGAGTTTATAGTGCCCTTGGGCAATAATTGCATTATCAAAGAACTCTATCTGGCCCAATTAGGTTTGAATCCCATATTTGGGCGCTTTATTTGACAACAGCCATTATAATTGTATCGTAGAATTCATGCCGTGTACTAGAATACAAACTGTCGACAGATATACGCAGCATTGCAACAAGTGAGCTACCCAAGGTTAGGTTGGCAATAAACATGTACTATATAGGTCCATGTAGATAAACTTCTGTGATTTTTTCACATGATGTGACTGTTGCCTTTTCACAGAGGAAGGTGCAGAGGAGGGAGAAGAGGAGGAAGATGACAGACAAATTACAGTGGCGCTCATCAAACCTGATGCAGTGGCTGCTGGAAAAGTCGATGAAATCCTTGAGAAGGTCAAACTGAATTTTGTCACTGCCAAGATAATAAATGTTCTTGTTTGAATTACACGAGAAAAAATTGTATGTAACGTACTTTTTTGATTTACTTTTCAGCTTGATAGAATAAGGTAAATACAAATTGTAGTTATAGAAAATAATCAAAGGCAAAATTATTTCATTGACATAACAGTTAACGCGAGAATAACTGGAAATAATATTCAGCTAGGGGAGGTTGGAATTGAGGTTTTGAGTGAGATAGAAAGGACTCTAACACGGGAGGATGCCATGGCCTTTTACAGCACTCATCAAGGAGAGGACTACTTCTTGCAACTCATTGACTACATGATCAGGTACTTACTTCATATAGTACCTACTCCATAAAAATGCCCGAAGAATATGCCTTGGATCTTTATATAAACTAGGTCCATGGCAAGGTACTAATTTAATTGTGTCTTAAATTCTGAATTAACGGGAATAAGTATTGATCATTTGTTAAATCTGTGCCATTTCCTACATACTTTTCACCTCAGTGGTCCCATTGTGGCACTAGCCCTGGCTGCTAAGACGCCAGACACAGATGTTGTGGAACGATGGAGACAGCTCATTGGACCTAAGGATGTAGCCATTGCCAAGGAGGAAGCTCCTGACAGTTTGAGGGCGCAGTTCGGCAGCGCCGATGAGAACTTTAAGAATGCCCTTCACGGCTCAGACTCAGCAGAACAGGCTGCAAGGTAAGAAGATTGGTTATATCGTCATTGACAGAGTCTCATGTTATTAAAACCTTGTAACAAGTCCTCAAGAGGATTTCGAATGATCCGAAATGAATGAAAGAATGCTATAAGGAATACTATTTTGTAGAGGTTTTTACTTAGTTTTATTGTTGTTCAAGAGTTCACTTTTCAGGGAGCTGGCTTTCTTCTTCCCAGATTTCCTTAAAAAGAAGGGTGCTGCGAAGGGCCCTGCTCGAGTGCAACGTACTTTGGCTCTGATCAGGCCTGATGCTTTGAGGAAATACAGAGGTCAGTCAAAGAGAATCAGTGAATCGGTGCTAATTCTGCTAATCAGTGCTAATTCTGCTAATGTAAATCAAAACTATTTAATGATTTATCAACGAAGTTTGAGTACCTATTAATCAGGGCTTCAGTTCAATTAAATATGTGGCTGGAAGTGTGATTTTTTCACTGAACTTGGTCGATTAGCAGGAGCAAGATTAGATCGTTATCTCACAAATTAACTCATTATAACGCCTGCGGAAGCGCTTCCTGGAGTTATATTTACTGATATAACACCTGCGCTTTGTCTCTTATTAAATGTGCTGCACCTCTATAGGCCTGCAGTCCTGCTTGTGAGCGCGCTGTTTTTCATCGTGCATACAATCGTACTTTCTCCGCAGGGGGGCTATTGCTATTCTGCGTGCCCTTACTAATCTATCATTCACTGGAGCAATCCATGTGTATCATTAAACTATTGGATCTTTAGGAGTGCGTTGCAATGCAAAACTTTGCTTGCAGATGTAATCAAATTTTGATATTGTGTAGGTAAGCGTCTCATAACTTCATGATGAAAGTATTGGTGTGCACATTGCACGAGTCTATGAGCTTAATAAGGACACGAAGAATGGTCAAAATACCGCGACTGTTAATAATTGATACCCCCTTCATTATAATAATACCATTATCATTATCATCAGATGATATCATGGAGAAGATCAAGGCGTCTGGTTTCGAGATAGCAAATGCTAAAGAAGTACAGCTGACGAAGGAGCAAGCTGCAGAGTTCTACAAGGAGCACGAGGGACAAGATTACTTCGACAAACTCGTCACCCACATGAGCAGGTGGAAGTGATTCATGAACTTCTTACTCACATTCTCACATAATCACTCGAGCTCGTATTCGGGTTTTCGCTATCTTTGGGAGATTTAGTTTTGTCGGTGGCCCCGTGAAAGCGCTGGCCCTGTGTCGGGACTGTTACTAACAAATCCTTATCAGCTGCCCCTTGAAGGCATTTTCACTAACAAATCCCTATCAGTGGTCCGGTATTGGGAACATCACTAGCAAATCTTTATCAGTGGTCCCGTGATGGCGCTTGCCCTGTGTCGGGATTGTCACTAACAAATCCCTATCAGTGGCCCTGTGTCGGGATTATCACTAACAAATCCCTATCAGTGGTCCTGTGATGGCGCTTGCCCTGTGTCGGGACGATGCTGTGACTGGGTGGAGGTCTATGCTGGGACCAAAGAACGTGGAGGAAGCCAAGGAGACCGCACCGGACAGGTAGTAAGTTGTGTTGAGGTATATTGCCTGAATGTGTGTGTAGCATTGTTGGTGTTATGTCTCAAAGAAACGAACAGTAGGCGGAAACTTAAGAAATTCTTCGAGGCATGGGATCACCTGGTTCAGTTATCAGTAAGCGGTTGCGTGTCAAAGTGGTGACCGTATGGATTAAATACAAGGATTTTATAGATTCCTGTGTGCTCCATTATGAAATCATGTTTGATTCAAAGCTATTGTATCCTGTTATCTCGTTCAGTTACCGTAAATCGCAACGGAATGGTCGCTAAAACGAGCTTGGAAGGGTTATAATGGAGTTTCTATTGAACCTGGCTGTAATTTGCAATGCCATTCTCTCCGCCTACTATTTGATTCTTGAGAATTTTGTTAATAAAACTGTTCCGGTTCAAGTGACGATTGCTGTTTGATTTATTCTATAAATCATCATATTCTGAATCTGATTTCTTGTCAATTTAATGATACAAAACCTTGACCTTCCCCTTTAATAAACTGAGATCTATCAGATGAGTCTTATGCAAATCTCTGGTATTTCTGAGAATGATTATGAGACTATTTTCAGTGACCCACAGTAAGTGAATTTACCAAGTCGGTAGGCTCTCCTCGTTGAATGTTCACCTTTGTTGAGTGGCTATTTTTGTCGCTCAATTCAAAAAATATCAGCTATGCTATCCTCAAAAAATGGATCCATTTTCAATCAACGAGCCGCTTTTGAAAAGTCAAAACTAATTCTTATCCATGTTTCTTTTGTTATAACCTTCAATTTGCTGTTTGCTATTTTCACAGCTATATGTAAACTGTAAATGCTACTGACAATAGTAACATAATTTCGCGCATCGTGTAGCATGAACGTTGATAATATGAATGACAAATTCATAATCAAAGTCAGACATTTTTTTCAAATTTCGTGTACGAACATTTGCACATTATGTTGAATCAAAAAACTGAAGCGTTTTTCTTACCGATGGAATTGGTTTTGCCATGCATGTTTTACTGAAGAAAAACAATCGATTATCACAGTTTTCCATGTGATCCCATTTTCCATCATGATGCATTAGAATATTTCAAATCAAGAGCGTTTTATATATTGAACTGAAAAAAGTAGATTACTGAAATGTAGCATGGCAATTGGCAACGAGTCATTTGATCAAAAAAGCCTCACAAATAACGCAATTTTACAATCACCAATGATTGTGCTGCCAATAATTAAACTATTTAAGTCGGCATTAGGAAAGGGTCAATAAGGTTGAAAACGAGGGTATGCACGTACATTCAAAGAATTTAAGAATTATCTAGGGTTATTCATTGGGTCATATCAGGCAAAGGTCAAGTTGGTATACATTCGAAACAATCCCTCTTATCTAGGAATCATATAATTCTTTTACCACTTTCTAAATTATGGCTTGATGGCTTTCTTAATTTATGTATCATGAAAGTTACCGTTATATCTTTCATTGTCCATACAATCCATATTATAATTCAGTAATTTACTCTCTTTATCAGTTTTTTACTCATAAAGTCATAACCTTTCGAGATAATAAACTGTTGAATTCAGTCACGGCTTCTCAGCAGTTATACATATTCTATGTTCATTAATGAATGGCAGTTGCATTAATGATACCAAATAACCAAAGGTCACTGGTAACCTTGGTATTATAGGGTATTCGTAAATCGTACGCTTTTAATCTTTATCTTAATTGATGTATTCCATATCCATTATCCAGCCTTAGGTCTAGAACTTACAAGATCATCTTTCATTCTGGTACCAGCATTGAAAACATTTCAAATGGGTTGCAATGTTTGCTAATCAACATAGCAACTCTTTACTTTCATAGCCCGCTTTTTTCCAAAGCATTTATTTATGGAAGTCTTAAAACTTCAGAAAATGCGAATGAGATAGTGCAGGGAGAAGTAAGAATAAGTGATAAGAATGCATATAAGGTGTGAAAGTGTAGGTAAACAGCGAGTGTGGGACACGTGTCTCGTGTAAGAACCGAGAATTATACTCCGCTCATTGG
Source organism: Beroe forskalii (assembly GCA_011033025.1). Classification (NCBI taxonomy): domain Eukaryota; kingdom Metazoa; phylum Ctenophora; class Nuda; order Beroida; family Beroidae; genus Beroe; species Beroe forskalii. The sequence goes on along the minus strand of WFMF01000647.1, from coordinate 65,126 downwards.
AAATTGACTGGACTTGACATGAACTTTAAGCTATTCCTTCTTAAATTACCTGAGGAAGCAATGAAATTGATACTGTCAATACATGCGGTGTTGACCAGACGATAAGAAAAGAGAACTTAATATCTTGTAATCTTAAGTATCCTATCTATCATTAGTTCAACCAACAGAAATTTTGGTCATGTGACTACGCCGGTCAATTTATAATGAGCGGAAAAAATTGAATATTGAGAAGTACATTGGTGAGAGAATGTGAGTCCCCATCAGAGCATGTGTCGCAATGTGTGGTGTGTCTCCTCACACCCTCCCTCTCCCTCAGTCTCCGAGCTCAGTATGTAGAAGTGGAGGACGATCCAGCCCTCAACGCTCTCCACGGCTCAGACAGCTTGGAAAGTGCGGAAAGGGAAGTCAACTTCTTCTTCCCCAAGCAGCAGACCCTGGCAGTCATCAAACCTGACACATCGGTTGAGGAGAAAGGTGCGAGTCGAGCGAATTGGAATATGAACAGCATTTCGGCCTTTCGTTCGACTTTTGATCGTATACTGAATCCGTAACTCATCCTTTCATTATAGTTTTTCATTATTTTGCCTTGATGATTTGAAATCTAACTAATTCCGAGTGCTGAACTTTAACACTAAACCTACGTCTCAGATCTAATCATGGAGAAGATCAGGTCGAGTGGTTTCCACATCGCCGCGCAGAAAGAGACAGTCCTGACGAAGGAAGTGGCTGAGCAGTTCTACGAGGAACACAAAGACAAGGAGTTCTTCGGGGAGCTCACGGAGTTCATGACGAGCGGACCCACCATGTTCATGGTGCTGTCCCGGGAGGACGCAGTGCTAGGGATGAGGGATATGGTGGGACCTCCTGACCCGGAGGAGGCCAAGAAGGTCGCTCCTGACAGGTGAGAGAGTTTGTGCTAATGGGTGTGGTACATGTTTGATCATGAATGGAGAAACGTCCAGGGGGTCCATTCTGAAATTGAACCTAGTCAGAAAAAAAATAAATTGCTAATTTGTAGAGAATTTTGACTTAAGTTCGTGTTTTTGACTTAAGTCTGTTTCGGAAAGGTCCTCCAGAATATTGGGGAAAACGTAACTTTTTGCTTGGTTTGCAATTTCGATTTTCGACTGATATCTGCAGACTTTAACACCAATCGGTAGAATATTTCTGCATATTCTGCAGTGACTGCTCTGTGTGCAGCTGTGGTAATCCGACTTCACAATATCTCACAAGCATCGCCATTGCCTTGCATGCACGCAATCACGATATCGTTAGAAATGCTTTGTGAGTTGTTGTTACAACACTCTCTTGCAGGATTGCAGTAACATGCAAGCATTTTCCACATGATATCGTGTGTCTCTCGAGTGAAACGCACCTTCAATTAAACTATGAACAGTCCATCTAAATGACATGAAATGTCTTTCTATACGATATAATCTTGACTCTCACTTCTCAGTATCCGTGCTGCTGTTGGTAAGGACATTATCAAGAACGCTATCCATGCTCCCACTGATATAGAGAAAGCCAAGGAAGCTATCAAGCTAGCATTCGGAGATGAGGTGGAATTCGATGAGGAGGGACAAGTCGTAGAGAAAGCCGCTGGGTTCTCATCAATGGTTGTATGATTTGAGTTAGGTTTCTAAGATTTAGGTGCTAAATTCAGAATACGATTTAATAGATACGATTTAATTTTGTTTTTCCTCTGAAACGATACACAAAGTGATCGTTTGCCTACATGTTTAGCTTGAGATACCTGATACCAAGTAAACTTCTCTGTATATCTTATCTGAGTATTAACGTAGAAGAGGCTGTTGCAGCAGTAGCAGAAGAGCCTGCAGCTGAAGGAGGTGAGGAGGCAGCCCCAGCCACAGAGGAACCTGCCTCGGCAGAGGCAGTCACTGACGCAGCAGCCGCCGGTTAGTAGCAGACTTTATCTTGCTACGAGTTGTTTATGTGTGAAACTGAATTACACTCAGTTTTTTTTATAAGAAACTGTCTATAAGAAACTTAGCCTAGGATTTCCGAAAATTTAAGAAACTTAGCCTAGAATTTCGCAAAAATTAAGAAACTTCACTGATTTACAATTAAGAAATTAAGAAACTTCTAGCCTAGAATTTTGAAATTTGTCTATAAAATCCTATTGCAACTGAAATTCTTTTTAACATGATACGTCTGGCTTCTGGGGCTGCGCCCCCAGACCCCAATTTTTGATTGTGAACATTCCGAAACTAATCTAGTACTTCTATTGGACTCCTATTACAGTATTACACTGGATACTATGTGATAATTGACCATACAGCATAGAAATTTAGAAAATGAATCTCTCATGATTTGTCGGTTTAAAGTAACATGCCAGATACTAAAGCACAAAACAGAAATTTAGAAATTGTTGTTGCGACAGGACACTATTAGTATTACAGTTCCATATCTATTTCCAATAGTTCCAAGCATTAAGCATTATAGGATTTAGATATGATTTCAAAATTTCAAACTTTTTGGAAGAACATTTGATGAAGATCCCTGAACATTATTGTATACAGCTGCACAAATCTTTTAAGATAGGTACATGCTTAAAAGTGTATAATTTAACTGAAAATATCAGAAGGTTCGATTCTAATCCTCAACTACAGTCTACACAGTAGGTTCTTGGAAATTTCTTAGACATTTTGCTGTACGGTATGTCGGTATGTAGAATTAAGAAACCGATTAAGAAACTTTTAGGCTCAAAATCGTGAAAAAATAAGAAACTTGTAGCCTAGGATTTCAATAAGTTTCTTATAAAAAAAACTGAGTGTAATATAAAACGGCTCTGACACTTTACTCTGCTTTTATTCAATGCAGCTCAAAATGTAATCCTCAATTGCTGTGATGCGAAAATGTAATAGGTTCATGTTTTTAAGCTTGGAAAAAGCTAAATATGATTTCTCAACACCCTAAATGATATTTGATAATATTTGTGCATGCGATACCTCATACCATCTACACTTATCACCATTTAGCCATTTCAGATGACAGCATTCCACTCACCCCTCACCTCACTCACATTTGTGTTGCTTTTCTACGTGTTGCTGAGAAATATGTCGCTGTGTGTGTCGGTTGGGTGATAATCCGTGGCTGCTGATTCATTCTAATGTTCAACAAAGATCTGAGAAATGATCATCATTCAACTTTCATTCACATCGCAAGAATCGAATAGTCGAAAGTTGGTGAGTTCACAATTCGAATTTCAATTAACTATTATTTCATAATTCGTGTGATCGTCTTTGACGTGTTTTTGTTATTTCATATGCCTGCAGAATGAACCAAAACGTTTGCCTAGATACAATGAGAACGTTTGAGGCCATAGTGGCGCGTCTATTTTTGTTTGTTTTGAAAATTGCAATTAGAAAACGATCATTTCGTTTGTTCGGCCTCTTCTCACTGTTCTTTTCTTTTCCTTGGACGATCATGACTGAGTTACTCTTGGAAAACTGGGTCAAACTCAATCAGACGTTTTGCAGATACCTATGGTGATTTCCTTTAGGATTTCTTGTGATTCTCCTTACCTTTTTCTGGCATGTTTTTGAACATCCGAATTGTTTTCAAATTCGAAATTTACAGAAAACTTTGACGTTTGCATGATCCAAAGTATCTAAGTATCTGGCTGAATGTTGAGCTGTTTGTCCGAATAGTGCCTCATTCCCATATTTCTCTACCAGAAGAAGACAAGCCTGATATTGTGGAAAATGTGCAAACGGAAGTACAGCGTCTCGAGCAAATGCTAACCAGTGAGAACGTTGCATGCGTTTCAAAGTAGCTGGATTTATGAATTTGTGTCGATTGTTATAGTGAATTTGCATGCACTTTGAAATAATCTAGCGCCATTAGGTCGTGGGGTGAGTTCTATTTATCATGTTTCTGGTCCAGTAATGAATTATTGAATTAGAATTTTCGAATCAAAATTGCATATGTGTTGCCCATAGCGCAGAGAATCAAAACGTTCTTCTTGTGTGTGGGAAAATAGTGCGCGTTGCCATAGGAATTTGCACAAACGAAAATACAAAGTTGAATTTCAGCAGTGTATAGACAGAAGCGCGTTGTCCTAACTTATCGACATAGTGGCAATTTGGTTGGAAATGACGTTGACCGAACTTTGACGATGCAACGTTCAAGTGTGCTGATATAATCATTAATTATGGTAGAATTAGAAACAAGGATAGATACCAAAAATGACACAGTTCTTGTGGCAAAACTTTCGAAAGATATAAAAACAATCCAATTTTCTACAAATATAATCTGACAAACAATTCTCGATTCTCATAAGACCGTAATTTTCCATGAATTTCCACAGACTTTTAAGTAAAACTCTCAAGAACGCAGAATAATTGACTGTTAAAATACATATAATTATCGGTTTCATGACGAAGTGGTGGCCGTATTCAGCAAAGCTGAGACTTAATACTTTCGTAAAGGTAAGTTGAAAATACTTAATGATACGGGAAAGTTTAAAGCTTTCGAAAATCATGAGATTATATTCGTCGGAAAATGAACGAGGCGTGTCGAGTTCATTCTCAAAGGTATAAGGTCACAGCTGATACCATGAACCGCATTATAATTTATACCTCGACCATAAATTGTGAGAACCAACTTTAAACTTCGCAAACACCAGTATTTCCATCCACTCGGGTCCTATGTGACAACCCTTTGTCTATTATTTTGACGCCTCTTTAGATTTTTGACTCTTGAGTACTCCTTTCGGTTTCACCTTGACCTCATAGGGTGCGGTATACGGTCCCAACTTCGTCATGGAACCATTTAGTATTAGGGTTTTGGTTCTGCTTTCCCCGTCAATTAAGAATAAAGCCACACGCTAGTTGTAAATCATCCATGATGAAAATTAATTTTCTAGGCGTTGGTCTGACTTTGATTGAAGCTGTCTGCTTATAACATCTGAATATTATTAAATCATTTGGATTTCATTTACTGCGGGAGGCAATCCCTAGTAATTAATCAAAACTAAGCAATATATGACACATCGCTTTGCATCAAATCCAAATGCCATCTGATTTTGGGCGATATGAACTCATAAAAACATGACATCATTGCAAATCATTATCTACCAAATCATCGTGTAGGACTGGAATATATCACTCTATTAAGATTAAGATTCAAATCATTTACCATCCTATAACCAAATTTATCACTTTCACTGTGTCTCAATGAATTCGGCTTTTTCAAAGCAATCGGTAATTTTCAGTGTCTATAACTTGCATCAATTCTCCAATTCCTCTATAGTTGAACCTCTATAACGTCATACATTTCCAAGAAAACAAAACCATTATATATTTGAATTCACAGCAAAGTAACAAAAGATCTAAAAGGAAGAGCAGAGGGCAGTATCGATAGTATCATACGATAAACTTTTCAATAATCGTTCTTATATCGATAAAAAGTGATATTTGATCAGGCATTATTTGATTGTCAACCATAAATCATAGCAAGTTAACTTCTATCTTAATGGTATATGATTTTAGTGTCCATTTTCATTTTTGGTCGTCTCAGGACATTTCTCTATTTCCTAATACCCCAGTGCTCACTATTCTGCCCCTACTGATTGAGTACTTGCTCCTTCATGCCTCACACAACAGCATACCGCTCACTGAGCACCATGACCCTCTGATAACTCCTAACCGCCGTATGAAGTACGACCAATTCGCAAGGTACTGAGTGACATGGGAATACCGAGTGTTAATACGATAATAAACACGGTAATCTTAAGTACTTTAATTAACCCGCCATTCGCCGTGATTATATTCTACCACGCAGACCTGAGCGTCGAAAAATTAAATAAGAAATGTCATCACATACCTACCTCAGCTAATCTCGATGAGATTCTCTTGTATTTTATCAGCTCATTTTGAAAACCGCACGGTCAAAATACCGTTCAAATACGATAAATCGCCCATTAAAGACCTTTAAATGCTCACTGGAATGCACGTGCATATTTTCTGCAATAATAATTTAATCAGCGAAAATTTTTCGCCTATATAACCTGAAGTATGAAGGCGGTAATTAAGGAATTATGTTTTCATATGCGGTACCGATTAGTCGTATCACAGGTCACAGACAGTTTGTTTGTTCACACCTCCCGGTGTGCTGATAATTCTATAATTCCGTGAGACGTTGTCCAAGCTCTCTTTCTCTTACTGGCTCCCATTTACCGGCACAAAGCAGTCATGTCGAACAAAGACAGATGAGAGTGACGTCATAATCATGGTTTAGAATGGTGAACTGATGATGTAAAAGTGTATATTTGTCCTGTAGTAGGTCTGGTGGACCACATGTCAGACATGTTAGGGAGCGTGACGTGTGTTTGTGTTGGGTAATCAGTGGAGTGGCATATACCACCTAATACCATCCCACCCGGGGGGACGGATTGGGTCTGTGGAGGAGACACGCCGCGCGCACTTGACATGTCACACGTGGTCACAACACGCACCTCTCATACCACCAACAAAGTGGTCAACACGAGCCACATGACATTCTCTCTCCTGATTGGTTAACTAACATGATTGGTTAACTTACACGACTCTTTGTCTCCTGATTGGTTGATTAACACGACTCTTTGTCTCCTGATTGGTTGATTAACACGACTCTATGTCCCAGGCGAGGGAGGTGAAGAAGCCCCCGCAGCGGCCCCTGAAGCGTGAACACCCTCTCAACCCTGACAAGAAACCCGCAGTGATACCACGCCCTGTTATGCCTCCACACACCTCTATAACCCAGCCTACCACGCCCTCTATAACCCTGCCTACCACGCCCTCTATAACCCTGCCTACCACGCCCTCTATAACCCTGCCTACCACGCCTCTCCACAACCCCTCCATTTTCCCCATCCAGTGGGGATCAAAGAGAGACTGTACCATGTTGCTATGAACATTCCCAGCCGTGTTACTAACAACATACCACCTTGTTGCTAGCAGCAACGCACTGTGTTGCTAAGAGCAACGCACCGCGTTGCTAATTACTAACACCAATTTGCTGTGAATGAAATGGGAAGCAGAGACTGCGCTAATCGGTTGGATCGGGAGACGGTGGTTAATTACCATTGTCTGATTATGCGGATAAGTTTGAGTATAATTTGACAGCTCATTATTTAAATTAAATTATCTTATCCTGAGAAATTCCAACGCGTAGTGGGAACGGAACTATTATATAAGGTAAGATAAGTTGTTGTTGTTTTTAAAGCATCAGTTATTGATGCAACAGATTTTCAGATTTCGTTGGCAAATTCCTCATTTTGTATTTAATATAAAATCGTTGTAAATTTTATGTCATTTATATTTTGAGAAGCTTTCTTTTATATATCATGAAATATTGCACTATCACTGCATACCCCGAAAATACATAAAACTGAAGAAATAGTATATGTAATACTCGAAAAATGGTCTGTAGTACTCGAATAATCGAATATTTATTAAAGCAGAATAAAAGTATTTTCAATCTGTATTGCCATATAGATTTACCTTAGACATTCTTATAAAACTCTTAAACTCTTAAGTTCTTTCTGATAGCGTTATAAGGCTTCACCCAATTGCTTTAGGTGTTTGCGATGATTCAAGATTATCAGTCTTTAAACTTTTAACAGTGGAGTCATTGGTCAGCCTTTTCCTTATTAACTTCCGGTAGTCAGTTTTTTCGTGGTACGACCTGCTCATTTTCCTGGGAGAATTTCTTTCCCAGTCAACCAGAATGAAATCATTGAAATAACTCACGGACTATAATAATTACATACCAAGTCAAAAGTTGACGTGTTTAACCGAGCAGAATCATGACGTGTCAATTACAATTACATATTATCCGATGTTATAAATTACAAGTGCGTAAGCCCAATATTATGCAAATGAGGTCTGTGAGTTGTCCCAAACGATTTCATTCATGTTTGTTTCTGGAAACTGATCCAGCTTGTTTTTCAGAACTCCAAATACTTCTCATATCTTGACGCATTGATTAAACGACTCGTGCAAATATAGAAATCTATTGAAAAGCTGGTGCATGGTACTATCGGATTAATACTATAGCTCTGAGTTGGAACGGCCACCCACCGGGACTTCTGTGCCTGTGTTCAAAGAGTCAATGCCTGCTCAAAGTCAATGCAAACGTTTTAACAGCCTTTGTTTAATGCTTTTCTTTGTTTTCTGACCTGGGATTTCTAATTGGCCTTATTTATCTGATGTGGACCACAAGTCCGATAAAAGACGGTACACGTGATAGTACATTGTCCACTGAGATTTTATTCTCTTAAGTCGAAAACAGGTTAAAATCATGTGAACTTGAGGATGATTCCTGAACTTCCCCCTTTTCCTTACAGCTACGATCAAGTTTCACACAAGTAATCTTGTCCCTCGTGCTCCTTGTAGAATTCTCCAGCTTGCTCCTTGGTCAGCTGTACTTCTTTAGCATTTGCTATCTCGAAACCAGATGCCTTGATCTTCTCCATGATATCATCTGGTGATAAATATAATGATAATGGTATCATGATAATGGAGGGGTCATCAAGTATCAATCAGCACGGTGATGATATTTTGACCATTCTTCGTGTCCTCATTAAGCTTATAGACTTGTTTACTCGTGCAATGTGCACACCAATCCTTTCATCATGAAGTTATGATACGCTTACCTACACAATATCAAAATTTGATTACATCTGCAAGCAAAGTTTTGCATTGCAACGCACTCCTAAAGATCCAATAGTTTAATGATACACATGGATTGCTCCAGTGAATGATAGATTAGTAAGGGCACGCAGAATAGCAATAGCCCCCCTGCGGAGAAACTACGATTGTATGCACGATGAAAAACAGCGTGCTGACAAGCAGGACTGCAGGCCTATAGAGGTGCAGCACATTTAATAAGAGACAAAGCGCAGGTGTTATATCAGTAAATATAACTTCAGGATGCGCTTCTGCAGGTGTTATAATGAGTTAATTTGTGAGATAAAGATCTAATCTTGCTACTGCAAATCGACGAAATTCAGGGCAAAAATCGCACTTCTAGCCACATCATTAATTGAATTGAAGCCTCAAGCCCTGATTAATAGGTACTCAAACTTCGTTTATAAATCATTAAATCATTTTTATTTTCATAAGCAAAATTAGCTCTGATTAGCAGAATTAGCACCGATTCACTGATTCTCTTTGACTGACCTCTGTATTTCCTCAAAGCATCAGGCCTGATCAGAGCCAAAGTACGTTGCACTCGAGCAGGGCCCTTCGCAGCACCCTTCTTTTTAAGGAAATCTGGGAAGAAGAAAGCCAGCTCCCTGAAAAGTAAACTCTTGAACAACAATAAAACTAGGTAAAAACGTCTTATAGCATTCTTTCATTCATTTCGGACCATTCGAAATTCTCCTGAGTACCTACAAGGTTTTAATAAAATAAGACGATATAACCAATCTTCGTACCTTGCAGCCTGTTCCGCTGAGTCTGAGCCATGAAGGGCATTCTTAAAGTTCTCATCGGCGCTGCCGAACTGGGCCCTCAAACTGTCAGGAGCTTCCTCCTTGGCAATGGCCACATCCTTAGGTCCAATGAGCTGTCTCCATCGCTCCACAACATCTGTGTCTGCCGTCTTAGCAGCCAGGGCTAGTGCCACAATGGGACCACTAGGGTGAAAAGTATGTAGGAAATGGCACAGATTAAACAAATGATCAATACTTATTCCCGTTAAGGGGGCCGGGGGGGGGGTCTGAGGTCGATTTCCCGTTTTTTGTTGTTTCTGATAGAGCTGAACGCCAGCTACCAGTAGGTTTTTATCGCATCAAAAAATATTATTCCTAGCCAAAGTTATGAATTTTTCAAATCGCGATTTCGCCTGTGATTAGAGTGCACGCGCAAACTTTCGATGCGATTTGCCAAAAATCAACTTTAAAATCTATCTTCTCCTACAGTTTTTGAGCAAAACCCTTGAAACTTGGTAGTTATGTTCTAGGCCATAAAACGAAACTTTTGATCCGTCAGATTTTTGATGTAGGCCTCAGAAGTGAAAATATGAATTTTCAAAGTTGGCTCCTGTCCAAAAAATTGTCAAAAATGACGATTTTCAAAAGCCCATATTTTCAATTCTGAGGCCTAAATCAAAAATCTGACCGATCAAAAGTTTTGTTTTATGCCCTAGAACATAACTACCAAGTTTCAAGGGTTTTGCTCAAAAACTGTAGGAGAAGATAGATTTTAAAGTTGATTTTTGGAAAATCGCATCGAAAGTTTGCGCGCGCACTGTAATCACAGGCAAAATCGCGATTTGGAATTTCATAACTTTGGCTAGGAACAATATTTTTTGATGCGGTAAAAACTTACTGGTAGCTGGCGTTCAGCTCTATCAGAAACAACAAAAAACCGAAAATCGACCTCAGACCCCCCCCGGCCCCCTTAATTCAGAATTTAAGACACAATTAAATTAGTACCTTGCCATGAACCTAGTTTATATACAGATCCAAGGTATATTCTTCAGGCATTATGGAGTAGGTACTATGAAGTAAGTACCTGATCATGTAGTCAATGAGTTGCAAGAAGTAGTCCTCTCCTTGATGAGTGCTGTAAAAGGCCATGGCATCCTCCCGGGTTAGAGTCCTTTCTATCTCACTCAAAACCTCAATTCCAACCTCCCCTAGCTGAATATCATTTCCAGTTATTCTCGTGTTAACTGTTATGTCAATGAAATTATTTTGCCTTTGATAATTTACTATAACTACAATTTGTATTTACCTTATTCTATCAAGCTGAAAAGTAAATCAAAAAGTGCGTTACATACAGTTTTTCTCGTGTAATTTAAACAAGACCATTGATTATCTTGGCAGTGACAAAATTCAATTTGACCTTCTCAAGGATTTCATCGACTTTTCCAGCAGCCACTGCATCAGGTTTGATGAGCGCCACTGTAATCTGTCTGTCATCTTCCTCCTCTTCTCCCTCCTCTGCACCTTCCTCTGTGAAAAGGCAACTGTCACATCATGTGAACGAAATGCAGAAGTTTATCTACATGGACCTATATATACTACGTAACGTTTATCATGGCATATTTTATATTGTTATCAGAGGAAAATGGAAATTATTTGAGCTATGAAATTATGCACACAATTCGTGAAATAGATGATCATTTTCGAAAATCCATGGTATGAATCATATACTTTTTTGACACAGTCCCAGGCGCTCAACAACTGTTAAACTGATGTTATCCCAATTCCAGTGTTGAAGCTTCTTGAATAAAGTGGTGAATGCTGTCTTAAAGGACTCGCTTAAGGGTCAGGGGTTGGTTTTTCACGTTGAATATCATCGTCTTAAATGCTAGCCATAGCCAGGAACCACTGGTAATGTATTTGGGCAAGTAGGGAGGCCATAGAGCTGGAAAGTTTTTACTCCTTATTTTGTCATCAAAATCGCTTAAATTATTTTTTGGTCAAAATTGAGGCATGGGGGGTCACTCCAGTGCTCCTGAGTTGTGATCAGGTTGGATTCTAGCTAGATTTGAGGGTTTTGCTTCACTCACTTCAAATTTGAGTGCTGATTTAGAGCCATTTGAGCTCCATTATGGTGAAATGATTAAGGCAAATCAGGCTTTTGGCCAAAACAACACCCCAAACCAGCATTGTTATGTGGCTCAATGGGTTACTCAGCTTCCTTAGGCATTGTATTGCATTATCCTTACTCCAGTTAGCCATTTCCAACCGACACAACCCATGAAAAACCTGTAAACCATTAGTGAGGCTATATTTTCTAGTGTCTCAGCGAAGCTGACCTCGCATCAACTCTGGCCTGTTCGTGGTACTCAGTTGACTTTTTAAGAACTTTTGCAAATCTAGCGATTTTGGTGATGATTAGCACGAAATATTCTCCAACATTCAAGTGAAAATCGCGAGTTTTCTGGATTCTGCTGCCAAAATAGTGAGCTGTCTTTTTTGGCGCACTGTTCTCACTCTCTCCGAATGATTTGACTAAATGAGCATTTTCCTGCCGTTCCATAGGTTTGAAAATAACCTATGGGCCTCAAGTTTGTTCAAAATATTCCTAAGAGCCAAAATATGGTCGAGGTTTTCATTAGGGAAGAACAAAATGTGTCGCCACGGTCGTCTTACTGCTATCAGGGAACATGGTAAAATAACCTCACTGAGAGCCTCTTTTTTCCTACTTAGAATAAAAATCTCTACAACTACCAGACCATTTTGAAATTCATGAAATGAACTTTTGAACATCAAATGTTCATCTATTAGCTCCATCAGGGTGATATCAGTCGACATCAAAACTAAAAGCATGTCTCTGCTACAGCTCTCTCAAATATGCCATAATAAACGAAACAGACGATAGTACATGTTTATTGCCAACCTAACCTTGTTGGGTAGGTCACTTGTTGCAAGGCTGCGTATATCTGTCGACAGTTTGTATTCTACGATACAATTAAAATGGCTGTTGTCAAATAAAGCGCCCAAATATGGGATTTAAATCTAATTGGGACAGATAGAATTCTTTGATAATGCAATTATTGCTCAAGGGCACTATAAACTCTCCTCTGAAAAAAAATACAACATAAATACTGTAACAATAATAAATCTATAAAATTTACTGATCACAGCATTATTAGGAGTACAAAGTTATAAAATCGATTATTAAGTACAAACTAACCTTCTTCTTCAGCTTCTTCTGTTGGCTCAGCCAATATTGCATCAATGAACTGAGGATGCTAGTTATTCAGTTTAGATTCAGTGAGTAAAGGTTGCTATATTTGGATATTGAAAAGATCTGGATTAGTGGATTTACTCTTAATTACAGTCAATAAAATTGAGCTAGGAGAAAAGATATGCAATTGCAAATGTTAAGATATCACCAATATCAAGCATGATAATTATAATTATTAACAAAGTATTAACAAAGTGTTTAATTTGGTGCAGATTACCGGCTCTCTCTTTGCTTCCCCTTTCTTAACTTTCTCTTCCAAGGCAAGGAAATGTTCAATCTTTTGATTAATCAAAGGAACATTCACACCTCGTATGACATCAAGAACAACTCCTTTACCCTGAAATCATGTTTATCCAGATCATGTGGTCTATAACAAGGTTTCACCAAAGCCGATGTAGACTACACAATCAACTAAATTATTATAACAAATTCATCATCAGCATTTGCAAGCATGGTTCATTTTATTGGATATGGACAAAATTGGTGTTGAAAAGTCCTATTCTTACTATGACATCTCATTGAATGCATCTCATTGAATGCATCTTGAATTCCATTGTTGAAAATTATCTTTTGATATTTATTCATTTATGCTATGACGTATTCAAAAATTCAGAATTTTAATTTTGAATAAATCCATATAAATGGCATGTTATGGATGAAAATTCACAAATAAGAATCACTCATGTCGTACTACTTTTGTGGGAAATAAAGTGACCTCACAAAAGCAATTAAGTTCAAGGTACAACTTACCCCAAAGAACATGAATGTTGGTTGACTAGATCCAGCATATCTGGACAAGAAAGCAATTGTATCAGAACTAGCCTGAAGGAAAGTACATTTTATATCATCACATTCAAGTCTATTATCAAGAAAAATGCCACCAGCTCACCAGATCTTAAAACCTATCGGTATTATAATATCTTACTTATAATTTCGTAAGCGCACGTGAATTATGTTTGTCTGTGCCGCCGTATACAATTAAATTCGACCTTGCCAAGAAAATATCAAGAGAAAGGAAGGCTAAGCTGGGCTAAGTCGCGCCGTTGCTATGGATACAGGTATTCTGCACGTGCAGATTATAATCAGTTCTATGCGAGTGCTTTCTGATTCGTTGTTGACTGCTGCATTGTAGCTTTTGAAAGAACAGCCTGTTTACTGTTTTCATTTGAAATTCAAGTTTTTAAGATAGAGAACGGGTATGGCTGGCATCGTGGAGACTATTTCCGAGTGCATCTGTGGCCTGGCAGACGTCGGTCGATATAAATTAATGCTGATGTTTAAATCAATGTTGATGGTAACGGAATATGTGAATTTAGAGCAATTTAAGATTGACCAAAATAAAATTGAATCGAATTTCAGCACAGCACACTGCGAATCTATAAGACTGCTCCTGGCGTCAATCTATGCTTTATTCCACTTTCAGTATGAGTACGATACTCGCTTTTAATTTTCAGATTTAACATCATACAAGAGCAAATTATAATAATCAAAACTTGCCCGGTCCAGCATTACTAAAATTAACCCACGAATAATGTTAATTTTTGCTCCTTCATAAAACTTTTCTGAGCTTATTATTTGGTTCTGTATTATCTAGGGGACCCAATGGGCCTTTCTGTTTTATGCTGTTTTTAGTACGTTGCTTCGTAACTTTCGATCTGATTGTAAGTTTTTGATGTGGTAAAAAGTATTCAATCAATGGTAGTGTTAGCAAACGAGGTGCTGCGTAGCAGCGCCGAGTGAGCTGTGTATTTGCAGGCCCAACAGGCCTGCTAGTATTACTATAACATACATATTTAGATAATAAGCATCATAAGAGCTATCATATCATATCTCACAAATAACCTTTGAGCAAATAAGCTGAACTGATGTATAAAGTTGTAATATTGTATGAAACTTATTTTACTCAGTTATTCATTGAAATACACTTACAGTTCCAAATTTGATAGGTTTGTCAGAGCCATATTTGATGTTTGCTTTGTGGAATGTGCCAGTAACACATGTACAATGTCCACACCATTCAGTATAAACATCAACAACTGAGGGAAATATATCAACTGGGAAAGTGACAAATTTCAATTTGGTTCTATCATAGGAAATATCTAAAACAAATCAATGATCAATTCAAAAAGAGTCCCAATTTACAACATACCCCAAAGGTTAGATTCATCATCTAAGACACTTTGAAATTGTTCATCATTTTTCATGTGGACTTGAAACTCCACTACCTTTCCTTTGGCCATGTTGCTATTTTACACTCCTACAAGTAAGAATGATGAGAAAGTTACAATGACCCATCTCTGAAATGTATCTTATGTACAGGCTACAGCTTTTGGTTTCCAATGAGAATGAATTGCTACAGCTTTTGGTTTCCAATGAGAATGAATTGCGTTTCCCAATTTCACAATAACTGTAACTTGCAAGGGGTAACCTGAAAAGAACTCCATATTGAAAATAGAATTATAAAACAAGAATTGTGCCTGCCAGCACAATTCTTGTTGTCCGTTTTCCAGTATGCAGGCACTGAATTTCCCTCTCCAATGTGCTTGATAGTTGATTTAATGCATGCATGCACTTGGGCAAATGATCATGTGACAAATTCTATGGGCATGCATTTATCTGATCAATTCTTAGAACTCTTTGAAGGTTTGTATTGTTGCCATCAGTTTCTTTACCATGGGCTCCATTGTAATATTATGCATTACATTTTCTTTGCTGCAGCCACGTAGCCAGAGGGGATGCTATGCATCCCCTGAATTGTTGGCTTGCATCCCCTGAAAAACTTGCCTCCTCTGTGATAATTTGTCAAAATGGGTTGCTCAGCATCCCCTACATTTCGGCATGCATCCCCTGGTAAAAAATTCTAGCTATGTGGCTGCTTTGCTGTTGATATCAAGCCATTATACATTATGGTTCTTATTGTTGCATCCTGCATCCTAATTTATTAATTCTTAATTTCTCAATCTGCATGATTTCAAGTGGTCAATACCTAATCATCAAATCAGAAATGAAGGGCAAGTTCTGCAACTGACAAAGATAATGAATTTGTATATTTTTACAGGTATAGACCAATCAATCATCATCATGATACATTGTCGATTCATCATCAAGCTGAAAATGTGAAAAAGACAAATGTCTCAAAGTCCAATTAAAACCATCAAAGTCCATAAATATTTTGAATTCACTGTTTCATAATGAAGCCTTAATCCTAATACTCTAAACTTAACAAATCCTGATCATGATCCCAACTCTAATTTAACCCTAACTAGTGTCAGTGAGAGGATCTCAAGGCAAATCCTCTTGTGACCACAAACTGCCGATTTTTAACTTTTTGCTTAATCTTATCCCAGATGGGATGACAAGTGATGTTTCATTTCCTTTATTTGGCCTATGTGAGAGCTTGGACTGTGATTTACTGTCTTGGCTTGGTTATATATCATACAAAATATATATACTCGAATTCATCACAAATATCAAGATCAAATATTCCAATGAGAATGATATGATAAAATGATATAAGATATATAAATCAATTGGATCCCAATATAATAATATGAATAGGTTCACAAAGTAACCCTGACAATAGCTTTAGGATGGAAAAGTATTATTGTTTTTGATCTACAATCTATTTTCACATGAAACATATTAGGAGTAGTTTTATAGTATACTGAACTGTGCGAATTGTGATATTGCTTATGTCATTTTATCATTTAAAAAATAATTTAACCCTTAGCTTCAAGTGCTAAATTCTCTTAAATGTATGTTATTATCTTCTGAGTGATATCATGATTATCAAAAATTTAATGAACATATCCATTTTCGCAGTTGAATAGTGTTTCAAAGTGTGTGAATTGCTTGTGAAAGTTGTCTGACGTTGTCGGACCCATTATCAGACCCATTGCATTATTTCGTGGCGCGCGCGCTTCGCGCGCGCGAGGGGGTCCCGGTCATGGTCAGACAACGCCTTGGCCTTGCTAGTTGCCAAACACGTTCAGCTTGCTAAACGCGTATATCCCTGTTATCGTCGCGCGGAGCGTACACACATACCTATGTTGTCAGACGTTGTCTGACCATTATTTTCAGCGGACGCGCGCGCTTCGCGCGCGCGCCCACCGAAGGCGAAGGGGTCAGACAACGTCTGACAATACCTATGCGGGCTTAGGAAACGTTCAGCTAACCTTGGCCTTGCTAAACACGTATATCCCTGTGTGGCTCGCGCGGCGCGCTTCCCCAGTGTGTCCCGTAGGGAAGCGCGCGGCGCGTACACACACCTATGCGGGCTTAGGAAAGCTAACCAAGTGCTGAGGAAGAACGACGGGCGCCGCGCACGCAGAACAGGGCGCTGGTCAGGGTAACTAAACACGTATATCCCTGTTTGGCTCGCGCGGCGCGCTTCCCCAAGGAAGCGCGCGTACTCACACCTAGATAAAACAAATTTGTAGGATGTTACCCTACCCTCCGCCGCGCACACAACGTTTTCCGCGGGGACACGACCCTCCAAACCTCCGAGTGTTGCGCGCAGGGATGGGAGAAATCCATCAAAAACAAATGGAAGATACCAGGTAAAACAAATGGAAGGTATGGCAATAAACATTTTGTTTGTATTGAGCAGATTATTATTGATTTGTTGTTATTTCTTTTCTTTCATTCCCATAAATCCTTCACTGTGATGGAACCTTTTTGCCATATAATCTTCAAATTTTCATTTTCGTGTTTATTTATTTATTTCGAGATTTTTTCATAAGTGTCCTAAAGTCTAATGGTTTTATAAGTCGACTAAAGTATTAGTTTTTGAGTGTCTTGGCTATATTTGGCTGCCGATTTCCGAAAATGGTGAATTATGAAAACACCTAAATTTGGTTTCAATTGTCTTAAAATCGTTTTATAGAGCTAAATAATATTTTACTCTCCTTGGAGATTGTTCAAATTCCTATTAAAAGCAATTTTGTGTGGCTTCTAATTCGAAAATGCTATTCCAGTATTTTCTTTCCGAAAAAGGAGGCCTTGATGTGAGGGACAACTTTCATGGCACAAATCTGCAAGCAATTTTGCAAAAATTGTTTTGAGTTCCATTTTAACTCTAGAATTTGTTTCATATCACCTCAATACTTCCCCCACATCAATTCTCAGCTACTCCCATTGTTTCTCTGCCCTCCTCATTTACCCCTACCTCTTCTTTTCCACTTCACTCACTAATAATAATAATAATTTAAACTTATTAATTATAATGGCACATCAACAATTAATTGCTGGTTGTGCCACGAAAACAATACTATCAAGGAGTGCAATGACAGTGCACCAACATAATTTAAAAACTGATAATAAATAATTCAAGATGAATACAATTTAAGCTTAACTTTAACTTTCAAGCTCAAATTAAAATTTTTAAATTTTTCAAAACTTTGAAGGGAACAAAAATCATTTTTTGGGTTGATCGAAATCTTAAAGGGAAATAAAATCAAAACCCTTTTAAGATCATCACGCATTTAATTGGATTCAAATAGGTGGGTACTGAATGAATGGTATTGAGAGAAATTATGTTAATTAACGAGTACGGCTCTCCTAAAATAAAAACGTGATGTACGGGCAATAAAATTATGGAAACAAAAGAAAGCAATAACTTTAAAATGTTACACATATTATAACAACATTCATTTCAACACTGATCAATAAATATTATAATATGTGCTCTCTCTAAAGCAACTGAGTATATTGCGAGTTGACAGATTTGAGATGTTTGACGCTATGAAAAAACAGAATAGTTCAAGTAGTGTGGACATAGCTATCACAAAATGAAGATGAGTAGATTGTATTGAACTGCCATCTTAATGTAGGTATGTGCTATAAGTACAGGCCTGTCATCACATTTTTAGAATATGATGATACAATTAATTTTCAACGCATTGCTTGTTCAATGATCTTTCATGGCGACAATAAAATGATTTCATGGAAAAATAACACTACCGGAAAATAATATTCCAAAAGTGAGCAGAATTTAAATATAGACCAAACAGGGAATTAATCATGACCCAATTATACGCAGATTTCAATACAACGCGATAATATGGCGATAACGCTCTACCAGTACCCCAAAATGCGATAATCAGGACTATAACAGATCCTGTGTCCGTCAAATTTAGGATTTAGCAATTAAAGGCTATCAAACGATGTGTTAAATTCCAAATTATATCCGCTTTTAATCGTAGCAATTTATAAGCCCTCTCCTTAGTGAGCTAAGATTAGGAATATCATGTGTCAGAGGAAGGACGAACGATGATAATAATAACAGGAGGCTAATCAGGAGGCAAATCAGGGGGGTCTGTACACCACTGCAGATATCTATTAGTCTCTATATCAGAGAGAAATTAATCTGTAAATCAGTCACAAATAAGTCTCCAAAATAGTTTCTAAATGAACATTGAGCCTTTAAATAAATCTCATAGTTATCAGCTGCTTGTTGGGTGGGAGGGTTCCATTTAATCACTGGAAATATAACAATGAGTACCAAAGAACACAAACACATGGTATGGAGTGACTCACTCTCAATCTCATGGTTTTCATTAAATTTAATCTCGATGCCTCGACACCTGTGTCATCGTCATGTCCCCGAGACATGAAGTGCCGTCTAGAAATAATATAGAGGTAAAAATAATAAAAGCGTTTAGAAAACCAGTAATAAAATAGATGGGTTTTATACAGCCCTCTCGAGCAGTTTAAAGGAAGATTTCAGTCGAGGAACCTGCGAGGGAAGTGAATCATTTTCTTAGATCATCAGGCAAGCACTTTCAATTTGGGGAAAAATTTATAAAGTTGAAAACGATTATGAATTTACAGGTTTTTTTAAAACGAAATACATGGGAAAAAAAATCAGAGTTTTTAATTACCAAACCCGCCCAAAATCACGCATGAAAAGATAGGGGAGGTCCGGGTTAAACATGGAAGGTTTTAAAAGATGGAGTTAATAACATTAGACAAACCAATTTTTAAAACCCAAAAATATAAACCAAGGAAA
The DNA here is from genome assembly GCA_011033025.1 of Beroe forskalii. Taxonomy (NCBI): domain Eukaryota; kingdom Metazoa; phylum Ctenophora; class Nuda; order Beroida; family Beroidae; genus Beroe; species Beroe forskalii. The sequence goes on along the minus strand of WFMF01000647.1, from coordinate 45,407 downwards.
AGGACAAACACACAAGAATATTATCTGCGCTCTTTGGGGTTTTCAGGGCCCTATTAGTTTCATGTCCCCTTAATCCCCTTCAGCCCATATTAAAAATAGGGATGAATCAAGGGAAATTTTAAAGGGAAAAGGGAGGCCCGGTCGAAAGGATTCAATATGGACAGGTCAATATAAGAATAGTTTAAAATTTTTTAAAGGTGGTTTAAAGAAAGGGATGGGAACCGGGAAATGAAGGGAAAAACATAATTAAAATTAGATTTTTTAAATGGTTTAAACCCCAAAAACCTAATTTGAATACTCAAAAATATAACCCGAAAATTTGTTATAATTTAGAGGACTATTCAAAAAATTTTAAAATTGAAGGGGAAAAAACATCTTCTGTCTAAGTTAAAATGAAAAGAAAAACCTTGGAACAATCCCCGGGAAAATAAAACAGATATCGGAGATTGATATGGATACGGGGTTTTATGGATGACGAGGTGACTTTGAAAGTATTATCAGTCCCATCAAGAGATTAATTTGAAAATTGATTGCAGTTCGAAAATTAAATTTTTTTCAAAAATTAAAATTTGAAGGGTTAAATTGTAATAATTCCCCCCCAACTATTCGCTATTTTGGGAACTCATGGTTTAAATGGAAACCCCCAAAGTTTTAAAAAGGGTTTTTTAAAAACTGGGAAACAGTTGTTAAAGGGGTTCAGACATCACGGAAACTGGTCCTTTTTTAAATTGGCAATTTTAAAAATGATCTAATGAACCCGAAACCGTCTCAATCTTTCGGGGGGTCTGGGAAAAGAGGTCGAAGTAGAGGGGAAAAAATGAAACAGCTTGCCATGGCGTGACTACTGTTAAAAATACCGTCTGAGTGCGCTGGGAACTGTCCGGGCCTGTTACGCCGTTTTTAAACCCCGGGGGTGTTTTCTTTTCGGGGTGAAAATTCTTTTTGGGGTTTTTTAACATCAATAAAAACAACGCCCCAATTTCCAGTAGAAAAGAAAACCCACAAAAAATCGGGGTTAACCGGGGAAAACCGGGTCACGACAAAATTGGCCAAACCCCGTCGGGGAAAAGGTGCATTGAGGGGAATAATACAATAACCCCCCATCCCCGAACATATTTTCCCCTTTAATCGAATGCCGGGTTTCCTTAAAAACCCCCAAAGATAAAGATCAAAGCCCCGTAAATTTTCCAATGTTTTGATTTAAAAAAGGGTTTATTTACAAAAAGGGGGCCCGAAAGTTTCTACACACGATTTAGAACTTAGAAGACTTCTAACTTTTTATCATTTCTGTTTTTTAAACATTTGAGACCTGAAATTTGAATTTTATTATTTTCAAAGACAATAGAAAGTATCATGATTACCAATAAGCAGAGGTTGCATCAATGTAAATAATTTTAAACAAAACATAAATCTAATATGTATACTTTAGTCAAATCATAGTCTACGGAAGCAAAGGTGTAAATATAAAACCGACATCACGCATAAACAGGCAATATATTAAAGTCAAAACACAAAAGCAGGTAATTTGTTTTCTGATGATCATATAGGACTGTTGACTATTATTAAATTGATGTTGAAAATTTTGCAAGCCATAACCAATTTCACGCATATTTAAATCTAAAACTCAAATTCTCATCAAAATGGTTCGCACTCAGTCCACCAGAAAAGCAGACAAAATAATAGTATCACACTGAGCTAATGGTTGTAAAACATAACATAATTTGATTAATAGAGTGGAGGACCGATGATTGGATGTAAATAGCAATCGAATAAAATCCGAGTGTTTGTAAATTATTCTCAGAATAGGTGCATTATCTACGCCAACTTTTAGTAAACAGGAAGAAGAATTTGATCCTCTTAGAGGCAAGTGCTTTGACTGTCTTTTAAATATATAACACAACACCGCCCAGCAGCTTTGAATCTTATCAATTAAACAAGCTAGAAAAAAAACAAGGATTCGTTGTCAATTAGCGTTGGTAGGTTAAATTTTAGAGGGTTACATTTACAAATTAATAAATTCAGTGGTGCAAGAACTACTTGATAAAAATAGTGTTCCAAGGATTGCATCTATACACATTGGCATTGTTAAGAAGGAGTTCATGTTTTTAAAGGTGGTTATTGTTGCTAAGAGATTTAATTTAAGTCAGTGTCGCTTAAGAGTGTTGCTTGGAGACATTGCTGCTAAGGAGTGTTGCTAGGGACTGCCGCATATGGTTGCTAGGACGTGTTAGCAACCGCCAGCTTCTTGAGATGGTCCATGAAGACCTGAAGACTAACGTCCTCGGTCAGAACACTAGCTCCAGCCCCTTCCTGAGTGTAACCGTACATCGTGTTGTGCGTCTGACTAGGGTTAACCTGCGAGGAGGAGGAGAGTGGTTTAAAAGAGGCGATACATGACACATGTCTAAAAGAGAACCAGAAATCGAGGAGTCGAGAGAGATTACTAAGATAATAAGAGAGTTAATTGTTTATCTAAAAATTTTGATTGAAGGCGCCTTAGTAATATGTTTGTGTCAAATCAAATCTCAGTATACCTTTGCGAATAAGAAGCGAGACTGACTGTCGCCATGGGAACAGTTCACGTAACGAGGCATGGGGAATCGTGTTGCTAAGATCTCTTGAGCATCGTCAATAGGAGCCTGAGGGGAGTAAATGATGTCATATCTCTAGTGGAATAAATTCTGTGATGATGAAAAAAGATAATCTAAATTTCAAACCCGAGTTATCTACATGTTAACCCCCGGGGTTAAGCAAATTGACCCATGATATCCACCAGCTTTCTCCCCACCTGTAGCAGTTGTCTAAAGTTCTCATGGTTCGGATCCTCGTGGTATTTCTTCTCTATCCACTTTGCTATCGTATCCCCGTGGTAGATAACGATGTGGAAGAACGTGTCCATCAGCAGGATTCTGTCAGGAACTATGCTAACTGAATCCAGTAGCACCGGCTGAAATGGGGAAGCGTAAGTTGGGACGGAACTGAGCATTTACTTCGCACTGCTCACGATGCATTCAAAGAAGAATCATCAATGGGCCAATGAAGCAATTTATGGTCCAATCATGAAGCCAGAATCAGTTTATTAGTCGGAAGAAAGTTTACCTCTGGCGGGCCGCTGAAGGAATAGGAATAGAGATAGGGTTGAACCATAACCATGGAATTGCTTACGTCTTCCTTCATCAGTTTATGCCTGAATGGGTTGTGTTCGTTTATCTGTCCTATAAAAGTATAATCTGGCCACCAATATAAAATATGACGAAAAACTACGCCCTCCTATTCTGGGTACGTGATGATTCCTTTATAAATCAAAATATTGATGTATTTAAGATCTTAAAAGAAAAATTTGCGTTCGATCTAAATGTTACACAATATATTATAACCCTACAATATGGTAAGATCTCTGCTTACTGATATCTGCTTAGTGAGTTGATCGTTCTAGAACATTTAACGTAATGTTTAAGTTTTCTAGAAGAATCCTTCGATTACCCTTGCGGCCTTGCATCCAAAATCCTTTGTAAATAACATTTGAATATGTAAATATCGTGGGTTAGAAGGTGCAAGACTTTGTCAATATTCAAATCCAAGTCAACTAAACTTCCTGTCACCCCTATCCCCTGTATTTGGAATCATTTAATTCTCTGAAAATCTCCACACATTTCATTCCTTTATTTATATCCTATAAACACTTGAAATGAATCCTAGTAACCCCCTCACCCCACTAAGTCCATGTATCTCCCTCCCAACTCCACTACGTCCCGGACTCCCCTCCTCGCCCCACTTCAACCCGGTATCCCATCACTTTACCCCACTACATCTCGACATTCCCTCACCCCTCTCTTCTAGGTGGAATGTACCGGTACGGACAGCAGGATTTCCACAGCTACCCCGGCCTCGTGTCCGGGTGTTCTCAGGACTTCAGACTGGAGCAGCCTGGCAGCAGCAACTCCACCTTTGACACAGTCCCCCTGGGACTGTGCGCGCGGTCCATCATCCAGCAGCCCGCCCCCTCCCTCACCCAGCCCCACATTGACTCCCCCCAGCGACTCAGCGACTTCTCATCCGCGCCTGCGTCCACACTCAACTTCTCCGGCAGCCGGTACGACCCCTCCGACTCCCTGTCTCTGGACCAGATGCTGTACGGAGCTAGCAGTGGGGCGGGAGCCCCCGGAAACCCCGGACTCTCCCACCCCGGGATCCACCCCAGTCTGAGTCACGAGAGTGATGCGCTGCTCTTCAAGCTCCTCATTGAGCAGAAGGAGGAAGAGCAGAGACAGAGGAGTGAGCGGCAGAGGAGTGAGAAGGTACGCTTTTATATCACTGATTCATTGGTTTACATGGAATTCTTAGGATGTTCCATACGAAGATATGGCAATGAATAGGTAACTCTTCCTCTGACTTGCTGTCCAATACAATCCAGTACAGGAGTCTGAGATTGAAGGGAAATTTTAATATCTTAGGTGCAGGAGTTGTTGTTGAGACAGCAGCGCTATCAGCAGCAGATTGCTGCTCACCAACTCAAGCTACAACTCCAGAGGGAGCAGATGTCCACTAAGGAGCTACTCTCCCTTGTCAAGCATCACCAGCTACTCGGTTCTCAGGTACATTCTCACTACATTCTCACATAGCTGCCGAACTGCCCTCCTTTTGGGAGGGCGCCCTCCCATGCCCTCCATTTGCCCTCCTTTCGGACCTTGCCCACCTTTTTGGAGGGCAAATCTGAAAATTTACCTATAATTCTGATAATTTACTCACAATTCTGAAAATTTACCTAATATTCACTATCTCGGATCACATTTTTAGTCGTTCCCTAAAAAAAGGTCGCCATTTTATGAAAATTTACCTACCAAGCACTATCTCGGATCAATTTTGAAAATTTACCTATCAAGCACTATCTCGAATCAATTTTGAAAATTTACCTACTTATCCTTACCTACTTATCCTTAAAATTTTTGTATAATTCACCGAAAAATCTTAAAATTTACCTGAAATTCTGAAAATTTACCTACAAATGTGAAAATTTACCTAATAAGGGGGGGGGGCAACCCCCATAAACCCCCGGTGGATATCGAAAAATGGCAAATGGGGGTTTAATTTTTGGGGGTTTATGGGGGTTTATGGGGGCTTAATTTAGTTAAATTTTGCTGTTTTATGACTGATTTCGTTCACGATTTTTGGCATTTTACGGAATGGTACCATTTTTTGTTGACGATTTTTTGCCTTTTTTTGAAATGGTACCATTTTTTGTTGATGTATTTCGGCCATTTTCTGAAATGGTACCATTTTTTCAGCGATTTTCAAGCCTTTTTTGAAATGGTACCATTTTCTGTTGCGCATTTTCGAACCTTTCCTAAAATGTCACCATTTTCGGCCATTTTTTGAAATGGTACCATTTTTTGTTGACAATGTTAGACCCTTTTTTGAAATGGTACCATTTTTTGTTGGCGATTTTCAAGCCTTTTCTGAAATGGTACCATTTTTTGTTGACGATTTTTGGCCCTATTTTGAAATGGTACCAATTTTCATTGAAGATTTTCGACCTTTTTCTGGAAAATTAAACCCCCATAAACCCCCAAGTGGATATCAAAAAAGGCAAATGGGGGTTAAATTTTTGGGGGTTTATGGGGGTTTATGGGGGTTGGCCCCCCCCCCTAATAAGCACTATCTCGGATTCAATTTTTAGGCGACGTCCAAAAAAAAAAGGTCGTCATATATTTTCTCAAATACACCCACGGAAATTGCCCTCCCTTCAACGCTATTTGCCCTCCCAAATGGGGCAAAAAAGTGCCCTCCCAACGGATTTTCAAGAGTCGGCAGCTATGTGTTCAGGTTTATTATCAGGTACATTCTAAGGTACATTCCCAAGCACATTCTCAGGTACATTCAAGAACATGAGTAGCGTATAGGTATATTCCGTGATATACCTCGTGGGTGTAGTTTTTATTTTTTAATGGAAACTTCATTATTCACAGACCATCACAACCCTTCGCGAGGTGTGATGACAAAGCGTTCTGGTGGAGTGTTCTCGTGTTAAGTGTCTGTTTATGTATTAGTGTTTTAGTGCTTACCATGGTTTCTCAACAGTAGTTGAAGTAGGTTTTATACTTATCAAATTTAAATATTAAATAGACTTGTTCATATTCGTCATGAGACATGGCTCAACATTCATCATGGCTCAACATACGACATCCCAATGAAATAGTCTTCAATATTTGAATTTTAAACCTGTGTGAAAAACCTGTGTAAACCACACACACACACAGGTATCACTCCCAGGACACATGATAATGCTATAATGGCTACCTGCTACAAGGCCCTCAGTCTACACCGCATGAAAATCCGGGAAAACGTATTGATTGGAATAGCAAAATTATCTTGTGCCTTGTGATAAATAAAAGAAAACAAAGGATTCACAAATGCCCGCTATTATTCAATGCATAAGAAACATTATATTTCCTTATTTCAAATGGCTTGCACCTTACACTTAGTAGCCTAAACTCCACGAACCACTAACACAATACATAGGGTACGTGGTTCGTGTGAGAATTCATGCATAATGCCTGGGAACCTGAAGGAAATTGAAATGTAAATTCTTAAATTTATAACGGCTCGCTGGACAACGAAAACGAAATATTATGAAAAAACTTTACCTGTCAGATTTTTTCATTTTTCGGCTTCTTGACAGCTACGCACATTCATACCCAATATAATTCGCAGAAAAATTAGGAATTCAGGAAGCACACGCCTTTGAAAAATTCCCTTGATAACCAGAAGCAACAAAACATGTGCCGCTTCTAATTCTGATGTATGGGTAATGAGCAATGTACCAAAGCACTAGCAGTGAGGTTTGAAGTACTTAAACAGTGCTCAACAAGTTTCCAGGGAGCAATATACTTAGTATTTGACATTGTATGGGTAGTGCATTACCCATACAATGGGTATGCACTATTCAGTGTATATCATATTATGGTAGGATTATTGTTTTTCTTTGCCCAGACTTGGCACATAAATTTTCTTCAGATGCGCTTGACAGGTGCATTGTGAATTTACTTTACACTTTTGACTTTACAGGCAGAGTTCCCGAAACCTTGTTGACCTTTTCACTGACAAACATTAATTTTCAGACCGCTTTGTTACCTAGGGATAGTCTACTAAGGCTGATCCCAGCAATGGTTAAGCGGTATATGAATTCGTTTTTTGTTTTTTTTAAACTTTACATTATACTCCGTGTTTTGCATTATCGTATGCATCTCGATACACCGTTCTGGGGAGATACGGGACTCGTTCCCACTCACAGTCAACCCCCCCCCCCATGCGCCCGAGGAGAGCTTGCCCCTCGGGGCAGTGTGCAATCTTTCAGCCGGGAACTGGCCGGAACTGGCGCAGATTTCCCCAGATTTGTCCCACTAATTTGTTAGAATGTCCTAAATTGTCTATTTTTTATTCAAAAGTTATTGCAGAAATTGAAGGAAAAATTAAAATCCAGGAATGTTCGATTAGTAGCTTAGTGATGGTCACTAAGGCTAAGCTTCCTTCATTTCTTCAGAATGTGGTCACTAAGTGACTTTATTCTCAAGATCTGAAGGCAGTATGTGGGTGTATATGTTTACACGATGTATATTCGCGTATTACACACTGTCCCGATAGTACACACTACATAGCGCGGTGGATTGATTTACTTTATTTGATTGTGTACAGAACTGGGACTGTAGATGAAAAATTATTAAATTTGATTAATTGCGTAGCAAGTAATCTATCTGGTTACATAGAAAGAATGGAAACAAGAAATGAAGCGTGCAACTTTGCAACCTTAAATCCATCCCAAACACCAAAGCTCTGTTGAGATTAAGTTTCGTTTAACTTCTGACATCACACCTAAGATTATAACCATTCTCAGGGTGGTTCGTCAAGTGCGGGGCTCTCTGGTTCCCAAATGCCCGGATCTGCGATTGGAAACCCCTCGGCTCTTGGCTCATCCTCTGCTTTGCCTGGAGCTAACCTCTCCCCATCTGGCCTCAGTGCGTTTGGAGCTCCTTCCTTTGGCTCCTCTGGCCTAGGTTCTAGCAGCCTGGGATCTGGTGGCTTGGTGTCAAGTGGGTTAGGATCCAGTGGATTAGGATCCAGTGGGTTGGGATCCAGTGGATTGGGATCTAGTGGATTAGGCCCCAGTGGGTTGGGATCCAGTGGATTAGGTCCCAGCCGATTAGGTTCGAGTGGCCTGGGTTCTGCCGGGCTAGGACCCAGCGGTCTCGGGAACCCAGGGCTAGGACCCTGCGGCCCAGGTACCGCAGGTTTAGGATCAAATGGATTGGGGAGCTCCGGCTTAGGTTCAAATGCGTCGGGCGTGTGCACGGGGCCCAGCAGCTCGCTGGCGTCCACCCCTCAGATGGTGTCGAGCATCCTGCCCTCCAACACTCAGGGGCCGGGGGGCGGGGGCCCGCTGTCCCCCAACACCCCCGCCAACTACGACCTTTTCTCGAGCAGCAGTCTCTACCGGGGCGGAGGAGGAGGAGGGGGAGGGGGCGCCGCCTCCGACAACAAGCTCAACCTGGACCTGTTGGAGAGCAGCGAGCAGGTTGCTGACCTCATCAAACACCTTAACTTATAGAGAGAGGAGGATTGAAAGAGGAGATACACCCCACACGCAGCACACTGTACATCATCCAGTATATCTCTTCCATATACACAATACATGGAGATATGTATAGAGAGAGAAGGTGATGTATATACACGATATATATACGTTTATATGTGTGTATATATATGGTTGTGGGTGTATTTCCACTTAACAAGTGACACAAAACTACACGCTTTTATTGAACTCTTTTAAACTGTTCCGCGAGACACCTACAAGAGAAGAAGATACGAAGATATGAGAGAAAAGCTCCGGAAATTATATATATCTATATATGATTACGTTTCTCTGCTATGTGAGAAAGAAGGAAATATATAATGCGCCCCCCTATGATGAGAGATTATGTATGTTGTGAAGATAAAGATATATAGATATATATACGCACACTTCAGGTCCAGCTAAATATATAAACACACATCAACCGATGTTATATACGCAACTAACTTCACTCACGTAATTAATATATACATCACGAAAGATATATATTACAATAAAATTAATTGCAGAAAGAAATTGCTCCGTGAACTTTCCATATAATATAGAACTATAGGTCGAAGGAGTAACCTAATACCACATATATGTAGTGAGCGCGAAGCGCGAACTATATATACACGCATTATTGGCCGAAGCGAAGCTGAGGCCAATAATGGTTTGTTTTGGACGAGGCGAAGCCGAGTTCAAAACAATGTGGTATTAGGTACTCCTGAGACCTATGGTGATATTACATGGCGAAATTACATAAATTATGTGGTGGAAACTCATAAAAATAAGAAACATGGCGTCTCATAGTTGTACTTGTATCAGGCGTCATGGGCAGAAAAAGTTTGAATGATCTCGCCGGCAATTACATTTTTTTCGGGCCTCAAGACATGTACACATGTGTCGGTGGAATGCATATTATTATGCCATGTAGCAATTTACCACAGTGAAGCAAGATAACGGCATCATTTGAACAGCCTGTTGTTCATTGGAGTCTCGATTACCACAGAACTCGAATATCTGCGTTCCATTAAAATTATTCAAATTGAATTGGCACTTAAGGAGGCAGGTAACCTTACTCGTTTTAAGTCTGCGAACAAATGTAGGCAACTCACGTCATAAACTTTCTTATTGAATCCATGACGATGCCATCATTGTAAATACCCTATCAACTCTTGGAAAATCCCATAACATGGGGTTATAGGATCCGAACAACGCTAAAAAATATGTAGGCAACTCACGTCATAAACTTTCATATTGAATCTACGTCGGAGTCATCATAGTAAAAACCCTATAACCCGGGCTTATAGGGTCGGAAACGACCACATAACATGGGGTTATAGGATCCCTGCCGATCCTATACTATTGAAATAACCCGATGTATATGGTTGCAAATAAGAGCTTATGAGCCATGTAATATACATTATGAAGAGATATATATCTATTTTAACATATACACCAAGCAAAATATAATAATATCATGATATTATGTAGTTCTTTAGAATCTTATATATAATTACTGCCGATAGAGTGTGTGGTGCTCTAAATCAAAACAGAATATGAGATGGACCGTTGAATGTAAAATAATATCGAAAGTTGAGAAAGCTTTCCCCCTAGCGGTTATATAATATTATGTGATCTATCTACATTAAAACACTGAGTACTACATGTAACATATGATATATTAAGTTGAGGTTTATCGTCTCAACTATAGTGCAGGCTGTTTGTGGCTAACGAAAACGCCAAATTTTAGTTTTTAGATATCTATATAATATTATTATTTCTAAGTTATCTATATAGTTAATATATAATATATTGGTGAATCATCACGTTCGAAAACATTCTGAAGTCTTTTGACAAAATTAATTGTCGCAAGTCAGTAAGGCAATATATAATAGTTAATAAGTAAGTTAATATATAATATATAATCTCCCAATTTAATTTCCCAATATTCTGATGCTACTTGAAAGATTCCAAGCCCGCAATTCTCAAACATTCTGAAGTAATAGTATGATCGCTCGGCCTCATTATTTCAATTCTCCTAGTCCCAAAGTCCCTTGTGATGGCTACCTATAATGCTAGAAATGGTCTGAGGAATATTTAAAACTTACTTGGTTTATATTTTACGATTGAAAGCACCTTTATGATTGGACTATATGCTGCACAATCTAATTAGATCGAGTTGGACCAATCTAATTGCCCGATCTAAGTGGACCTTATATAGATTATGGGGCCCAAATTGAAAACAATTCTAGGTGTTCCAAAGCTCTTACCAGTACCAAATACTCGAATACAACATAATATATATGCATTATACATACTACACTTTGAACGCTTTATACATGATGTATTGTAGAATGACAAATTTTGGTTGGTCATCTATCTTTCTTGATTGAAGTTTTGCTCTACTTCCTCATTTACTCTGGAGGAGAAATGAAAATATAACGCTGCATTCTGATATATTACGGTGGCCTGTCGAACTCATATGTGCGCGTCTTTTCCATGCGTGGCGTAATCGTGCGCGGCTCACTGCTTGTAATTAACAGGCTGTGAGCCGCGCACGATTATGCCACGCATGGAAAAGCCGCGCACATATGAGTTCGACACGCCCCTGTTACTGATTGTATATGAACATGTTTTCGTTTTAAGAAATTTAAAAATACATGTTTACGCATACACTCCTCCCTGTTTACTATAATTATTGATATGTAAATTATCAATCAATTATACGAAATATATTGCGGGTTGTCAAAATGCAACTAAATGTAAATATATATATCATCATGTGGCAACTGATTTTTATGATATTTTGTGAGAAATATGCGGCGAATATAAATTTACAGGTGTGCCGAAAAATAGGTCGTTTGATATATTACACACACATTTTAGCACTTTGAAGCGTGATAATGATATCATATATTCTTCAACTGCCTGTTTCTTGCGCGCTACCTGTGATATACTTTGGAGTTTGGAGGAACCATGCACATATTACGTAATCCAGGATGGGGGAAGGCTTACAAAATATTATAGTTGCTTTAATTTCGTAGGAAAGTTGAATTATTATAAAGGGAAAACTTATTATCAGAAGCTTTCGAAGATCATGTGATTATTGGATAATTGTCGTCACAAAAACGTCTGCTGTGAAGTTTTGTTTCCATCTAAATAGTTGCAGTCTGATGATTCTTAGTTTGGAGGTCTCTGCGAGGCCGACTCCTTTTAGGGGCGAACAATTCAAGAAAATAATTTCCCGGGAACCAAAGTTGAGGGTTTGAACCTTCTTGGACTTCATTGATTACCTAATATGTGAATGGAACTCCATATTACACTGTGATATTATGTTGAAGATGAAATGCTGGAACTTAGTTGTCATTAGAAGTTTTTCTTTTCTCTCCAAAATAAAAGGAGGATTTCAGAATGACATTGAAATTATACTGTGGATTACATGGAATTTAAAGCGGTCTTAAAAGTTATTTTTATTCGACATTTAAAAACATACATTATCTTACATAATTCATTATAATATCTCATGATTAATCCAATAACATACCTGAATCTAGCAAATATATGAATATATATTATATCCTAATCATTTCATATTTATATGTATACAACATTTAGAGAAGTTGATTTGAATATGTTAGACCCCTCAAAATTACATGATGTTAGACACCCTAAAAGTTGAAGGGATAAAATGCGGCGGATGTCTCCTATCATTTCCCTTGATATTTATGTATGCATAGTTAGTTGGACAGTATATAGGCCTATTATAATACATCAATTTAGGTATATAACATGAAATGAAAATAACAAGATGAAAGTTTTGTACCCTTGTAATGACAGCAAGTCAGTGCTGAACTTCAGACAGGTTCGGTACGTTTCTAGGTTCCGTACGATTTCGGGACTCGGTATATTTCGAGAATTCAATGTAATTTGTATACTAAAAATCGCTATATACCGAGCCGCGCATTCGTACCGAACCTAGAAACGTACCGAACCTGCCTCAAGCTCAGCATTGAAAGATTCTGTAGAATAAAAAGTATAATATAGCGACCACATTGAACAGTTCGTACGTGTGCATTACGTAATCAGTGCTCACTCTAAGGGGGAACAGGAAAAGGTTCGAACATCTCATATATATTCTATTATACGATCCAGGGACCCAAGTAGCCTGGTCGGAACAAGAAGCTCCTAATCTTCTAATAAGAGAATTAGCCTGTCTTTCCATGTCTTTCCATGGTATATTCCATGGTATATTGCTAAGCAACTTGGGGGTGTTTGAGTTTGGTTACGTAATGTATATATTCCAGAACTATCCAACTTGAGTTAATATATATGCAGCACATTATGTATAGAAGCAGGAAATGATTTGCTTTGCCACTCACTACGTCATGATGATGATGAAACGTTTAAAAAACTTTCATTAATAATATATAGCCATGAGACGCGATCTTCTGGCTGATAAAGAAATAGAAAACTTGCGTACATACGATACAATAGGTTGATTAATAATTCATATTGTTGATTTTCTTTTTAAATTGCACGATTTAGCATCTTGCACAACTTAGATATACTTGTTGAATATTAAAATATTAAGCTTTTGTATGAAAAACTCCTCGAATGATGTCAATCTCAGCAATGGATCCCTATTTAAATTCAAATTCGCCGAAATATTCTGTATCCTTGGCAAAGCAAATCTAAATCCTTGAATAATAACCCAATTGTAGGAAGCAAACTCATATTGAATGGAACCATATCATTTAATTCTGCTGAAAGAGAATGGCCGTTTCATGAAATCATATCACATACTTGGCGGAGATTGGACAATATGGGCATATTTACTGGATAAGTGTGATCAGCCGGGGCTGAAAATTCCCAGCTTTTCCCACAACTGCCAAATTTGTTTGCACCTATTTTCTGGTGACCATGCTGCCTAGTGAAAAGATTTTGAAATTTTCGACTACTGAATACAATTTTTTATTCATCTCACATTCAAGCTTTCCGCTGTTCCCGCAATCATATAATACTTAATCGGAATCGAAAATTCCCGAATATCTCGGACTACTGCCTCTCGTTGTGATTACACTTGAAAGTAATAAACAACCATATTTTATAGACCACAACGCTTTATTCCACGTGCGAATAATATAGTAGGTCGAGTGTTTCGTCATTATTACGTGAGCTAGAACGTGAACTTGTGACGCACTAACCCTCCTGGCTTTCCCTCGCTGGAGACATATGCTGACGGATCACGGCATGAAGTATCTTACTGGGCTCATAACCGACGTGACGTTGTGGCAGGCTTGTCCCTCTGCGAATGGAGGGATATGTCACATATATTACAAGTATTACCGGTGTCAATGGAGGATGACTAAGTATGATCGGGTGTAAGTGGTGGCCCCCAACTATGTGTTTGAGATCCCAAATTTATTTGTTGAGATTTTCTTCTCTCTGGTAAAAATTTTGTGATGATATCTGAAATAAAACGTTGTCCGCCGTATTTGATTCTCCTCTGATCTCATGACCCGTAACATGATCGCTCTGTTCTTCGTATGATATCATCTCATGTTAAACAACTTGGAGGGGTCAGTATATATGCAGTGCATAATATTGGCAAATTGCCCGAGTAGTCCCTCTCAATGTAGAATTTGATAACATTCGACAAAGATATAAGAACTTTCGCTTTTGGTTTTTTAATACCAAAAACTTGCAAAATGCCAAAAATTGAGCATGTCCCAAGTTCTCCTTTCCCCGAAAGTTGCCACTTAATATTCGTTTTGACTGAATCCCCTGACGCTATGTATTCCATGCCCCCACCTAAACCTACATGTATATGTTCCTGCTCTCGTATTATTTCTACCATCAGCCTCGGGGTATTGGCTTACCCACCGGACTTGACATTGACCAATCAGTGCACGAGTTGACAGGCAACTCGCGCGCTGATTGGCCAATGTCAGAGGGCCCTATGGGTAAACTCATACGCCGTCAATGATTCCATTGACGGATAGAAAGTTTACCCATGGCATTCGATTATCGTTTGCATAGAAATAAAGCAATGACCAATCAAAGTACGAGCTCACAGTCAGCTCTTATCTTGATTGGTCAATTATCTCCGCAAACAATTTTCGGACGGCACGGTATGTATTTCTAACTGCCGATGCTATTACTACTACTACTAGTACCTACTACAACTACTTCTAGTACCAACTACACTAAACGCAAGATCCTGATATGATATAAGATATATACCTGATGATATATTAATTCAACTTAACGATTTCTCCTCTGTCTGGTTACATATTGAAGTTTGTTTATATCTTATAAGAACTGTCTTAATATAACTTGGCTGTATAAATTGGGAACGTGATGATTAGCTTCTTCACGTGATCTCTTGGCAAATTCACTGATATGATGTTCAATTGTCTATATAGATATATACACGTATATGTAGAGACCGACTACGAATTATAGGCAGGTTAATTCGTTCACTTAAAAGCATGATAAATGTGTGTGTGCATGTGGATTGATTGAATCGGGGATCGATACAAAGTTGGCAATTTCCTGTCCTCAAAATTCACTTTTGATAGAATTTGTCCAGGGTACCGTGAGTTGATAGTTGAAGCAAATTCTAATTTTCTTCCCATCACAACGTACTCGTTCAGGGGGAAAAAGTTAATTGACTTATAGTGATCATCAATTAAAATTTGATATTCGACATTCTATTCATTTTTCAGTGCTACGAATGTGACAATTCTAGAATTATTCGATAAATTGACCAATTTGATCATAATGAAATAATGAAATTTATATTCAAACCGAACAAAACAAAACTGTACCGCGAAAGGCGCGCGTCTTGTCATTGATCCCTTCAATATAATCGGTTCATGTGCACATCTATGAGTATAGCATGATAGTGGTGGAACTCCCAAACGCCTATACTTCGTAATCGGTTTGTATGTATACGCAGGGGAGAGCTGTACATATTTATACATTATACACATACACGTGTAAGATGTTGTCATGGAAACATGCGTGATTGTGCGAGTGTTGTCATGGAAACGCACGTGATTGTGTATACATGTTCGTGATTTGTGCTAGCTCTGTCCTCGACACAACTGCTTGACCGAATTTCAAGACCTTAATAATCACAAGAAATAATGTAGCGTCATTTGAATTTGATGAAATTTCTGGCACATTCAGTCGAGAGAAAAGTTTGCTGCCAAATATTGCTTCTCAGCAACCATTGTTACAAAAATGTAACGTCGTCAAAGCAGTTGTGTACTACTGAAACTTATTTTGCTTCGATTTTCCCATATAATATAGATATAGAAAGAGAGCTTTAACAGTATAAATAATGATAAGTTATTTTGTGGTCAGAAAATATGTCATTTTAATTTTCCAGATGATTAAATACAATGTTTTGATATTTTTCTACGATAAAAATGCTTGACTTTGTTTAAAAAGCGTAAGGGCTACTGTAGAATTGTATACATTATATACACATTATGGAATTATAATATAATGATTCGTGTGGTGTTATATATGGAGTCAACATGGTATTGTGCAGCCAACGTAATATGTTCATGAAATTTAAAATATACATATATACTTACACAATACACATGATATTATATAGATATATATTTACGACTTTTCCTGTCGAACATAATAATATATATACAACAATATTTTCATGAGAAGGACTAAATTTTATTTTTATATTTTACAAGCGCTTTTAAGCTGCACAAATATCAAACAAAAACAAAACACATGATTTACCCGGATATGCATAATTTTAATATAAAGTACGATCTAAAGGGTTAGAGGAATATGTATACATATATAGAATGATGCAACATTCACACAGGATGTGTTGCCTAATTTCGTCTCATGCTTATATAATGATCGTCAACCTGTTACTTTTAGATTTGAGTTTGAAATATATTTTCATGATATGTGAACTGTCAATTTTCATTGTTATGTGAGACATAATATGTTACGGAGATGTCGCGAATTCTGAGGAAAAGAAAAACGCGCCTTAGCAGCTGAAATTTTCACCGCCATTTGTACGTTCGTGATAATATACTGATTTAGCGGTATATATGTCCACGTGCAAACATGGCGCGCCGCGCGCCTCCGAAACTTCAGATCCCCTGGATTAAATTTCTCCCGAATTCGCGACACCTGTGTTATGTTATATATATCTGCAATATAGATCCATCACCTGTGATATCCAAGACGTCAGCCTTGCAAATATGCCATATCATGATGGTCCATCTAACTAAAATAGCTCTGATATATAAGTTTGGAAGTTTCGTTCTGGGCACCTAATGATGATGAAGTGATATTTAAGTGACCGCATGGTACGCAAGGCAAGTGATGGATTTGATGCGCTTGTTCACCCATCTTTCATTTAATTTAGTTATATTTGCTTATTTTAGACACATCGGCTTACTACCGATACACAAAATTTATGGCTCATCTGGCCAATTTTATCGCAGCTCTCTATACAAAACTGGCATGAATCACGACAGTCTTTCTTGATTTTAACGATGATTTTAGTTTCAATATATATGCGACTTCGGCAAAATTCATTGTGTTTCTTTTATCATGTGATAAACTTGGCAGATGAGCTCTTAATAAAATAACCTTATAGTTAAAGAGAACACTTTTCAACATTGATAATGTAAAGCCGGATTGATAATTTATTACGGCCGGAGGAAGCATATATAAGAATAAAGCTGTTTTGAAACGTTGAGGACCAGTCCTATGACTACTGAGAATAGTCTTACATAATTTAGATTATTATTTACTGGTTCATTACTACTACTGGTTCTTCTTTCCCTGAAAACTGTATCTTTTGTTAAATCTGCCGATTATTTATTGTGTTTGACTCCATATAATTATCCCCACTGCGTGAATGGATTATAAATGCCATGTTCAGGCGTGTCAGAATAATAATAGATACGGCGAGCACGAACCCGGAAACAAAAGAGGCAAAACCGGAAAGCTGTCGAATAACTCGCGGAAAATGGCGATGTTTGATTGGCGGTGGGAAGCCTATCAACGTATATATTTGGCATAAAACCGTGCGTGAAATGCCGTGTTTTAATCAGTGACAATTTGAGATAGATGACGATGAAGGTAAGCAAATCATTGACAGTTTCCGTCATTTAACGACCAAAATAACGATATTTCAGCCACGTCAGAGGATCCTAGTGTTCTATTAACGATTGATGATTGACCTGCACCATGCAAAAGCAGAAAACAAGCCTTGTGTCCTAGATTTGACTCTGTCGCCTTT
This sequence comes from Beroe forskalii, assembly GCA_011033025.1. Lineage (NCBI taxonomy): Eukaryota > Metazoa > Ctenophora > Nuda > Beroida > Beroidae > Beroe > Beroe forskalii. The sequence goes on along the minus strand of WFMF01000647.1, from coordinate 27,498 downwards.
TGCAATGCGTCATCAGCCTTTTCATGCATGAACAGTACAAATATTTTGTTGTGCGCGTATTTGCCAAAACGTATCTATGTCTCAAAATAACCCAGAAAGGTCTTCTCAAAAACGAGGTCTTCCCTTACCGACAATGTAGTGGGAAACAAATTTACGACGCGCAATTATGGCGCGCGCGCTCCGTACCTCAAATTTGATCTCTTCTTGCGACTTGCATACAACGAGAATTTTGATTTTGAAGTCTGGCAACACATCTTTGAAGTCATTGCTGCCCATCAAAAATTTTGATGATTGCTATCCTTTTAATGGACACCTGTTTAATGTTTATTCCCATACACATTGTTCTCTTGTTTCGGACTTCTCATGGCTCTTTATTTTTGCATAATTGATAATTTCGGCCTAAAATGAAGATTATTTTGTCAAGGATTCTAACATGATATCTGTGTGATAGTGGTGAGGGGGACTGGAGAGTGCATTCGTAATTGGACAGCAGTATAAGGCTGGACTTGTTGACCATGTGGTTTACATTCATCTCACCGGAGCTGGACAGTGAGAAGGGCAATCGAATTTCTGCTTATGATCCGCAAAATTTTCGCACAATAAGATAGATGTTTAGATCTTTGACGTCCTCAGACATGAACATGGGAGACATACCCGATATCAAAAATACCGAAATTTTCAAAAAAACAATAAATCGGACGTCCTCATCTGGCAAATTGGCGAAACTTCCCTCCTGGGTGATCTGAAAAAAAATACCGATCCGGATCCTCCTGAATCCGTCGTTTAGCCTTCCGCGGCATCAAGTAAAATCATGACAGCACGCGCTGTGTTTTTGCTGCACGCCAAAGTGCTTTTATTTGCTGCGCGCAAATGTGCTTTAATTTGCTGCGCGCAAATGTGCTTTAATTTGCTGCGCGCAAATGTGCTTTTATTTGCGCGCAAATGTGCTTTTATTTGCGCGCCAATGTGCTTTTATTTGCGCGTTAATGTGCTTTTTTTGCTGCGCGCAATTTAGGTGCATGTAACGTTCGTCGGTCGATCGAATGGAATTGGTCGATCGATCAACTTCATTTGATCAACTGATGTGTTTTTAATAGAAAATCTTTAAGCTAGCAGGGAAAAAACTCAATATTGCTCATTTAAACATGATTCAAGTCAACAGGGACCATCAAAACACATCATTCGTTCAAATGGAGTTGATCGATCGACCAATTCCATTCGATCGACCGACGAACGTTACGGGTGCCTTATGCTTTTATTTGCTGCGCGCAGTTTACTGCTTTTATTTGCTGCGCGCAATTTACGTGCTTTTATTTACTGCGCGCAATTTACGTGCTTTTATCTGCTGTGCGCAATAATGCTTTTATTTGCTGCGTATGCTAATGCTTTTATTTGCTGCGCGCAATATTGCTTTAATTTGCTGTGCGAGTGCGCGCAATAATGCTTTTATTTGCTGCGCGCAATATGTAATGCTTTTATTTGCTGCGCGTAATAATGCTTTTATTTGCTGTGCGCAATAATGCTTTTATTTGCTGCGCGCAATAATGCTTTTATTTGCTTGCACGCAGTAATGCTTTTATTTGCTGCGCGCAATGATGCTTTTTATATTTGCACGCAATTGCTAATGTGCGACGTGCGTCCATTTGCGCGCAATTGAAAATGTGCGTCGTAGGATGTTACCCTACCCTCGCGCGCGGCGCTATGTTCCACATTTGGACGTCACTTTGCGCTCTCTAGCCATCCAGTCAGAAAAAATAGACGGGCAACGTTCGTCGATGAAAATAGCACATTTTCAATTTCAATTTCGCACCGTTGCAAATAATTTGCGGGTGCGCGCGCAATTTGCCTAATTTTAACGGCCGCCATTAAGAAACCCAGAACTCTGCAAGAATTCAGCGCCGCGCGCTGATTTTTTAGCCGCATATTCGCATCAATGTTAATAGGGTCACATCCTACGAAATTTTCGAGTGCAGATAAATTGATGCTTCAGGAACTAGTACCTATTTCGTTGCAGGTTTTGTTATCCAATATCCCTGGATGTATTTTATTGTTTTCTTAATATTCGACATCTCATTCGAGGATGGATTATCTAGTTTACAGTGCAAGTTTGAAACTAATCAATTTCAAAAACATTTTGATTCAATGCTCATCAAAATGTGCTTTTCAAAATCGTTTAATTTTTGTGTTGTTTGAATGCAATAGTAATGATTGCCCTTTTGTCTGAAAGACCTTGAAACCAGATATTTGGATATTTCTTATAGTGCACCATACAGTGTGTACTGTTTTGTGGTTTTGTGTAAGCCAGTTTTGTGCTTAGATAGTCAATGAGAACACATGGTGGGGCATCGGCAGTATTATATGTGGGATTGAAATGTTCACTCAAATATTTTTAGCTGTATTGTACTTGGTAGTTTAAAAATTTAGTCTTCAGAAATCTCATGAATTAATTAGTTGTGGCCTGTTGGTTGCTCATCTTGGCTGGATCAAGTTGTTATCACTAGTCGGACCAAACTTTCAAATATTTTTTGAGGGAGAAATAAAACCAAACAGAAGATTAACAACAAGGGCTGGTCAAAAGAGCCAAGCATGGAAAAGCCACTGGTATTATTACAGTTTTCCATCAGAAAAAAATTGACAAAATTGACAAAAATTCAATGAAAGGGGTTAAAACTGACAACAATTATACCTAAATTAATTATTCAACATTGAAGATTTGGACAGTATAAGGGGCACAGTTGTCGTATGAATGTCGAAATTGAATGGTCTGAGTGAAATGATATATAGGTACTGCAGGTCCCCTTTGAGTAGTAGCAATGGCGTCTGAATAGACTGCTTTCACTGCTTCCAATTTTCTAAAATCTTGAACTCACAATTCAAACTGCTTTAAGCTTTCCTAAATCCTGTAGTCACAATCTCACTCAGGGCCACATTGAAGATTTTCCACTTTGTAATTGTGTTTTGTCTCCTGCTCTCAATGTGAAGATAGTTTAAGGATAATTTCATTGACTGCCAAGTATTTATTTCAATTTGTAGAAATCCTGTGAAGTTCTATAAAGTGACTTTTCTCTTGTAGGAATAAGTGCTAGGATGGCAACTTTCCAAGATTTTATCTTTGAAAACGAAGAAAGAGATGGAATCCGTTTCAGCTGGAATGTTTGGCCATCCAACCGCCTTGAAGCCACTCGAATGGTGATGATTTTACTATTACATCATTTATGTATTCAATTAATTGTTCAACTAATTACTTAACTAGTTATGTATCAAACAAGTTTGTGTTAATGCTGAGTAGTGTTTCTTAGGTTCAATTATTTTTTGTATTGTGAAGGAAGTGTTCGAGTGTATCAATTTGCTAAACACCAAAAGATCCTAATTGCCTTTACCAATTTGTTTCAGGTTGTTCCTCTTGGGTGCACATATACACCTATCAAGGAGCGCCTTGACCTTCCTGAATTGTGCTATGAGCCTGTCCTGTGTACAAGAGCCTCGTGTAAAGCAGTTCTCAATCCATTGTGGTGAGCTATTTCCTTTGATAATTCATTATGTGTTTGATGTGATAATTGCAGTGAAATGCACTAATTAAATGCTGTACCCACATAGTCTACACACTAATTGATAATGTTCGTAAATTTTGAAATATGTCATATTGCAAGGAAGAACTGATTTGAGTATTGATGTCAGTATTTTCAAAGAATGAATAACATCAAACCCAATAAAATTCACTATTTATCCACCAAAATTTGCAATTTGTCATTTCAGTCAAGTTGATTACCGAGCCAAGTTGTGGGTGTGTAACTTCTGCCTTCAAAGGAACCAGTTTCCTCAGCATTACCATGGCATCACTGAGCAGCACCAGCCAGCTGAACTCATCCCTAACTTTAGGTAGTGTTATAATACTGTCTTGTATTAGAACAACATTTTTTAAAGCCACTTCGAAACGTTTATATGGTAAAGATAAAATACAACATATTAGCATTTAACATTTTGAAGTTTACACTCGGCATTCAAAGATTCAAGATTGAGGGTTTCAAATTAATATGCACCCTTGCAGCACCATAGAGTATACAGTAAACCGTGGAGCCCCCAGTCCACTTATCTTCCTGTTCGTTGTGGATACCTGTGTTGAGGAAGAGGACCTACAAGCTCTCAAGGTCAGTCAGTGAGGATCTTATTAGAGGGTGTTTTTCAACACAAAAAAGATTTGCAAATGTCCATTGTCCAAACCATGAGAAGGATTCTTCGTGAATTTCATTTTGGATTAAGTTGAAGAAACTAAATATGACCTAAAAACCTCAGCAAACCCCTGAAAAACCCCACATAATCCAGCAATTCTCCACAGGAAACCCTGCAAATGTCGCTGTCACTGATCCCTCAAAACGCCATGGTAGGACTCATCTCCTTCGGTAAGATGGTGCTGGTTCATGAGTTGGGGTGTGAGGGTATCAGCAAAGCCTTCGTGTTCCGGGGTAACAAGGAGCTGTCCGGCAAACAGATACAGGACTTCCTCAACCTGACGCCTGGGGCTCATGCTGCCAAATGCTGCCAATAAGTGAGTGATGGGTGAAGAACGGGATGAGAAACATTAGCAGCTGTCAAATCGAGTGATCATTGCTCGAAATTTTACCTCCATTTCTGAAATTTTCATACCAGCTCATGGGATTTTAGAAGCTTTATCATAACAAATACATGGGTATTATCATGACTGATGCATGAATAATAACCTGCTCAAGTGCTCGCCTATCATAAACCCCACCATTTCTCCAAGTTCCTGCAGCCTCTCGCTAAGTGTGACATGAGTATCAGTGATCTGATCGAGGAACTCCAACCTGACCCGTGGCCCGTTCCCACGGGCAAGCGACCCCTGAGGTCGGTGGGCGTGGCCCTGTCTATCGCTGTGGGCTTGCTGGAGTCTGTGTACCCCAACTGTGGGAGTAGAATCATGCTCTTCCTCGGTGGACCAGCTACGCAGGTAACATGTTCACACGAGGAATTATAGGTAGTTCAGGTGACGTCATTATTATAGCCCAATGATGTTGAACCGCCTATTTTTGTTCACAAAAGAACATACGATAGTTGCTCTCGATACCCACTTGCCCGTTCTTGCTGCAGATATAGGCTTCAGGCAGGTATAAAAGTATAAAGATTAATGTAAAATGTTGAATATTGAGGAAAAGCAAGTGTGCGAAGCTGCCCTTGATTCATAAGTAATGTAACATCTTACTCTAACAATGGACAAGGCATAAACGTCCAGTATACCTGATCCTATATATGGCGATTTTATCGACATGCAATTAAATTAAAATTTTCTACCCCAGGGTCCAGGAATGGTAGTGGGAGAGGACCTGAAGGAAGCAATCCGTTCCCACCACGACATAGACAAGGGAGACGCCCCCTACCTGAAGAAAGCAGCCAGGTTCTACGAGGGATTAGCTCAGCGAGCAGCTAAGAACGGACATACAGTGGATATCTTCTCTGCAGCGCTCCATCAGACAGGACTACATGAGATGAGACATCTCTCTCTGCTCACAGGGTGAGGAGAGGGGCTGAGAAATGGGATGAAACATCCCTTTTGGGATAAGTACATAGTTCTGTGAATTGTGTCCCACTCCTTTATTGATGTGGATTGAAGAGTTAGAACGGCAGTCGTTGTCGGAAGAATTTTGGGTTGCTCAGACAAATATAATTTGTCATCAGAACAATTCCAATTTGAAATTCAGTATGATATTGATTGTGAGTTGTGAAACTTAGTCTGTGATTTCTAAACCACTTTATTTCTGCTCAGTGGTCACATGGTGCTAGCTGACGCCTTTGCTACGACCCTCTTCAAGCAGTCGTACCAGATGCTGTTTGCTAAGAACGATAAGGGAGAACATAAGATGGGTTTCAACGTGAACCTGGAAGTCAAGACAACCCGTGAACTCAAGGTCTCAGGAGTCCTGGGTCCTGTGATGTCACTCCAGAGAAAGGGCCCTAATGTCTCGGATACGGTAAGTTGAGGGGAGGGGTGGGGAAGGTGATACGATAGTACTGAACCGGCAAGTGAAAGTGTTGTGAGACTCAGGAAATCGCTATTTTCCGAGTTTTAGTCCCTGCTCCCTCCTAAATTTCATTCTATTCATCACTCTTGATTCTCACTTCCTAAGTCACCTCCCACTGGAGGCACTCTTTAATCTTACTTCCTACATCACCTCCACAGGAGATAGGTATCGGTGGTACGAACCAGTGGCAGCTGTGTTCGGCTGACACGACCACCACAGTAGCAGTGTTCTTTGAAGTGTCCAGCCAGCAGTCTGCACCCCCCGCCGGGGGTAGGGGTGCAGTGCAGTTCATATCCCAGTACCAGCACAGCAATGGGACTAAGAGGATACGCGTTACTACACTTGCTAGACATTGGGCTGGGAGCGGGGAAATGTAAAGATATCGAGGCTTTAAAACTTTAGAAGTTTCAATCGTGTCTGCCACTTACCAAAGTCATTAATTCTTATCAACCCGCTATCAAATTTCATTGAATCACTTGACATCATAATATTCAATCCATTATCATATGACAACCTCTTTTTTTAAAAACTGACACTCATTCTCAAATCCTCTCACAAAACCCCACCCCCCATTCCCCACAGTTGGGCTGATCCAGTAGCCAACATCCAGCACGTTGCGGCAGGATTTGACCAGGAGGTCAGTGCTGCCCTTATGGCTCGGATTGCAGTAAATCGAAATGAAACAGACAACGACGGACCGGACGTGTTGCGGTGGCTGGATCGAATGTTGATTCGACTGTGCCAAAAGTTCGGAGAATTTACCAAGGAAGACCCGAATTCTTTCAAGTTCCCGGACAACTTCACGCTCTACCCACAGGTAAGACATGTATTGACTTGTTACAGTTACCTGTTTGCCTGTTTGATGTTTCTGATATACGGGATTATACTATTGGTGGAAAGACTGGAGAGACTAGCAGATATTTTCTATTATCGATTGACTGAGGATGTATTATCTTCCTTTATTGCTGATAGAAAATGTTAACATTGCCTTTTCTCAGTTTATGTTCCATTTGCGGCGCTCAAATTTCCTCCAAGTGTTCAACAACAGTCCTGACGAAACAGCGTATTACAGGTCGGTAATGTATTGAAATTCCTGTTTTTTGTAGTCAGAAAAATTAGGGGTTCCAAAAGTGGTTTAATGATTTTATTGCATCCCCAAAGTCACCTGAACATCTTCACTATAAATTTATTCTCCATATTTCTTTTCATTCAGCTCCTGCCTCCTTTTAAAAGCCGACACCCATGTTTTTATTCCTTTTTTGCTCAAAGTTTCTCAATATCCTCAATTCTAGAGAATTACGCAATCTTTGTGACAAGTGGCAAATTGGGACATCAAATTCTTTCACTTTGACGTAGCGCGCTATAACAGTCTTCTGTGGTTTATTTCGCGTTTTGCTGCGTCGCGCGCGCAATTTTCCTAAATTTAGAAGATTGAGTCTGCCACGTCGCACATTCTCGCCATGTAAATTTTATCTTCACGAATTTCTTCATACCAATGACGTAAGCACCGGCATTTAAACTTCTATCTGCATGGTATTTTACGTCATCGTGCTTACGTCACAATGTTGTGCCCGTATCATGTTACCATGGTACCGTCAAAAACATTACAGTTGTACTAAAACTTATCTTGAAAGTTGAGAGCTTGACGTACATGTAATCAGAAAATATGCATGCCATACACCCTAACAAGGTATTTTGGAACTTGATCTTGTGTATAACCAAGAGGTGTATACATTGCAACAATCTTTTTTTTAACAATTAACATTTCTATATGTATACGCCACTTGATGTAATTATCATACAAATTATACAACCTTTTCTGTTTACAGGCATAAATTGATGAAGGAAGATGTGAGCAATTCCATGGTTATGGTTCAACCCTATCTCTATTCCTATTCATTCAGTGGTCCACCAGAGGTAAAGTTACTTCCAATCAATTCACTTATTCTGGATTCATGATTGAACCATTAATATTGATTCATTGGCCCATTCGACGAATCTTTATTGAATGCATCTTAAGTAGTGCGCAGCAAATTCAATATTCCATCCCAACTTACGCTCCCTTATTGCAGCCGGTGCTACTGGATTCAGTGAGCATAGTTCCTGACAGAATCCTGCTGATGGACACTTTCTTCCACATCGTTATCTACCACGGGGATACGATAGCAAAGTGGATCGAGAAGAAATACCACGAGGATCCGAACCACGAGAACTTTAGACAACTGCTACAGGTTGGGGTGATGATCTTTGGTACTGGTGGTTATTTTGGGTCAGTTTAGGAGTCCTTCAGAGTTTCCCTAGCCCCTGGGATTTACATGTTGAAGATACGGGTTTGAAATTTAGATTCTCTTTTTCCATCATCACAGAATTTATTCCTATCGAAATATACCATCATTTACGCCCCTCAGGCTCCTATTGACGATGCTCAAGAGATCTTAGCAACACGATTCCCCATGCCTCGTTACGTGAACTGCTCCCATGGCGACAGTCAGTCTCGCTTCTTATTCGCAAAGGTATGTCAAAGCTTAGTCTGGCACAAACCTGTAACAAGTCATGTTAAGATAAACCATTGGCCCCCTTAATATTTCAATCCCTTTCGACTCCTCAATTTCTGGTTCACTTTTTGACAATAGACAATAGACATGGATCGTCTCTCAAGTATCTCTCAAGTCTAGCTCTTTACCTCCCTTAAAACCATTCTTATTCGCAAAGGTTAACCCGAGTCAGACGCACAACACGATGTACGGTTACACTCAGGAAGGGGCTGGAGCGAGTGTTCTGACCGAGGACGTCAGTCTTCAGGTCTTCATGGACCATTTGAAGAAGCTGGCGGTTGCTAACACGTCCTAGCAACCATATGCGGCGTCTCTTAGCAACACTCCTTAGCAGCAATATCTCCAAGCAACACTCTTCAGCGACCTCTTAGGCAAACCTCTTAGCAATAATAACCTACTACAAAAAAACATGAACTCCTTCTTAACAATGCCAATGTGTATAGATGCAATCCTTTTTTATTAAGCAGTTCTTGCACCACTTAATATGGGAATGTAATCTTCTAAAATATCAAAATGTAAACTTCCTACCAACGCTAATTGACAACGAATCCGTGTTTTTTCTAGCTTGTTAAATTGATAAGATTCAAAGCTGCTGGGCGGTGTTGTGTTATATATTTAAAAGACAGTCAAAGCACGTGCCTCCAAGGGGATCAATTCTTCTTCCTGTTCATTAAAAGTTGGCGTAGATAATGCACCTATTCGGATAATAATGTACGAGCGCTCGGATTTTATTCGATTGCTATTTACATCCAATCATCAGTCCTCCACTCTATTAATCAAATTATGTTATGTTTTATAACCATTAGCTCAGTGTGATACTATTATTTTGTCTGCTTTTCTGGTGGACTGAGTGCGAACCATTTTGATGAGAATTTGAGTTTTAGATTTAAATATGCGTGAAATTGGTTTTGGCTTGCAAAATTTTCAACTTAAATTTAATTATAGTCAACAGTCCTATATAATCATCAGAAAACATATAACCTGCTATTGTGTTTTGACTTTAATATATTGCCTGTTTATGCGTGATGTCGGTTTTATATTTACACCTTTGCTTCCGTAGACTATGATTTGACTAAAGTATACATATTAGATTTATGTTTTGTTTAAAATTATTTACATTGATGCAACCTCTGCTTATTGGTAATCATGATACTTTCTATTGTCTTTGAAAATAATAAAATTCAAATTTCAGGTCCCGAAAAGTTTTAAAAACAGAAATTATAAAAGTTAGAAGTCTTCTAAGTTCTTCTAACCGTGTTTAGAAACTTTCGGGCTCCACCCTGTAGTGTTAGATTCACACCTCTTTTTACAGGTACACACATTGGTACAATTCTACAGGGCTCTTAATGATCTTTACTACTTTGCCGTGTGTTCGAAGGCCGAGAATTCGTGCGATTACGATTAAATGAGTAAATTATACTGTTCTAGAGGGATGTGGTGAGATTATGAGGTATTATCTACCGCTCAATGCACCATTTCCCGGCAGGTCTTTAAGCGACACTCACTCTGGTGCCCCTAACTAGTTTACGAGGTGTAACGCCCCGATGTTTTGTGGCGTATATTATGCTATTCCGTGCTGACAATGTGGTTCTTGATTTTGATTGATGTTACCAATTAAAACCCTTTAAAACTTTAAAAGCATAACACGCCAACGTATGACACAAAGCGGCGTAAACTAGGTCGGGACAGTTGGCCACATGCACAGCACTCAGACAGTATTATGTAACAGTAGATCACGCCATGTGGCAAGCTGTTTTCATTGTTCCCCTCTACTTACTGAGTACTCTCCACTCTCCAGACTGTTTAGAAATAGATTGTATTGACGGTTTACGCTGGTTCATTAGATCACGTGTTGTATTGCACGCGCGTAATTTCACGAGAAAAGTAAAAACCAAAGTTTCCGTGATGTCTGGGAACGCCTTAACACACCCTGATCCCAGCATTAAATGAACCTCTTTAAAATCTCTTAAGTGGTTACCTCCGTATATTCAACCACGAGATTGGCACTTAAATATTGCTGAATAGTTAGGGTAGGATAAATTGTCAATTTCAATCCTTCAACAAATTTGTCAATGTTTGCTGAAAGTTGTTAATTTATTTTTACCCGATCTGCAATCCAATTCCAAATTAGATCTCTTGATAGGACTGATAAGACTTTCTTAGTCACTCTGCAGTCATCCATAATACGCCCTGTATCCTGATATCAATCTCCTGATACCTGGGTATTATAGCATTACCCTGTGTAAATAAGTTCCACGAGTTTCCAAGATTTTCATTGACGTACACTTTCTTGATTGAGACAAGATGATTATGTTTCAGGCCACGTTGGAGCATTCATTTGGAGCTAATTTCATGAATCAGTCACTTCTTAAATTATATCTGAAGCCTAATTTGTCTGGATTGTGTCGCATTTGCAGGTTTCGAGTTAATCCAAGTCAAAGTAATCATGAATTCGTCAATTACGTTGATTATGATCCTTCCTGGCCTTAGGCCTTTTACATTTCCTGAAATTCTTGCATCGCCTTTTTGAAATTCACACCTATCGGGAACTTGTGTAAACTATTGTGTATATTGCAAACCTGTCCTTATATAATATTAAATCGCCTAGGACCGGGCCTCTTCCACCCATTGTAAGGTCAGCCCCCCTGATTCACTCCCGTGTAACTACGCGTGTAATAGGGCTGCTGGCTGATTAATATTCAGAGAGCATGAATCCTAATAGGGCCATGAATAACCACAATGAGCAGCAGATACTCATTCTCAGTGTAGGCGATGAGAGCTTTGAGTTAGGGGTGCACTTGTTCACTTGGAATTGTCTTACTTTAAATTCTATGGGGTGCGCTTGGATTTGTCTTCAAACTGTTATTCACATTCCATGTTTAACCTGGACCTCCAGCTATCTTTTCATGTAGCGATGCATTTTGGACGGTTGGTAATTAGTTCATTGCTTTTATTGCTTCCGCAAGTATTTCAGTTTTAAAAGACCTGTCAAATTCATAATCGTTTTCATGATCCTTATAATATGTTACTTTTCTAAAATTGAAAGTGCTGCCTGATGATGATCTAAGAAAATGATTCACTTCCTCGCGGTTCCTCGACTGAAATCTTCCTTTAAACTGCTCGAAAGGGCTGTATAAAACCCATCTATTTTATTACTGGTTTTCTAAACGCTTTTATTATTACCTCTGTATTTTTTCTAGACGGCACATCATGTCTCAGTCTCGGGGACATGACGATGACACAGGTGTCGAGGCATCGAGATTAAATTTGATGAGAACCATGAGAGTGAGATTGAGTCACTCCATACCATGTGTTTGTGTTCTTTGGTACTCATTGTGATATTTCCAGTGATTAAATGGAACTCTCCCACCCAACAAGCAGCTGAAAAATGAGACTGATTATTGAGATTGATTTAAAGGCTCAATGCTCACTTTAAGAAACTATTTTGTAGACTTATTTGTGACTCATTTACAGACTAATTTCCCTCTGATATAGAGACTAATAGTAATTTGCCTCCTGATTAAGAGATTGATCTGCCTCATGATTAGCCTCCTGCCTCCTGTTATTATCATCATCGTTCGTCCCTCCCTCTGACACATGATATTCCTAATCTTGGCACACTAAGGAGAGGGCATATAAATTGCTACGATTAAAAGCGGATATAATTTGGAATTTAACACATCGTTTGATGGCCCCTTTGGTAGATTTATTAAATCTAAATTTGACGGACACATGATCTGTTATAGTCCTGATTCTCGCATTTTGGGGTACTGGCAGAGCTAATGCGTTATCGCGATGTTATTGCGTTGTATTGAAATCTGCGTATAATTGCATCATGATTAATTTCATGTTTGGTCTATTTTTAAATTCTGCTCACTTTTGGAATATTATTTTCCGATAGTGTTATTATTTTTCCGCAGAAATCATTTTATTGTCGCCATGAAAGATCATTGAACAAGCAATGCGTTGAAAATTAATTGTATCATCATATTCTAAAAATGTGATGACAGGCCTGTACTTATAGCACATACCTACATTAAGATGGCAGTTCAATACAATCTACTCATCTTCATTTTGTGATAGCTATGTCCACACTACTTAGTCTAGTCAGTTAAGGTCTGAGGCCTGCAACGGCTTGAAACAACATAATGACCGGTTCAGCGAAGTAGTTTAAGACCCACTAAGTCCAAATCCGACGAGACCTATTTTTGTTAGGTGGTGCATAATGGCGCAATTGCGCCATTTTGGCGCCATGGCGCCAAAAATACTAACTTTTGATAGGAAGGTCGTAGAGACTCCACTTTTAGCTTAAAATAACCGCAATGGTCATGTTTATATACGACTTGTTAATAAACATATGCCCTAAAATGCTCAGAAACCAAGTTATGGGCCAAAAACTGTTTTGAGGCTATGCGCAAGCTAAAATTTGGCGATTTTTCATAACTTGCGCCAGAAACGTCGTAGAGACTTCGTTCATAGCTCAAAAGAATCGCAATGGCCATGTTTATATATGACTTGTTAATAAACATATGCTCTAAACCCTTTACTTTTCGAGTTATGAAGCAAAAGCCGTTTTTGGGGGGATGCGCAAGGACAAAATGTCATATATAATGGTCCAAGCACACCAACCAATTCAATTCTTATGTTCGGTTTATACATGTCTCGTCATTAATGCGTTCAAAAGGGAAAACTGGGACTTAGAGTCAGAAGATGATTTCCCTCAAACCGGGATGTAAGTTGTTTTTGGCATTTCGACGTGGCATAAAAGCATAAATTGGTCCAGAATTGGTTCAAATCTTGAAAAGTTGTAAAATTGCTGATTCTCTGCCATTTTGGTCGATGTTGGTGGTTTGCTGCACTCCAGTCCATAACATTCATAATAGAATCTAATTTCCACCAATAAAATGGGTAATAAGAAGAACATGAGAATTGGTCTGATCGAAAAATATTAATGTATTCCCATATTGAGAACAAAAAACCACAAAAATTCAAACACATCATACTATATCTCGCCGAAACTATATCTCAGCTCAGGAAGGTGCTACTAAGTAGGTATATAAGATCACACCTGTCATCAGATCACACCTGTGATCCTCTACAGTTGTGCAGACCTGCATCCCCGACACCAGTCCCCGAGAAAGTCATTTATCAGCTGTCAAACCAGGTATCCCTGACATTACTATGCCAGACTTGGCATACTTCCATACTTGACAATCTAAACTTGACTGGCCACATCAGTTCATCGGTATGTCAGTATGTGAAGCCTGAAATCCTCGATACTAGAGAGTCAGACCTGGTATCCCTGACAACAGTCTTTCAGTTTTATACCATGTATCTATATTCTATATCCCTGATAGCGGTTCATAAGAACAGGTATCCTGGAAAGTTCATACCCTTAACTAAGACCTGATATCGCAGACAGTAGTTTTTCTAGGAAGCCAATACTTGCTATGCAGTTGAAGCTTTGGGGCATCGGCAGTCCGACAGAGATGTGTGGTCCAGATCTGGCTCTATACCCTCATCTCTGGATATACACGGCAGTCGAGTAGCTCTGCCAATTCATGAGATCACGACTTTCGGGCCTCTATCCTTTGCATGACTGCCACCCGGCCTGGTCGATAAAAGCGATCAATGAGCCGTATGCCGAAATTAGGGAAAAGGTCAAAAAGTTGTGATATTGCTTAAAAATCAAGGGAAATGCTCGAAAAGTTAGGGAAAATGCTACTTGAAGAGCCAGGGGGGTTTCTCTGGCAGCCAAGGGGTTTCTCTGGAAGTACGGGAGGGTTGTTCAGGTGTGGATTATAAGTGGAGAGGGTGGGTTATGAGTGGAAAGGTGTGTGTTACGAGTGAAGAGGGGTGGGTTATGAGTGGAGAGGAGCGGGTTATGAGTTGATTCGGGTGGGTTATGAGGGGAAAGGGGTGGGTTATAAGTTGACTCGGGTGGGTTATGAGTGGAAAGGGGTGGGTTATCAGTTCACTTGGGTGAGCTATGAGTTGAGAGGGGTGTGTTATGAGTTGATTGGGGAGGGTTATGTGTTGATTTGGGTGTGTTATGCATATGTGTTGATTGGGGTGGGTTATGAGTTGATTGGGGTGGGTTATGAGTTGATTGGGGAGGGTTATGTGTTGATTTGGGTGTGTTATGCATATGTGTTGATTGGGGTGGGTTATGAGTTGATTGGGGTGGGTTATGATTTGATTGGGTGGGTTATGAGTTGATTGGGTGGGTTATGAGTTGATCGGGGTGAGTTATGAGTAGAGAGGGGTGTGTCACGAGTGAAAAGGGGTGTGTTATGAGTTGCTGAACGGCATGTTAAGCAAGGAACTAAAGCTGACAGGTTCCGTTCAGTCCAAACAGCTGTTGTGTCAAATGTTGGTATATACAAAAGTGTGTTTCTCAACACAACCCCAGATTGATTGGGGTGAGTAATGAGTGCAGAGGGGTGGGTTATGAGTTGAGAGGGGTATGTTATGAGTTGATTGGGGTGGGTTATGAGTTGCAGAGAGGGGTGTGTTGTGAGTTGATTGGGGTGATTTATGAGTGGAAGTTGCTTTGATCGACCAAGCCGGGTGGCAGTCATGCAAAGGATAGAGGCACTGTACGCTAGGCCAAAAGTTGTGATCTCATGAATTGGCAGAGCTACTCGACTGCCGTGTATATCCAGAGATGAGGGTAGAGAGCCAGATCTGGACCACACATCTCTTTCAGACTGCCGACGCCCCAAAGCTTCAACTGCTTAGCAAGTATTGGCTTCCTAGAAAACTGCTGTCTGCGATATCAGGTGTTACTAAGGGTATGAACTATGAACTTTCCAGGATACCTGTTCTTATGAACTGCTATCAGGGATATAGAATATAGATACATGGCCTGAAACTGAAAGACTGGTCTCAGGGATAACTGGTCTGACCGCTGAGGTACTGAAGTACTGGTGTCAGGGATACCAGGTCTGACTCTCTGGTATCGAGGATTTCAGGCTTTACATACTGATGAACTGATGTGGCCAGTCAAGTATAGATTGTCAAGTATAGAAGTATGCCAAGTCTGGCATAGTAATGTCAGGGATACCTGGTTTGACAGCTGATAAATGACTTTCTCGGAGACTGGTGTCGGGGATGCAGGTCTGCACAACTGTAGAGGATCACAGGTGTGATCTTATATACCTACTTAGTAGCACCTTCCTGAGCAGAGATATAGTTTGAAGTGGACCAATTTCGGCGAGATATAGTATGATGTGTTTAAATTTTTGTGGTTTCTTGTTCTCAATATGGGAATACATTGATATTTTTCGATCAGACCAATTCTCATGTTCTTCTTATTACCCATTTTATTGGTGGAAATTAGATTCTATTATGAATGTTATGGACTGGAGTGCAGCAAACCACCAACATCGACCAAAATGGCAGAGAATCAGCAATTTTACAACTTTTCAAGATTTGAACCAATTCTGGACCAATTTATGCTTTTATGCCACGTCGAAATGCCAAAAACAACTTACATCCCGGTTTGGGGAAATCATCTTCTGACTCTAAGTCACAGTTTTTCCCTTTTGAACCCATTAATGACGAGACATGTATAAACCGAACATAAGAATTGAATTGGTTGGTGTGGTTGGACCATTATATATGACATTTTGTCCTTGCGCATCCCCCCAAAAACGGCTTTTGCTTCATTACTCGAAAAGTAAAGGGTTTAGAGCATATGTTTATTAACAAGTCGTATATAAACATGGCCATTGCGATTCTTTTGAGCTATGAACGAAGTCTCTACGACGTTTCTGGCGCAAGTTATGAAAAATCGCCAAATTTTAGCTTGCTCATAGCCTCAAAACAGTTTTTGGCCCATAACTTGGTTTCTGAGCATTTTAGGGCATATGTCGTATATAAACATGGCCATTGCGGTTATTTTAAGCTAAAAGTGGAGTCTCTACGACCTTCCTATCAAAAGTTAGTATTTTTGGCGCCATGGCGCCAAAATGGCGCAATTGCGCCATGATGCACCACCTAACAAAAATAGGTCTCGTCGGATTTGGACTTAGGGGGTCTTAAACTACTTCACTGAACCGGTCATTATGTTGTTTCAAGCCGTTGCAGGCCTCAGCCCTTTTTTTGCCTTAACTGACCAGACCTACTTGAACTATTCTGTTTTTTCATATAGCAGCGTCAAACATCTCAAATCTGTCAACTCACAATATACTCAGTTGCTTTAGAGAGAAAGAGAGCACATATTATAATATTTATTGATCAGTGTTGAAATGAATGTTGTTATAATATGTGTAACATTTTAAAGTTATTGCTTTCTTTTGTTTCCATAATTCATCGCCCGTACATCACGTTTTTATTTTGGGAGAGCCGTACTGTAAAATTAACATAATTTCTCTCAATACCATTCATTCAGTTCTGCACCTATTTGAATCCAATTAAATGCGTGATAATCTTAATGGAGTTTGATTTTAGTCCATTAACCATTTAAGATTTCTGATCAACCATAACATAGTGATTAGTGATAATGAATTTTTGTTCAGAGCTGATCATGTATCGTTGCTTGAATGAGTTATAAGGCTTTGTATCCACAATCACACGGAGACTCACACATTATTGTGTGGCTCATCTTAATCATTGTCTTAGTGGAGCATTGTTCAATGTTACATTTCTACATTGGTCCCATTCGGTGTAATGAATTTACTAACTTATTGTTGAGTTTCTTCTAACTTATTATGTTTAGTAAGTGATCTCTTATATGGCCATTTTCCATCAAACTACCTCATCTTTTAGTTTTTGAAAAGATAAATGAAAGTGAAACATACCCACTGATGAGCTTATATTTGGATGGCCCCAAGGGGGACGTCACGGCACTTTATTTCTGAGCAGTAACTGAAACTTTTGTATACAAAATTAAATTGTTGAAATACCTCTTTTGTACCCAGAGCTCTTCCGGTGTAGCATCAGGAATTCGGTGAGCCATTAATTAGACATTCTGGCTATGTCCACTCTTGCATCTTGACATCCAGAGTCCCGACACTGACTCAGACCTTGAGCTTACTTCTCGTGTAAATACCCAGGACTCAGTTGTAAATAGCCAGGACTCAAGTGGTACACGGTAGCGGTGTTTAACTTTGTGGTTTTGTGACCAGGGAATTTATGCCATTAATGCACAGGCACACATGCTTATTGTGCATAATATCAAGACTTATTTTTACGTCACTCATGTTGCTTTGTGGGATGATGAACTATAAATAGTTTCTGTAATCGTGTGTATTATTCCCGTGTTTAATTGTGACCATGCCTTATCGCATGTCTTATCTCCCTAATCTTATTTCCATATTTTATCACCATAAGATCCATGATTTTTATCTTATCTCCATATTCCTTATCTTATCTCCACATTCCAAATCTTATCTCCATAAATCTCCATATCGCTTATCTTATTTTCATCGGGCATATCGTCTCTCCAATTAAATCCATATCTTACTCGTATCTATTGATTGATATTTTGTCTCCATAAGAATTGACATGGAATTCTATCTCGTTTGTCTATGCCGGATAACATATAAAATAATTCATAACTTTTATCAGAAGGGCACCTGCACCCTGTAATGCAGGTGCCCTCAATTATATGTCTTTTAAGTATTGTCTCTCCCATCCTCAGAAAATAATATGAATCACGCTATGGTCACCCCTCACTGTAGTGTACCACAAGGCCACATCTGGCGACCGGCACTTAAACTCTAGGCAACTTTAATATTACATATGTGTTATTATTGTACTATGTGTACAGCATATTCTGACATCTCGAATGGTGATGTAAAATTCTTTCAAAGTAAAATTCTTTTTGTGTTTCTTTATTTTGTATAATATTAATATTCATATTACTATTATTATTAATATTTACAATATTATGTTATTCATATTATATGACGTTGGTATTAGTTTCAGGTCTAATTTCTGGTAAGCATTTTCCTAAATTGTTGTTTAGTTGCACAATTTTTAGTAACCTAAAGCTCTGGGATTAGCTTATACAATTTTGGAAGGTTTTTATTTAACATTTTTTCAAATCTTTAATTAATTCAAAACGATAATTCATTTCATTTTCACGCCATGAATTGCCATTTGCCGTTTACCAGCCAATCAACTATAATCTGAAAGGGCTGGATTGCTTTGTCTTCCTATGATCACATGATACGTTATTCTATCATTTTCATTATGTCGTCTTTTGGCTATGTCTAATGTAGTCCTGTGGCTATGTTTAATTTCGTCGTCCTGCACTGTGGCAGGTGGCTATGTCTGATGTCGTCCTGTGGCTATGTCGTCCTGTGGCTATGTGAATGTCGTCCTGTGGCCATATCGTCCTGTGGCTATGTCTATAATGGTATAATGTCTTCCTGTGGCTATGTCTAATGTCGTCCTGTCACTATGTCGTCCTATCAGAAGTACCTCCCAGGAAAATGTTTGAAGTCGGGTCTAGTTCGGAGAGTGAACCCAGAGAGACGGCTGAGCAGGCAGGGGCCTCACAGCTCAAAAGGTGTATCATGTCCATAAGAATGCAGGTACAATCCGAAACAAGGCCATAGAAATTGCTAGAATAAGTAGCGGCAAAAATCGCAATGAATTCAATGACTTGTGCTCCCATAACACCCTAGGCCAATCCCAAGAATGATAGATGATCATGCTTTTTATTTGTATTTTCAGGCGTTGGACCTGTAACCCAGACCAAATTTCAGATCCTATTCATATTCGTGTACGTCTTCATAGCCCTCTCCATAAACTCTCTCTACAGCCATTTCTTAGAAGCTACAAGGAGTCGACTTTGAGCTCAGCCTGCGGAATCCTGTATCATTTCATCTATATGAAAGTTGTATAGTACCGAGTCGATAAAAATACTCTACCTGAGAAAGCTTAACACTCTCGTGAGACTGAGATGTGAGAGAGAATGGAGGAAAGAACCGAACATGAATTCAATATCCGTATTTTCATCCTCCTCTCGAAATCAGAGCCATTAGCCAAACCCTGGCCCACCCCTCCCCTCGTGAGGAGAATATGACGTAATCATCGCTACCACCCCCCCACAAACATAACGAGACAATAACAATTAACAAATGGACCGCGTGAATACTTGAATATTAAGCATGTTTCAACGTTGGATAACTTTGGATTGAAATATTGAAAGTTTTGAAAGTGGGTTGACTCTTGAAAATTTGCTGAAAACACCAAACGTGCCTTTTGTTGCGCAAATTGTACTTTTTGCTGCGCGCGCAAATGTGATTTTTTGCTGTGCGCACAAATATGCTTTTTTGCTGCGCGCGCGAATGTGCTTTTTGCTGCGCGCGCGAATGTGCTCTTTGCTGCACGCGCAACAATGTTTCGCTGCGCGCAAATGCTTTTTGCTGCGCGCGCAAATGTGCTTTTTTGCTGCGCGCGCAAATGTGCTTTTTGCTGCGCGCGCAAATGTGTTTTTGTTGCGCGCGCAAACGTGTTTTTTTTCCTGCGCGCGCAAATGTGCTTTTTTGCTGTGCGCGCAAATTTGTTTATCGTAAATGTGTGTAAATGTGCTATAGCTATTTGCTCTCCGCAAATGTTTTTGATTGTCGACGGGCGATGTCCGTCCCTTTCTTCTGACTTGTTGTTGACAAGTCGCGGAAGGCGCAAAGTGACGTCCAAATGTGGAACGTTGCGCCGCGCGTGCGAGGGTAGGGTAACATCCTACGATTTTGATTGTGGAGCGCGGCCCAAATGCAAATGTGCTTTTCGCTACGCTACTTCCTTTGATGGATTTCTCCCATCCCTAGCGCGCAACACTCAGAAGTTTCCCCGCGGAAAATCTTGTGTGGTGTGCGCGGCGGAGGGTAGGGTAACATCCTACAACTACTTCCTAAGCCCGCATAGGTGTTCTTCTGAGGAAGCGCGTCGCGCAACGCAAACAGGGATATACGTATTTAGCAAGACTGAGACACCCAGCAAAACGTTTCAACTTTTTAGCTGATCTCAGCTTCCAGTGGTCCGATTTGTGCGCGGTTTTTTGCATTTGAACGGTAATTGTCCCATTAGAACAGCGCATAATGCGCTACTTCCTATGTTAACTAGAAGTGCATGCAAATGCATAAAATGCATAAAAATGCACTCCGACTGTTATCCTCTCGATGAGTTGCTTGCGCAGGTCCCGTTCTGACCAATCCGCGCTCTTCTACGCGTCACGTGACTTATGCTCTCCTCCTCCTGTGCGTGTTGATGATTGAATAATTGATATCGATACGGCGCGATGTTTCGGTTTAAAGTTACCGCTGTATCTGATTTTGTTACCTCCCAAGCTGTGAGATTCACGAGTGAATGTAATTAACCCGGCTAGGCTAACATTCGAAAATACCTTAGGAGGTCTATTTATAAAGGTTGTAATTTGGGGATTTTTCGAAAAAATCCCCATATTTTCAACCTACCAAAATTTTGCCCGCCACAATTTTACTCCCCGATTTAATTCAATCCGCTTTCGAAATTTCTTGAACTATCTGTACTAAAACAGTACAATTTCGTTTCAGAGATGAGTTTTCAGATAGTTACAGATAATTTAGTCAAAGTCAAATGGTTAAAACAATTGAAATTCAAAATTTAGAACAGTAAGTAATGAAGCAGAGGCTCAGGAAGACGATCAAGAATTCGATTTGTAATATTAGAATTAATCTATTTTTCCATTGTTTTCCGCAAAAAATCTTTCATTTGTCAGCAAAAAGCTGGAAAATCACCCAATTTTATTTGGTGGGTGAAATTTGGGGATTTTTGAAAAAAATCCCCATATTTTCAACCTACCAAAATTTCAAACACCGCAATTTCGACCCATATAAATAGACCTCCTAAGGTATTCACTTTTAACGTACTATTATCGTGACGTAGTAATAGTATGCCATGGTGTATCCTTCATAGCTTCATCATCATGATAACATAATCCAGTTGCCGGTGTATACTACTTTTAGTACTGATAACTTTGTAATACTACCTTAACATACTACCAGTACCAGACACGCAATACTAACTACTCAACTACTAACAAAATCAAGCAAAGCACTTCAACTCTTCAAGCAAAACTTCAACCCAAAAAGGTACTGCAATTTCAAAGTGAGCAACATCTGCAGACAATAGCCCAATGATTGATGAATGATCAGTACGGTTAACTTTATTCGCTGACATACAAAATCATAACGAATCGCAAATGTACACAATGACAAATATTGGAGAATTGATATTGATAAAACGGCTATGAAATTGAAAGTTATAAGAATAGTCGGATCAGGGCGTACTATCATTATCAAGCAGTGGAGTACTGGCCGGTACAAACGCACGTAAATCCTAGAGTAAAATAAACAACATGGTCGATATATGAAAGTATGAAAGTATGAACACTTGAAGAGATTAAGCAGAAACACGCGTTGTTTATAGCTGGGTGTGAGAGTCTCTGATGACCATTTCGACATCATGATAGCTAATATGGGCAGCCTGATCAGGTGACTGGAGTCACATGACAATCAATATCATACCTTAATATTGGGAATTCGTCACGTAGCAGTAATCCTGTGACCAATCAGGTGATCAATATTGTTAGTAAATCACGCAATGTGCAGCAGCTTTCAAGTGTTTACACATTGAAGTTTGTATTCCAATAATTTTCCGCCCGGCCGTCAAGTTTTATAA
>WFMF01000646.1:0-80999 GCA_011033025.1 Beroe forskalii | reverse complement strand
GGCTTATCTTGGCGTATCCCTGAGACTGTATTATGGATTGTTCATGGCCCCTCCAGAATCTTTTTTGGTGTTAATAAAGGTCCCCTTTTAAGGCTATCAAAATTTAACTTAACTTTTAATACACTTCAAACCACAATTTAAATGTTGATAACCTCCTAGCCATCCTGGGGAACTTTTGTCTCACAATTTTGTTTTCATGCCTAGTCTGAACAGGCTAAAAAAATGGCGGGTTTTAGACCTTGGCAGACCCACAGTGGGTCAACCAGGTCTGCTTCAAATTTTTCGACTGTTATAAGTCCACTGCAGTATGTTGGGTCTGCTGCAGACCTGCTCACAGTCTGCTGTGCACTGCCAGACAGTCCTTCAAAAAAGTCCACCAAATCACTCCCAATGGCCAAAAAGTCTGCTGTGGATTGAAGTCCACTGTGGAGTTTTTGTCTGCTGGTTGACTCCTCCAGGAGCATTGGCCAATGT
Source organism: Beroe forskalii (assembly GCA_011033025.1). Taxonomy (NCBI): domain Eukaryota; kingdom Metazoa; phylum Ctenophora; class Nuda; order Beroida; family Beroidae; genus Beroe; species Beroe forskalii. The sequence goes on along the minus strand of WFMF01000646.1, from coordinate 80,525 downwards.
GCAGAGTCCACTGGTGGAGCCCTCAGGTGGAGTCATATGGTGGAGTCCACTGAGTCTGAGTCAAAGATACTTGGATACTATCACACACTCAGCAAATGCCTCAAAACTTCAAAATGAAGTTTAGTTCTCTTTAAGTTTTAAGTCTTAAAAAAACTTGTGGAATCATGGCACTACTTCAGGACACAGGTCACTACATCAGGACACTAGAGCACTGTAAAAATTTATAATTGAATTGAATTCGAGGCACCAGGGAACTGCATCAGGGCACTAGGGTACCATGACAGGATTCAGTGCACTATGTCAGGACACTAAAGTCAGGACACTAGTGATGTATACATCATGACACATGGCACTAAGTCAGGGTACTAGAGCAATGCATCAGGGCACTTGGGAACTAAGTCAGGACAAAGGGCATTGCATTGGGACACATGATCTGCTGCGTCAGGTCAGCATGTCTGGTGACTCCTATTCAAAGATCTTTTCAAACACTTTAAGGGATCATTCACATATTACATAATCAATTTTTGGCCGATTTCAACCCCCCTCCCCCTTGTAATCAAGTTTACAGTAGTTGTATTTGTTACAATAACATGTAACCTAATCATTCGGAAATCCCCTCCCCCCTCTTGGTGATTACGATCCCTTAAAAGTGAAAGGCCCTCATAGTGGAATCTGGCATCTGTCAACACACTTTATATCATGAGAACTAATCAAATCAATCAATCTGTCAACTTGGACTCTGCTAGTGGGCTCTGCTGGTGGACTCTGCTTGGACCCTGCTGGTGGACTCCTCAGTTAGACTCCACAAGTGGACCAAAGTGTGCTGGTGGAACCCACTGACTTGGCAGTGGACTTGTCTCCAGGAAAATTTTAACCTGTGGCAGAATGTTTTGATGAAATTTTTGGTAAACTGACCACTAGTGCACAGACCACAGTGGACCACAAGCAAACTGGCAGCAGATCCACCACAAATTTCTAATTGCAAACTTGTGTGTATCCACAGTGGACCTGCTGTGGACCTGGTGGACCCACTGCAGGTCTGCCATAGACTGGAGTCTGCCAATTTTTTAGCCTGTGAACATCATACCATTCAATTGCAATAGCTTTTTTGGCACAGATTAGGTGACCAGTCTGCTGCACATGTTTCCACTATATCCTGATCACATAATTGTTTGAAGAGGAAAATTGATTTCAATTAAACAAAATTTTAATTAAACAAAATTAAACAAAATTTAATAATTTTGTTGCTAGGATGTCTGATGAAGAACCACCAGAAGATGCAGGAACTGCAGATACAACAGCAAAACCATCACTGACCCCAACCATGAAGTATCACAAACTCAGCTTACAGAACAGAAAATGTAAAATTGTAAAGAGAGAAATGTTTACAAAGATGAAGCATGAAAAGAACAAGGTACTGCTTTGAAAGTTCATCATCGCTATATTGTATTTCTGCTCATTAGTTGATTCTACTCAAGTAACTTCATTATTTATTCCATACAGAAGTTCCATAATGTTCATGCAGTTTATTGTGCACCATGTTTTATTATTAACAATTGACAATAAGAAAGGTCATTGTTTCAGGAAAAGAAGAAGAGGAAGAAAGCAGATAAGGAGATGAGAGAGGCACTAGGAGATGCTGCACCTCCAAAACCAGTCCCCAAAACTATAGATTCCATGAGGGCTGATGATGTCACAATGGTAGAGCCTGATGATGAAGAGGTTTGTAAGCCAAACAAATCATACATGTTGCAAGTCTAATTTTTGTTTATCTCTTGAATTTGTCTTTCTCTTGAATGATCTGAGCTCAATGAACTGCATATAATGGGTGACCCTTATTTATAACATTCATTGATGGATATTCCACTATGAAGTCATCTGTACAATGTCTAGTATTTTATATCACAACTCATTATATTACATTTAGGTCGAAGAAGATACGAAGATTGATGAGTTTGCTAGCTACTTCGATTGCAACACACCTCCAAAGATACTGATCACTACAAACAAGAAATCATCGCTGGTAAATGAGTTGATTTAAATATTCATACAATGTACATACAAATTTCTAAAACATTTTACTCGCATGCAATCATGATTTGAAGATTTTTGAGGCCGTGTGGATACTTAGTCCCCTAATTTTCACTTTTTTCACCCTATTGGGGTGATTTGAAGATTTTTGAGGCCGTGTGGATACTTAGTCCCCTAATTTTCACTTTTTTCACCCTATGGGGGTGGTAACAATCAAACTACTCTAAATCCAGGGGGTAAGGGGCGTAGCCAAGTTTTAAGAAAGGGTTCGGAGAGTTACATGCAAAACCTGTTGATTGTCTTATTTCCATTGGCTCCAAGATCTAATCCTAATATAAGTTTAACAATCTCTGTCCGGGAAAGGGGAGCTGGTTACCTGTGGCGCTTTCCCCAGGCTACTCCCCTGTCTAAATCCTCCATTACATCCAATCTCAAACGCTTTCATTTTCAGGAAACACGAAAGTTTCTGGACGAGCTCGTGAACGTGATCCCTAACAGCGAGTACGTGAAGCGAGGCAAGACAGACATGAAGGACCTGGTTCAGCAGTCCAAGGACCGGGAATTCACTGATGTAGTCGTGATCAACGAAGACATGAAGAAACCTAGTATCCTTTACTACTGCAGACGTTTATATTTATAGTGTTTTCGTGGGGCAACGGATCGATGAAATAATAATTATTAATTAGCCTACGTGACATGACCTATGATATACAATGCATCCAATGCAGTTTGGCATAATCAAAGAATGTCCATTCCCCAATTGGTACAACTGTCCCACCCCATTCACAACTGAAACCATGCAAGGAAGAGTCTCTTTGTTTCCCAGACTCCACTTCTATGCCATAAATTTCCGTTTACCATTCCTTAACTCCTCTCATACAGTATAATAGTGTGTCATTTACCAGACGGCCCCACAGCCACCTTCAGACTTACCTCCGTCAGATTAAAGAAACAACTCAAGGTATATTGCTATCACGTGCTATGATATTTGACTCTAGATTATATATGGTAGATTTAATTTCTAAATTTGTGTTCTGCGGCCGTGCTTCTGCGAGGCATCCAGAGGCATCCCTCTATTTCTCCTCTATTGTCGGAGGCTTTCGAGTTTCGAATAGTCGGGAATAGTAGATACTTGACAGTCAAATCCGGTTAATTAAACGGCTGTAAATCCCCCCTAGTTCCAATTCCTACATTTCAGCGTCACGGCAACGCTACGAACCACAGACCTGAAGTGATACTAAACAACTTCAAAACGAGGCTGGGTCACTCGGTGGGACGAATGTTGGGGGCACTCTTCCACTTTGATCCCGGAGTTCAGGGGAAGGAATGTGGTCACATTCCACAATCAGAGGGACTTCATCTTCTTCAGACGACACAGGTAAGAAGAATCGAGTTTCTAAGACTTTTAATGTTTTTCTACAGAGCAGATTCATGTTTAGATCTATACCAAGTCCATATTCTGGAAGGTTTTACATAATGCAATCCATGAACTAAGTAAAACCATCTCATTCAGTTGAAGAAGCAAAGAGAGGGTGCAATTTAAAAGATGCACCATATCATTCATGTTCATTAGCTGCTGACATGTTTTATTCAAAACGGTAATATGCCAACTGTTTCCTGTGCTCTCTATCGCAATTATCTTTTTCATGTAAATCTGATTGTCCTTTCATTGCAGATACGTGTTTAAAAACGACAAGAAAGTTGGTCTACAAGAGCTAGGGCCTCGACTGACCCTCAAAACTACGACGGTTACAAAAAGGCACCTTCGATACGACAGAAGGGGAGTACGAATGGTATTACAACCACAAGCAAATGGACGTGAACAGACGAACCTTCTTCTTATAGGTCAGTTTTGTCAGTGCTGTTTGTCCAACTAGAAACTTATCATGTTTAGATATATTGTTATTTAGGGGTATTTATTTGAATTTGTATTCTGTATTCTTATACCCCTCTCCCCTTTATACAACTTGTACATACAGTCGGAGCAATGTATATCATCGTACATAGTGTATATAGGCGGGGCCTGTATAATGTATAGCGTATACGGTGGTCGGATCAAAGGTATCCAGGGCTGGACGGGCGCATCATCTGGTCTACTGCACTCTGGCGTGTACTGTTCTGAATTGATTATTAGATAATTGATTAACTATTAGATAATTTTGTTATTGATAATCATCATTATGTATTTATTTGATGGATAGTAAATTAGCCGTGATTATGTACTGGGGCTTAGCTCGGCTGGTAGAAGCCCTAGAAAATGCATCTGGTGGACTGAGGGTGCCTAATATCGTAGTGAGACATCTGGCCTATATCGTAACATCCATATCGTGACATATGGCCCCTTCTCGCATTGACTTCTGGCCATGTGTTATTCATCTGACCCAGAGTTAACCCAGTGTTATTCATCTGACCCAGTGTTATTCATCTGACCCAACCCAGTGTAATCTGGCCCAGGTAAGTCTGGCACCCCCTTATCGTTACTTATTTACAGTTTGGGGTGCCTCTGTACAGATCTGTGGTGTTGTGTGTGCTAGCGCCGTTTCGCTAGCCAAGGGATCAGCAGAGTAAAGGTGATATAATGCGGTAACTTATTAATTTGATAATTGAGTGGAGACATTTGGTAAATTATATGATATTCGAGCTCTGTCAATCCTCTGTATCCAGATGTTGCTGGAAAGATGGAGAAATTAGAGTGACATAGTATATAATTATGTTAGCTGTTTATATGGCTGATAATTTAAATTTTAAGCTGGGAACTGTGAAATTTAGTGTAATCGGTAAACGCTTCTTAGCGGAATTGTGTTGTAATAAACTGAGTTCTGTGTAATATGCATCCCTGTTACAAGTATCATGGTAGTTTGATACTTTAATTCTTAATTTACCATTCAACTCTTTGGATTTATCCTCATATTAATACCATATTTTGAGTTTTGATCATTATTTCATTTATCTATCCCAGGTACAGTAGTGATAATACTGTAATTACTGAGTCCTGTCATGCTAATAACATCTAAATTTCAAATTATAATGCTTTGTCTTGTATAAAGTTGTACAAAGTTACTTTTGGTACTAGCAAAATTTTGGCTAATAATCTATGGAATAGCACAGCCGCTCGGCACTTGACCGTCATTTCGCGCGCATTTGCGCGCGGGAAATGGCGGTCGTAGTACTTTTATAGTTGTCTTTTAAATTCGTATTCCTGTTTTTATCTTATTCCTGTTTTTATCTTATCAATAGTTGTATCTAGCTTTGATAAATAGATATGAAAGGTTTTTAGCGGTGTTCAAAATTGAAACATTTCATTAGTGAATGGTTCAATCGGTTTTATTGGACTTTAACTGATCATTGTAGGGATTGTATACTGAGAAATGACTAAAATTAAGTCATAAGACGTGTTCAAACTGTGATAATTGATTCTGCCGTGATTTCATTCCGGACAATATGTCATAATTTACGGACTGGAAATTTATTCATTGAGTGCTCGCTGGGTATTTGAGCGTAACGATCACATCTTGAGGATGTCAGCTCCCGATTACTACAGTGGCTACGGAAATGCGCCGCAGCAGCAGGCCCCGCCTCAGGCGCCTTACGGCGCACCGCCTGCGCCGCCAGGTCAGATGCCACCGGGCATGCCTGCGGCGCCATTTCCGCCTGGATTTCCCATGCCACCAGGAGCCATGGTACAGCCACAACAAGGAAGCCAGCCTCAACTGGGGGCTGCCCCAGTCCAGCAATACGGTGCCCCAGGGCAACAACCGCAGCAACCTGCCCAGCAACAATATGCTGCACAGCAACCCGGCTACGGGCAACAATCTCAACAATATGGACAGCAACCTGCTGCTCAACAGTACGGCCAGCAACAATACGGACAACCCCAGCAGCAATATGGGCAGCAGAGTCAGCAATACAATAAGCCACCAGGGAATAACTTCAATCAGCAGAGTAGTTACAACGCACCCCCTAAGAATGAGAACAGAGACGTCATAGAGAATCAGGTCTTCATTACTAACCTCGACACTAAATCCGCTCCCTCTGTCGATGATATCAAGGAAAGATTCGGCAGTATTGGGATAATCAAGATGGACAAGAAAACACGCACACCCCGAATCAAAGTGTGGCCTGACAAAGGATGCGCTAGTGTGACTTACGAAGACCCAAGTGCCGCTAGTGCAGCTATTTCTTGGTTCAGCGGCAAGGATTTTGCTGGTTCTAAGATCACTGTCGAGCTCGCCACGAAGTCTGAGGAGTGGAGTGGGGGAAGGCGAGGAGACAACCGAGGGGGTGGTAGAGGAGGCCGAGGGGGGAGAGGAGGAGGAGGGGGAAGAGACTACGGTGGAGACAGGCGGGACAATGACCGCAGAGAGCGACGGTCTCGTTCCCGGTCTCCACGGCGCGGGGGCGGTGGAGGCCGAGGTGGCGGCGGTCAGGGCGAAGGAGACTGGACCTGTCCGGAGTGTAACAACAGTAACTTCGCCCGGAGGACGGAATGTAACCGATGTAGTGCTGCTCGACCCGGTGGTGGTGGAGGAGGAGGAGGAGATAGGGATCGGGGTGGATATGAGAGGAGGGACAGGAGAGATGACAGACGAGATGACAGGCGAGGAGGGGATAGGAGGGATGACCGCAGGGATGATAGGAGGGACGACAGGCGGGATGATAGGAGGAGCGGGTACGGAGGGAGAGGAGGAGACCGTGGGAGCAGGGGCGGTGGACAGGTCCGGGACGGAGATTGGCCCTGTGCCAAGTGTGGGGCTAACAACTTCGCCAGCAGAACTGAGTGCTTCAAATGCCACGATCCGAAGTAGAGTGCAGGTTAAAAGGATATTATAACGCCGCCAACACTTCGAGAGAGATATTTCACTCTTTATATTCTTAAACCGATTCTGAAAAATATTAGTTTATATTTTTATGTTGAACTTACACACCTCATAATATGTGCCATGAAAATGGGTCATCGGTTGATTGAAATACTTTTCAGATGTGGACATATATTTATTATACGTTGAGTGAATGTGGTATTCTAACTGGCACTCAAAGTACAGAAATCCTGCTAACAGTCACGTATTGCACGGCTATTTTATAATTTAGTGAGAACATTAATTGGGGAGATTATTGGCATCAGCGTTGCTTCGCATGGAAATGGTGGGTAAGTATGTTTTGCAAACCAGATGTGTTACAGAAGACAAAAGACCGGTGTTGCTTCAGGTCCATGTGTTGCTTCAGGTTGCTTAGAGTGGTTCTGGTGGTAAGTGGTAGAGGTGGATAAAATCCTGAGACCAGGTTTAAACAGAACGCGTGTCTATACGAGTTTTCATTTGGTTCACTTATCATAATGACCTATCATAGAGTTTAAATAACTCAGTCGGCTTGAGTATGCATATCATTCTTCGATTCGCTTTACCCATCAATATGAATGCGGAATGGTCTGTGAAATTTTCCATATCAAATATATTTGTGCCCTGTGGAATCAAGTATATTCATTATCCATTATTATACAATGTTGCTGTTTGAAGTTATTCTCCACCCTGATGCTTTACTCTTGTGATCTGATTCTCTACCATTGTAACCGTGGTGCCCCGACCTAGTTTACACCGCGTTAGGCGCGTTACGCCAGGGTGTTACGCGGCGTATTCTAGGTTTGGATAGCACAGTTACCAATTGTTAGTGGCGTTTTGTTGTGCTAATTGTTGAACTCTATTATTCTAACAATCAATGTTCCTAATATGGTTTTATGGTATAATGTTAGATCCATTATTGTAACTAAGGCTCAACCGTGACAACCATCAAAGCTTTCTTTCACCTTGATTGATTTGGCAAGTCCATTTGTGGCCAGAATTAAATGTGACTCAGTAATACTTAACATCTAATTATACGAAATCAGTTCATAATACAACATATTCAACAAAGAGTTCAAACAATGTATTGATTAGATTGCCCTATGGCATGGTTCTCCCCTTTACCCATCCCATCATAACTTAAATGGTTAACTTTGATAGTTAATCTGGTGTTTGTTTGATGATTTATTATCCCTTCCCTTTTACCCCTCCCACTATTGCCACTTAGATATTTATACATTTATCAACCCTTAACCCCTCCCTTCACAACCAATCTGAAGTATTTTAATGATTTGTTAACCCTCTCCCCTGTAGGTAGTTTGTTTGTCCGTGAAATGAGCTCTGACACCTATCAGGCACCGGCCATTGTAACTGTGGAACAGCCGTCTCCGCCTTCCTCGGGAGGAACCAGCCAACAGAAACGCAAACACGGTGAAGTGGCACCCACGGACCAGAGCACTTGGAAGTGTATCGATTGTTCGCACCGGAATTTCGCCAGTGCCAACGAGTGTTTCAAGTGTAAGACGTCCCAGGAAGTTCAGTTGAAGCGGAAGAAGGAGAATCCCAATAACTGGGTGTGTGGCAGTTGTAAGAACAGTAACTGGCCTCATCGGACCATTTGTAACCGGTGTAAGTCCCTCAAACCGGGCCTGGAGAACCAGTCGACGAGGAACAACAACAACAACGGGAATATGAACGAAAACGACTGGGTGTGCCTGAACTGTGACAATAACAACCGGCCCTTCCGAACGGAGTGTAACAAGTGTAAGCTGAGCAAAGCGGAAGCCATCAACCCAGCAATCGCTCAGTTCAGAACAAATTCTGATTGGCTTTGTATGAGTTGTGGGAACAGTAACTACCCGTATCGTATTGCTTGTAACAAGTGTTCGCTCCCCAAACGACAAGCCATGACTGCCAACACGAGCTGTAAGTGTGGATATAGCACAGGAGGAAGATAAAGCGGAGAACTGGCTGTGTTACAACTGTGATAACGTTAACCTGCCCTTCAGAACCGAGTGCAATAAGTGTAAAATAGACAAGAAGGAAGGCACTAATCCAGCTACCGCTTTCAAGAGGTCTAACACCGATTGGAAATGTTCGGTGTGCTCCAACGTTAACTTCTACTACCGTGTCTTCTGTAACAGTTGTCAGCTGCCTAAGAGTGAGATAGGGGAGGATGTTCCTGCTTCTTCCACCTCGGCTGCTGATCAGCCGTATATCTACAACCAGGGGGTTCCCATCCCTGCCGAGCTGACTGGAGTCCCTACGGAGCCTATTGAGCACGCTGCAGCGCAACTTTACCACCAGCACGGCTACAACAAGCCTCCTCCCCCTGCCAGCCAGTCCTTCACAGTACTCCACGAACTGGTTAACAACAAGACGGACAACTGGAGCTGTCACAACTGTGATAATCTCAACTACCCGCTCAGGACTCATTGCAACAAGTGTAGGATGACTAAGGCGGAGGCTATTGCCCCGGAGACGAGGGCAGGGAGGGCTAGTGTCGGGGATGCGCAGTGGAACTGTCCGGAATGTGCTAACCAGAATTACCACTTCCGGTTGGAGTGCAATAAGTGCAAGGGGCCACGCCCTCCCCGCCATGTGCAGCCTAGCAACGGTTACTATGGGGATGTGAGTTCCAACTACGGGTACGGGTATAATGATCCTAGTTATAATAACAATAACAATGGTGGGTTTCCTGTGCAGTCGTACGGTAATCAGCCGTCTCACGCAAGTCAACAACAGTCAGAGGACCCACAAAATGATTGGGTGTGTAATCAATGTATGAATGTCAACTGGCCGAAACGGTCAAAATGCAACAAGTGCGGTCTGGATAAAAGCGTGGCTATGAATGCTGCAGGTCAGTCAAGTAGCCAACCTTCCTCCTTTGAGTCATCAGGTGAAGCGTTGTCTAACTGGATCTGTAATGAGTGTCAGAACGTGAACTGGCCCAAGCGTCTGAAGTGTAACAAGTGTGGTATCGACAGGGAGCGGGGCTCGGTGCCCAGCTCGGGAGGGAACACCGGGAACTGGGTGTGTAACGACTGTCTCAACGTGAACTGGCCTCTCCGCAGCAAGTGCAATAAGTGCGGGCTCGCTAAGTCCGCCGTTCTGGATAATTGGCCGTGTGCCAAGTGTAATCATGTCAACTACTCCTTTGCTTCGGAATGCTCAAGCTGCAACACTCCTAAGGGTGGCTGAGAGGCGTACACTCAAGTGTTAATGATATACCCTTTATTCTCAATGCACTGAAGAATTGCATTCTTTAAAACAACCATAATGATACCCATCCTTAACTTATCTCCATTGCTGAGAAATATTACCCGATTATTATTCCTGAAAAAGCATGATTGCGACTACGAGGTCACCCTAGAGCTTACCTGCTATCACAAGTATTTTAAAATATGTTGTCGGGTATTTTCATTGCTTTCATATTAAACTATACTCATTGGTGTTGTCACAGATGTCTGTGGAATGTGACAAACTGTCAGTTAGAATTCCTGTCTTGCTGTGGTCTGTGTCAGTTTGGGATATAACCGATCTTTTTGTCACAATCTGAATCAAGTTTGTAAAATGGAACTGAGCTGGAAAGGAGGGACTGTGTCATGTTACTGTCAGTTGTCGGTTCCTACCATACAAGCATTGAAGGCGAGCGGTAAACATAACTTAGAAATCAAACTTGGCACACTTAAAAACAGCAGGGATAAAAGTCCTGAGTATGCCTCGTCTTCTGAAATATGGGCTGTTTGTCACAAGGGGGCCATTTCTTCAAAGTCATTATTGGAAACCAGGGCTAGGGCTCAGTGTCTGGCTGTCGTCTGTGAGATTGGCGTTGTGGGTCGTTGGTAATCTCGAGCAACTGTGTCTGTTTCGGAAAGACGGACTGTTCGTGGCACGTGCATGGAATCTGTGGTCTCGTGCGGTTCTTGATCAGAGCTCTGTGGGATCGATGCTTAGCCCTGTCCGTTAGATATAAGAAACACTGAACTTTCCCGATCATGTCTGTTAGGAGCTCATGCAACCTGTGTCCGTTGAAAGTGTGAGTGGACTGTTCTCCCTCGGCTGTTGCCTCGTGTATCTGTGTCTGTGTGGAGTAACAAACAACAACTTAGGTGTCAGGATGAGCGGCAGATATAATGACAATGACCGGGGCAGATACCAATCCCGACGTGATGACCGAGGAGGGGGGGTGGTGGAGGGGGCCGGGACATGAAGGCCGGAGACTGGAACTGTGACGGGTGCGGCTTCCACAACTACGCTAGCCGCTCGGAGTGTTTTAAGTGCCGTGCTGGTAAAGGAAGTGGTGGTGGAGGAGGAGGAGGGGGAGGTGGCAGGAGGAGGTCTAGGTCCCGATCCAGGTCTCCGCCCAGGAGGAGTTCCGGAGGGAACTACAACTCCCGGGGGAGCCCGCCCCGGGGGTACGGGGGTGCGTACAAGAACGACCGGGGCGACAACTGGGAGTGTGACGGGTGTGGTTTCAGTAACTTTGCGAAGCGGTTCGAGTGTCTGAAGTGCAAGGAGCCCCGTAAAGATGGAGGTGGTGGTGGAGGCGGAGGAGGAGGTGGTGGTGGTGGAAGGTACCAACAGAGACCGGACGATTGGAATTGTAAGGACTGTAATTTCAACAACTTCGCCAGCCGAATGGCTTGTTACAAGTGCCAGGCTCCCAAATAAAGAGATCGTATCCGGTCATTGTGTGTGTGCGTGCGTATGGATACTCCGCTGCTGTACGTTATATTTTATTATTTAGCTGACATTTCTTTACAATAGCACAATTCCCTTACGTTAGATTCTTAAAAGCTGCATTGTCGTTGGTGATTGTGTACGCCAAACTATTAAGAATTTTGTCCACTCCATTGCGAAATTAAATTCCCATCTTGAGACTTAAATGATAAACATTATGTGAGTGGAGTGAGTTGCGCATTAATAAATATTGCATTACCTACAGACGAAATTATTTGTTATCCGAGATTTACATCTCTTTTAAGGGAATAGTAAACTTCAATGATTGCTCTAATGACAAGAATTTGAATTGTTGTCATTCATTTTTCGCATTATATGGTCTTTCCTCATGAGTGCGTGAAAATTCAGTAAAATATCTGCCGTTTCATCTAACCAGTTTTAATGAGGAAGCTATATTTTTCATTGCTATATTTATTTTTAAATTTAAAATTTTACATAATATGTATTGTGATTGTAAATTGATAACCATCAATTATTTTCATTGACATGACCTGTAAAAAAACTTTTTTGCGTATCTATTATTGAAACGAGATAAGTTGGAAATATTACGATTTGATAAAGATATCTTCAGGCCAGTAGCCAGGAGAGGGCCGCGGAGGCTAATATTTTGTGTGTGTTAACATACGCGTGAATGGTAAACTTGACATATTTCGAGTCTTCGACCCAAAAAAACAGTCTGAAAGACCTTTTTTGCGATGATTTTTCCGGGGTTCCGCACCTTGATCCCCAACTAGGTCCTCACTCATGGTTCATGCTGGGGCTACGCCCCAAACCCCAGCCATAACCGGCCGTAGCATGCTCACTGTGCAGGGTCCTACCCGAAAAAAAAAGCTCCTGGCTACGGGCCTGGATATCTTTGCCCTTTAACGATGTTCAATGAATATGCATACTCGAAGCCTCATGAAGGCTGATATTCCACCTTCAGTGGTTGCTGTATGTTTGCATCTAGATATGTTTGACTATCAGTCCACATAAACACTATATCTGTTGAGTAGTGATGGGAGACAGGCGACCAGGAGACTGGGTCTGCACGCTGGACGGCTGTAACACCAACAACTTCGCTCGGCGGGACACTTGTTACACGTGTAAGGCCCCTAAGGACGAGTCTGGAGGCGGGGACGGAGGTGGTTACGGAGGCGGCGGTTACGGAGGCGGCGGTAGAGGGCGGGGTGGCTACGATGGCGGCTATGACGACGGTTACCGGTCCCGGGCGCCCAGGAACAGGTCGAGGTCCCCGCCGAGGCGGTACGGCGGCGGGGGCGGCTACGGCGGCGGGGGAGATGTGCGGGATGGGGACTGGGAGTGTGTGGACTGCGGCTACAACAACTTCAGCAGGAGAACCACCTGCAACTCCTGTAACGCCCCCAAACAGGAGGGCGGCGGTGGTGGTGGCGGCGGCTACGGTCGAGGGGGCGGTGGCTACGGGCGAGGGGGCGGTGGCTACGGCGGCAGAGGAGGTCGGGGAGGTGGCAGGGAGCCAGAAAAGAGGCCCGGAGACTGGGATTGCGGGAGTTGCGGGGCTCACAACTTCGCTAGACGCACGACCTGCTTCAAGTGCGACGAGCCCGGCGGTAGTCAGTAGACACTGGGCGTGGTTTTTATTATAACCTTTTATACTGTCAGTTTTTTAACGAGTTTATGGCCCAGTGGTTAAACCAATATTTCCTCTGACACTTGTCTCCCGATTATAAGGCTATCAAATGTATTTTATTTGTTACTACTTATTTATCTTTAAATCTATATTTTTAACCAACTTTTGCATTTTATACTTGCGTCCACAATCCACATCTTTTTATTACCTGTCTATGCAACTAAGATGGCACGAAATTCCAAGATTTTGTACTTGGTTAAACGCTCATATGCTGCTTAATTTACAATCCGGACCTTAATTAGGCCTAGTATACTTAATTTTGCATTGAAGTTTTACTTCAGTTTTAAAGGTTATTTCTAAATGAATGTCGAGATGCATTGGTGCACTGAAGTCCACACAAATTTGAAGCTTTTTGGGTTCGGGAAATAATTCGAATTTAGATGGTAATACGGGAACCGGGGAAATTTTCTTATCATTGTTGGAACCTGTGTCGAGTAAAATGGATATGGAAGGTGAGAGGTTGAAAATGGCAAGTGACTGGAATAATTTCAAGGCTGGTGGATGAAATTGGTAGGTGTGCAGATGGAAAATGTTCAAAATAGAGTGGATGTAAATGAAAGGTTAAAGGAAGGAAAATATGAGTGGATGGGAATTGGAAATTGAAGGTAAAACGATGGAAAATATGAGTGGATGTAAATTAAAAATGGATGCGGAGGGTAAAAGAATGGAAAACATGAGTGGATGTAAATTGGAAGGTCAAAGGACAGGATATATGAGTGGATGGAAATGGAAGGTATAAAAAGATGAAATGGTCAGGTAAATAGTCAAACGGTGTACTGTGATCATCATGAGAGGTGGATTTGGTTGGTGGGGTTTGGAACGGTGCGGGGTGGATTGGCGGGGCGGTCAAATGGTGACATGATGAAGCACATGGATAGGTTGGTGGCAGGAATGGTTGTAGAGTGTGGAAAGGTGGACTATATATCAATTGGTGGGGTGGAAGGGGACATTGGAAATGGGGTGGCGGCTTCAAACACTGGACTGTGTATCTGCTCTCCTTCATTGGACGTGTCCACATAAACACTATATCTGTTCAGTAGTGATGGGAGACAGGCGACCAGGAGACTGGGTCTGCACGCTGGACGGCTGTAACACCAACAACTTCGCTCGGCGGGACACTTGTTACACGTGTAAGGCCCCTAAGGACGAGTCTGGAGGCGGGGACGGAGGTGGCGGTTACGGAGGTGGCGGTTACGGAGGTGGCGGTAGAGGGCGGGGTGGCTACGATGGCGGCTATGACGACGGTTACCGGTCCCGGGCGCCCAGGAACAGGTCGAGGTCCCCGCCGAGGCGGTACGGCGGCGGAGGCGGCTACGGCGGCGGGGGAGATGTGCGGGATGGGGACTGGGAGTGTGTGGACTGCGGCTACAACAACTTCAGCAGGAGAACCACCTGCAACTCCTGTAACGCCCCCAAACAGGAGGGCGGCGGTGGTGGTGGCGGCGGCTACGGTCGAGGGGGCGGCGGCTACGGGCGAGGGGGCGGTGGCTACGGCGGCAGAGGAGGCCGGGGAGGTGGCAGGGAGCCAGAAAAGAGGCCCGGAGACTGGGACTGCGGGAGTTGCGGGGCTCACAACTTCGCTAGACGCACGACCTGCTTCAAGTGCGACGAGCCCGGCGGTAGTCAGTAAAATCCCGCCAAGAACTATTAGCTCCCTGTGTGGATAAATGTTTGCTGCCATGCTGCTTATCCAAGGATCCCATACCGGCCTCTTCAATCTTTTCTATTTCAGAGAATTTCATCGTCTCGGGGACCATGTTCTTATATCTCCCACTAATTTTATTACCGCCTGAATTGCCAAATTGTCTTCCCTTTTGTTGATAATGATGAATGATTGTTCAAATGTTAACATTTTTCATGGTATTTGCTACTAATACACATGTTTTAAAATCTATAATTTGACATAAATTGCTTCTCGTTATTGCATGCTTTCATTCCCTGGTAATTTAAATTTTCTTCCCTGTTGAAAATTATAAATCAGATCAATGTTCATCTTTTCAAGACAATTTTTTGACATATCACTAACCTCTCCACTGCCCCAAATACAAAGGTGACTGTCACATATAGCTATAAACGCCAGCATTAGAAATCCCTCCCTCCCTTGAAAGCATAATTTGAAACCCCTCCCCCTGTTTACATTTGAAACCCCTGCCTGCCCCAGCAGATTAGCAGCATTCCAAAGCCCATCCTTCCCTCTGTCAGCATTTGGAAACTCCCCCCACCCCCCGTCAGCATTTAGAACCCCCTGCCTACCTTTGTCAGCATTTATAAGCTCCATCCCTCCCCCTGTAAGCATTTGGTAACTCCCACTGTCTGCATTTGTAAACCCCTTCCCACCTTTCAGCATTTGGAAACCCCTCCCTCCCCCAGGCTGCTGACGTTATTATATGTGACGGCTCCCTGGACATTTTCGGTGCTGAAAGGTGTCGCCGAATCGAAGCATTGCGGAAAAGGGAAAGGACATTGTATCAGCACGGTCAAATGGGGGCTGGCGTTTGGGGTGGTGGTGGATTCCTCGTGGATGTGTTGTGAGATGGCAAGAGATCAGATTTTGGTGTTGCTGATCGACATCTGTTCCTCTGGAAAATATCTACGGTGGCGGCGGGACTGATTGGCAACATCAACATCCGTTGTATTGCTCTGGTGTGATATGGTGGGCGTGGGGCGTTGGCAACGTGCATGCAGTGTGCTGACTTCGGCGTGGCGTGTTTGGCGTGGGGTGCTGGTGTTTTTGGCGTGGGGCAATGGCAACTTCGGCGTGGGGCATTGGCGACATGGCTTCGGCGTGGCACGTTCAGCAGCGCGGTGTGGTGTATTTGGCGTGGTGGACGGCGTGTGGGCGGGAGGACTAACCCAATATCTGCTAGGATGAGTCGACGGGGCGATGACTGGTTCCAGGATGCCGGCTCCAACACAACCCGCCGATCTCGGCGGGATAGTCTGACCGGGCCGCGGGAATTCCGTCAGGAGTACCGGCCGGGAGACTGGGAGTGTGACCGGTGCAAGGCTCACAACTTCTCCCGCAGAGAATCCTGCTTCAAGTGCGACACCAGGAAGAATGGGGGTCGGAGATCGAGAAGTCGCTCCAGATCCCGGTCTCGATCCCGTTCCAGATCCCCTCGCAGACGCAGATCCCCCGAGCACCGGGATTACAGGGATCGGCCGAGGAACGGCGGCTACACCCACAAGGTGGGCGACTGGCAGTGCTCCTGTGGGTTCGATAACTTCGCCAGGCGGGATCGGTGTTTTAAGTGTGACAGGTCTAAGTCCAGGGATGGAGGCAGGGGACCCCCCGCCCGACGGGACGGCGACTGGTACTGTAGGAGCTGTGATAAGGATAACTTTGCGTGGCGGACTGAGTGCTTCAGTTGCGGGGAACGCAAATGAAGGTGATGTCCGGTAGTCCTTCTGTGATCATACTGATTGTAGTTTGATTCTCTGCTTCAGAAACGTTAGTAGTTAATTATAGTTACTGTTTATTCGGGGTTAATTTAAATTCGAAAACTTTTATCATTTTAACTTTCATTTAATATGATACATGACGGCTTTAGAATGATGTTTTTTGATTATTTTAATTGATACAGTGCTGAATTTAAAGCGTTTATTTATTTTTAACGTGTGTGCAGATTACAGATAAAGCGAATCAACACGTATTTGATCGTTGATTAATTAATAAATCATCCCCGTTTACCGTCTGATATTATTATTATTATTAATGTTATCATTTTTACCACCTTTAATATGGATCAAATCCATATTTAGATCCAGTTACTTTGGCATAACTATTGGTAAATTTGTTTTCGTGCCCTTTACCTTTATTAGATTTGAAATAATCTAGGGGCAATTCTAATTCAAAATAGATGCAACCAGAAAGTGTCATCATATTTTAAAGTTTTTGTTAGATTATAGATTTAAAAACCATGGAATATTCAAGGAAATGGAGTTTAATAACAAATTACTGTTGCTTGACTGCTAAATTTCTGAATTGAATATGATCTGTATTGTTCATCCATTTCTCTCGTTCACTCAAGTTTCTTGAATTAATTTGAGCTTCTTCTTTTAAACGATTCATTTATTAAAAAACTTATAAAATGCTGGATCCGTTTCCTTTTTAGGAGGTTAATTTATCCTGACACGAATTGTACACAATTGCCTAATGAAACTTTTCAATGAAAATTAGGGTCTAGGATTTACTGTCTTATCAAGGCTTTTCCCAACGTCTCCTATCTTTCCAGGCTAGGATATTTTGTGAAATTACCCCTTTCCTAATATATCACCTACCTCTACACTCAACAGGCTAGGATTTTGCTTTTAACCTGGTGAAATTACCCCTTCCTAACTGATCACCTCTTCATGCTGGGACTTTGCATATTAACCTGGTAAAATCACCCCTCCCTAACTCATCACCACTCCAGGCTAGGATTTTGTGTAAAATTACCTCTCCCTAACTCTTCACCTCTCCAGGCTAGGATTTTGTGTAAAATTACCTCTCCCTAACTCTTCACCTATCTCCAGGCTAGGATTTTGTGTAAAATTACCCCTCCCTAACTCATCACCTATCTCCAGGCTAGGAGGTGTCAGGTGTCATGTCAGGAATGCTCCAGGTGTCAGGAGGAGGAGGACTAGAGGCAGATTGGCGGTGTAGCCACTGCTACAGCCATAACAGGGCCGACCACCGGATGTGTACGGTGTGTGAGAAGTGGCGGGATCTCGACTGGGATTGTGTCATGTGCGGCTTTAAGAACTTCGCTAAGCGGGACACATGCAAGTCGTGTGGTTCAGGTAACATTGCGAAGGAGGCTGCTGTGGGAGGAGGAGGGGAGGGAGGTTATGCAGGAGATCAGGAGGAGTGGGCAGGAGGCAAGACAGGAGGTGGGGTAGGTTATCAGGACCCGTATGTGGCAGACACTGCGTACCCTCAGGCTCCACCCTCCTTCCAACCACCCCTGGACCCAGTGGTAGGTGGTGGGGCTCAGGAAATACCCTGGCTGTGTGGGCTGTGTAAGTGTGAGAATGCTCCTCAGAAGATACTGTGTTTTGAGTGTTCCGGACACAGAGAACGAGTGGAGGTCAGGAACAGGGCTGCTGAGATCAGGATGATGGGAGGTTCAGCCCCCAAACAACCCCCTCCCAATATCCACTCCAGGAGTCTCTCCAATCCCCGACACATATCCCCCATGCGGGACCTTACCCGGGTCCAATACAGACCCGGTGGACCTGTGGAGGACCAATCCTTGGACTGGAATTGTGGGAATTGTCAGAACAGGAACTTCGCTAAGCGTACCAAGTGCAACAAGTGCTCTAAACCCAGGGAGGAAGTGGAAGTTAAGAGGGAAATAGTCCACAACAACTCCTCCTGGGACATGCCTCCTGAGGAACTCAACTTCCGATCAGCCCCTCGGAGCATGTCAGCCCCCCGGAGCTTGATGCAATCATCCTATCAGGAACCCCTGGCTCCTCCCCCAATGGCAATCCGTCCTGAAGATAGGAGTCAGGATTGGAAGTGTACGGCGTGTCAGAACCGTAACTTTGCGAGGAGAACGGAGTGTAACAAGTGCAAGAAACCTCGGAGTGAAGTGGAGGATAAGGACGTGAAGTATGATAATGAGGAAGTTAAGCCTCCCCGGATTATGCCACCCAGGAAGCGGTCTGTGGAACCCATGATGTTGAGCCACTCCAAGCAGATTAGGTTGGATGCGCGAACGGAGGATCTATCCAATGATTGGGTGTGTGGGCACTGCAACATCAACTGCTTTGCCAAGAAAACCCACTGTTTCCGGTGCAATAAGCCCCGTGAGGAAGTGGAAAACAAGTGCACTAGTGCCCTGCAGTTTGAGAAGCCCCCTCCACCCCATGCAATCAGTTACCCAACATCTGCTCGGATTGGTGGGCACAACCTGCAGTTAAGCAGGGGCTTCGATCAACGACCCCCTGAAAGGTCGAGATACTTGGATGAGCCAAAACCTCGCAAGAAATGGGTGGACGAGGATAAGTCGAACGATTGGAATTGTAAGATCTGTGAAATAAACAACTTTGCCAAGCGGAAGACCTGTTTTAGATGTGATAAGAAACGTGAGGAGTGCGAAGCTGGGAATGATGATACTGAAGCTTGTGAGGAGACTGTAGCTGAAGGTGATGAATGATTGGTGAATCTGAAGAGAAATTTGAACATAATATCTCTGACCATCATCTGCTTTATTACCTTTTATTCACATATTGCTGATTATGATAATCTAAATGCTTTGCTGTCCAATCTGTTGAAGTTTACAGTTCGTATCCATCTGTATATACTTTTGAATTAAAGCTTTAAAGAAGCAAAACGATGTAGTAACAACATGTACCACATCAGTAATTAGAGTTTCCGTTAATGATATAAGTATATTATTATTTAATGTATATTATTATTCAATGTATTATTATTTAATGTACTTTAAATTTTTTTGAACTATCTTATATATAATTTGGAGATGGCACGTGAATTATGTCTGTGCGGGCGCACAGTTTAAATTTGAGCTTGCCAAGAAATTATCAAGAGAAAGGAAGGCTAAGATGCGCATAATGGTACCGTTGCTATGGATACAGGTATTCTGCACGTGCAGATTACAATCAGTTCTATGCTAGAGCTTTCTATTACGCTACTACTGTTTAATGCTGTGCTGTAGCTTTTTGAGATTTTTTGACGATTCCTTAACTTCAAATTTAAGATCTCAAGATGGGGAATGGGTATAACTTGAATAACGGAGGATATTGCAGTTGGATTGCTTTCAGTGTGGCAGAGGTTGGTCGATAATTAAAGTTTAGTCGGTGAAAACAGTAGTAACTGCAGTTGTGAAATTAACCGTTAAGGTTACAAGGTGTGTACAATCCAATCGAGTCGAATGTAGGTGAAGCAGATTACGAGGACAGTTCCTGGCCTGTGAAAAAACAAAATTCTCCAATGTCAATGCCAGTATGAGAATCAGTTGTTAGAATTAAATCGTCTTGCAATCAAAACGGAACGCAGGAACAAAACTCACATTGTTAATAGCACATCTAAGACTAACCGACGAATTCGATCTATTTTCCACTCTGCTCCTTCATAAAAAATTTTTTGAATATGTTATCTTTGCGCATAATTACTTTTGATCTAATTGGAATTTTTTGATACAGTACAGCGTATCCAATCAATTTGAATGGCAGTGCTTAAAACTTGCGAACGAGGTGCTGCGTAGCAGCGCCGAGTGAGCTGTGTGCTTGCAGGCCCAACGGGCCTGCTAGTCTATATATAATGAGATTCTGTTACAGTGCTGCATTATTTATTTTTCTTACCACACTCTCCTGGCTTTTTCTCATGATTATTCTTCAGATCTCATGATTATCCCTCAGACCAGGGTGGGCGGTAGCCAATACAATATACAAACAATATGTATTAAATGTAGTAGACTTCAAATGACTGATTTGATCACCATTCATGAAAATAATAGGTATATATCTCCTGTTCCATTGCCTACTCTAACCCCTTTTATAAACCCCTAACACACTTCCCAACATATTTCATACCCTTCCCAATACAATGTATCTCAAATTATTCTCTTTTCCCAGGCTATGAATTCAGACATGTGGGTTTGTTCCCAATGCGGGGAAAGGAACATTCTCGAGCGCCTCAACTGTTACAGTTGCCTGGCCTTCAAGCCCGGCCCCCGCACCCCTCCCGGACCACGCCCTGATTCTCCCACAGACACCCCACCGCCTGTAAACAACGGGGATGCCACCCCTAAGAAGACAACGTGGGCCTGCAAGTCCTGTAAGTCAGTGAACAGCTACAAGAACAGAGACTGTTATCTGTGCGACATGGCTCGACCTCCGCCCTCCCACCATTCTGACTCTCCGATTTCACATAATTCCGAAGAAGACGACTGGTTTTGTACCCTGTGTCGAACTCAGAACTTTGCCAAACGAGAGAACTGCTACACGTGCAATGCGTTCAGGGAGTCGAGTACCATTGTCACTCCCTCGTCAGCTAACGATGTCGAGTATTGGCAATGTTCGGAGTGTACCTACAAAGCCTCACATGGACCTCACTGTTTTCAGTGTGGCTCAGGGAAGACTCCCAGCACGCCACTCTGTCCGGATAATTGGAAGTGTTCCAAGTGTGAGCTGACCAACTTCGGGAAACGAACTCAGTGTTATTCGTGTCATAAGAAGAAGAAGAAACGCTCCTCCTCGCCGCTTCCCGTGACATGTCCGACCTGTAAGTTCTGTAATGATCCTGTGGCTAAGGAATGTTTGTTGTGTGGCTCTGTTTTACCAGTCTCAGCCCAACCACCCCCTCCTTCGAAGGAAACGCCCCCTAAGAAGAGGAAAATGACGAAGGCTCCGAAAACTTCGAACAGTGTTAGTAGTTCAGGGTCGGTTTCCAAGGAACTACAGCCGTTCATTACACCCGAAATATGGAAGTGTCAGAGTTGCGACTACAAAAACATTGCTCTCCGAAACTTCTGTAAGGACTGTGATTCACCCCGGAAGTGCATTGCTAAACTCTACATCAAGTATAAGAAGCACGGTTTGGCAGCACTCCTCGGCCAAGAGCCGAGCACTTCGAACTGCAAACTGTGCAACACCCAGTTCTGTGGGCCCGGGGAACTGTGCTCGTTGTGCTGTAACCCAGAGGGAGCCAGGGCGAATAGTTCGGAGTCCAGTACTCCGACAGCATCGGTTGGACCCGATGATTTGATGGCGAAAAACTGTTCAAAGTGCGGGGAACAGAGCAGCGGTCAGTACTGCTACAACTGTGCTAATGACATGGGTATCAGACTAGAGAGTGAGACGTGGGAGTGTCAGAACTGCCATTTAGTGGACGAGAACACGGCTATTTGTACGGGATGTGGTCATAACAAGGCCGATGTTAAGATCGCTGCTGTGAACTTTCTTACGTGCAAGCACTGCAAAACGAAGAATCATACGCATAAAACTAACTGTGTTCGGTGTTTGAAACCCTTGTCGGCTGAGAACCTTCCTGTCCACGCAGTCAGGACAGCAAGTCCTGATTCTTGTTGGAGGTGTATGTTCTGTGAGATCTCAGTGCTGGCTAACTCTACGCACTGTAGGGGGTGTAACCGAGCTCGCAGGATAGCAGAAAGGACTGATAAGAGGAAGGAGGGGAGTGTAGATAGGAAGGAAGTTAAGCAGGAGCCAAGTCCTGAGGAAGTAGAGGAGGGGGAGTATGTGGAGGAGACGAATCATGTGAGTGAGGAGGCGGAGGAGGGAGGGGAGGGGGAATACCATGGGGAAGACGGGGAGTACTATGAGGAGGAGGCCTACTCTGAGCCCTTCTACCACCCGCCTCATCCCGCCCCTCGTCCCAGACATCCCATGGCCCCAAGACCTCGTGGCTCTGTCAGGCCTTTCCACCGACCCCCGCTTCATAGACCCCCACTCCAAATGAGGGGGAGGCCGGGTATGAGGCCTAGAATGCAGGGCATGAGGGGCCAAGGGCCTCGACCCAGACACAGACCCCCCATGATGTCGCCTAGACCCCGGGCTCCTCCCCCCAACAAACAAACATTCATTCACAGGAGGCAGCCCATGAACATGATGGCTCCAGGCTATGGATAGCTTTAGTAAATGAAATTCAATGTTTTCTTATATTATTCTCTTCACACAATTATTGGTTAAAGTTATTTAAATTTTTAAATTAATTCAATCAGCCCATCTTTAAAAGATTTATTGATGGTTAACCCTTATCGTTTTAGTCTTTTATTCGCGAATTGCTTGCTGATAGCATTGTATAAATTGTGTGTACATATTTCATCCTCATTTTAAATTGGGAGCTTATATTGGGAGCTTATATTGGGAGCTTATATTGGGGGCTTATTACGGATTTCAAAATTTACAGCTATTGGCAATATTTCGTCAAGATTTCTGTCATAAAAGGATACTTAATTATGTCTTGATCTTTGGTTGCCTCATTTGGAAATGAGAATTGACTCAGTTTTTATAGTTTACAAAAAGGACTAGCGTGACATTTACAATTATGTTTAACTGTGAATTTACGGCTGACGTTTTTGACTCTATCATGTCACTATTTATAATCCAGGAAGATGTTTTTCAGTAATTGTTTATGTTATGACTGCTATGAAATAGATTCAGTATAGATATATAGGAAAGGTAAGCTAACTAATGCAATTAAGGCATCCACCCCTTTTCGTTGTTAGTAATTAGTAACGATATTGCTTCATTACTATTAAGAAGTTAAGAGTGCATTCGTTCTTGGTTTTTTCATAAATTAAAAGAGGGTAACTTATTCTGAATTTCGAACTTTTGAATTCAAATTGAGGAAAAGTGTTATTGTTATGATATCTGTATTTTATTTCGATGGTTTTTTCTGATAACATGGCGTCATTATATATCACTGATAATAACTCTATCTGATAGAATATGGCCTGTGAGATTTATACAGAATGTCATTTTTTCAACTTTTCATTTTTTTCAAGCATTTAATGTTTTCCCATTTCATGATTTACTTGCGCCTGACTAACCCCATAACTTACATCGTTCCTGCATTAGGGAAGATCAGATGATACCTCCCTTGGCCGATATATGAGCCATTTCTCCTAACATGTGAGGCAGTGCTATGTCAGGAGACCCTCCCATCCCTGACCTTCTCCTTCAAACCATGCCATGGACCGGAAACGGAAGCTGACAGATGATGAAGACGGTACCCCGGACGGGGGTATCATGACCCTGCTAAAACGCCTGGCACTAGACCGGACTTCGGAGTTATTTGAGAAGTGTCCTCTGCCACCGAGAGGGGACCGTGGAAAGGTGGCAGTGGGTGGCAAGCGGTGGCGGCTTAGTCCGATCAAGGAGCAAGGAGACGAGGCTTGCTCATCGTCGTCATGTTCGTCAGGGAATGGGGTTAAAAGACGGAGGATTGACAGCGAAATGGCAGAGAAGATGACGAATGCGCTGTGGATTTCGGAGGCAGCGGAGCGGGAAATGGCTGAGAAGCTAGACGAAGTATTGGGTGATACCATGACACCTGATGATGACATCACGAACACTACTTACGACGAAACACCCTCGCTGGACAACGTGACTCACGTTCAGTTGAACATTCCGGCGCCACAGAGTCTGGAAGATCACATACTTCAGAGGCAGTTCCAAGCTCAGAACCTGCAGCTGGTGCTGTGGACTCCGCCCCCGGTGGATATTGCGGCTATTGTGGACGGGGGTGAGATGAAGTGTTACGAGGGGGACAGTGAGACCATGGAATAGCGAGATGATTATCTACTGTTTTCTGGGTAGGGTTTTTAGAATGGATTGCATGTCCCTTATAGCTGTTTTAGATTTACTTGATTCTATCTTAACTTGGAACCGTTGAAAGTTAATAAATTAGAATGTCTGAAAACTTTTTTAATAACGTACGCGATATTATAGACATGCAGATTTCAAAAGTAGAAGAATGAAATGACGAAATATTTGTACTTATGAAATTTCATTTTCTCAATTTTTTATGATATTTGCAGATTATGAAGTTTATAAAAAGTTCTTTTGAGCCCATTGATGTCCATTTTAAATTCTTATTTATAGATTACTGCAGTTATTTTTAAACTGTAACTACCATTCGTCATTTGAAGCAGTAATTTGTTGGCTATTGAATGCTGTCCCAACGCAACATTTAAGAAGTTGATTATATGACAATTCATTTGAAAACTCAAATACCATTCTTCTTCAAATTAACACCAGCTTTATTTGAGCAGTTGATCATGATGAACGCTGACTCTGGAATAACGCTGGAACAGATCACGGCACTGCTCGATAAGAAACTGAGCGAGGCAGGGCTCCGACCTCCCGAATCTACCCCTCTCACTTCGCACCACAACCCGCAGAATTCTTCGCCCCACAACCCGCACAATCACGCTTCCTCGCGGGACTCTTCACCACAGAACTACTACAGGAACTCTCCAGTTGGGGGTAACTCCCCGGCCCACCACCGACCCTACTACCGTCAACACCATTCCTACCATGGGGGCGGGGGTTATAATAATCGGAACCGCGCCCACCCGGACCCTCCCCTAACCACGCCCATCCCGGACCCTCCCCCAACCACACCCCTCACCACACCTCGCACCAACCCAGACATCAGGGACCTGGTGGCATCAGTCCCAACAAACAATACAACAGGTGAATGGATAACTTTAGTCTATGAGGATACTAGGATTATTTACAAATCGAAAAAATTTCTTTGTTGAATTTTGCATACATGTAGAGTTCACTTTTGTTTCGTTTACCCTTTTCTAGATAAAGATCGCATCACGATTTCTTTTCATTAAATTACTCCCTTCAGAGGTCCGCGGAATTCCATCCAGTCAGTGAAAGTAATGCTGACGTACGTTGAGACGGCGTGTGTCCTATGGGGCCAGGTCCTCAACGCGGATATAGTGGACGCTAGCAACAAACTGTCTGCTGATCTCCAAGAGGTTTTTACTTCAAGTTTTTAGGCTCACCTGTTTTAGGGTTGATTGATTGATGTGCAATGACACTACTTTCTAAACTTCTAAATTCTCAACCTCATCAACCCTAGCTTCTGGCCCTTTGTGTCCCAAAATTCCCATTCCAAATATTTATATCAATCTCCAGTCTCCACCCCGTCGCTCAAAAAATTCCCCCTCAAACACCAGTCACCCACTCGTCCCCACTTTTAATCCCCTTTTAATGCCCATTCCCCTGGTAAATCCCCTCGAATGCCAGTCACCCACTCTTCCCCCTCTAAACCCCCATTTCCCTCGTAGATGTGTCCGGTACTACCACCCGTTACGCAACACATAGCGAAGGGTACCATGTACGCCAGCAAGTGGGGTGACAAGTGGTACCGGTGCATAACCTGCACCATGATAGACGAGGAAAACAACACGGAGGTCCTGTTTGTGGACTTTGGGAACAGGGAGAAGAGGAATATCTCCCAACTGGTATGTTGTGGAATGAGGGGTGGACTGTTGCGGTATGTAGGGTGGAATGTTGTGGAATGGTAACCCCCCCCAACTGAATATTGAGATTATTGACCCCCATGATCAAGTAATACGTGAACTGAACGTCGTAGTTTCAACTTATGTCGTTCATTCCGGGATTTTTAAAGCCCCTCGGCCCTCAGTCACCAATTCGTATCTATGTCCATCAGGTGACTTTGAAGAGTCCCAAGTTCCTCGATATCCCTTTCTTCGCGTGTCCCTTCAAATTCCCCGAACTGGAAGCCGTCCCTGAGAAAAACATGGAAGCCATTGCGGAGTTCGATACCGAAACAATCTTAACAGGTAATTCCCTCACTTCATCAAAAAACTGCATTTTCTGTAGTGCAGGACAGTTGACCGTTTTGCCTAGGCCTCCTTGGGTAAATAAGTTCCTTCTAAATTATTTCAATATTTCATTTCCTCTCGTTTGTTTCCAGGGTTCGTGTCTAATACGCCCGAGTCCCAATGAGGTGTCCTACATCTACCTGAACCGTCCCAACCTGAACACCCACTCTGACGCCACTACGTACAACGACCTGATGGTAGCTATGGGGTATGCCAAGGTAAGTTCACTGCCGTCATACGTAATAAAACTCTAAATAGTACTCAAGTTTAATGTAATAAAAATAATCTGTAATATTCTTCTCGGAGGGGTATGGTCTGAAGCCCGGTGGATGGGAACATGTCCCGATCACTCCCCAGAGAGTCAATCTGAAATAGAATATAATAGTTTGACTCTTTGTTCCAACTTGTTATCTGACCCCTCCTCCCTTCCTTGTTTCAGAAGACAGCATCTCCGGAGATCCCCAACAACCCCCAGCCATGGTACTACAACCAGGCCCTCCAGCAGCGAATGAAGCGTCTCTACGATCTCCTCAAGGAGAAGGATGCTCAGATTGAGATGTTGCAGGGAGGTCCGCCCTCAGTCGGTGCCACGCCCTCTCAGACACCCCTACAGACACCCGCACAAACACCCGCACAAACACCCGTGCAAACACCGGCTAAAACGCCTGCAGAGATCTCGCCACTTCGTCCCAGTCAGGATATCCGGTATCCTGTTGACGATAACTTCGCCGCCCAACCGATCCTTGAGAAGCCGTCGAATGAGACAGTTTCGGCCGTTCCAACCGTTATCAGTGTGGAGCATCAGAACGGTTATACGTCGGACAAGTCAGAGGAAGTGTGTCAGAATGGCTTGGTACACGATTCAGACAAGTCTGTGAAATCAGAGGAAATATATCAGAATGGTTTAGTGGGAGATTCGGACAATGTGTCGAGTGCTCTGTCGTGTGAACTGTCAGATGTCAAGTTGGAAGAAGATCTTGTTAGCTTAGAAGACCGATTTCAGGAATATCTGATAGAAATGAGCGATGAACTCAGACGATTCAAATGCCATTCGTCATCGCGCCACACTTCAGAAAGATGCGAGAGATATGCGTCGTTACGCGATAACATTCGATCTCTTGTCATCGATTCTGATCTTATCGAACTGAAATCATCGGTTGAAACCTGTCTGCGTTCCCTCGATGAAGCCTCCTCTCAGATATCGTGTTGTCGGGATTCTCAGTCGGTGGAGGCTGCGGTAAATGCGAGAAACGAGAACTTGCAGAAAGTTGTGGATCTAGCAGGTGAAGTCCATTTTCATGTGATAAGTTTGGCAGAAACTATTGTTGAAAGAAGATTAAAATAGCTTTCAGTTCGGTACTAACTGCTACCTATTCAGCAGATAGATAAAAGCATGAAACAGTAAAACACTTTTGGCTTCTTTGTGTTCTTAACCCCCCCACCCCCTTTAATAATTTTAAACTCTTTGAATTATCTTGAGCCTGTTTTTCATGTGCCAGGTGCTTACTCCAGACACTTGGATGACAGCAACGTCAGAACTAAGATGGATGGTGTCAGGAAGCTGATATCAGAGTTACGAGATGCTGCCAACATTCAGACTCCTGTGACATCCTCCACTCATGATCCCTCGACAGGTACCTTCCCTCTACAAGATGACTGTTATTGACGGCGTATCAGCGGATTAGCTTACAAATCTGCAAGTTTATTTGACATAGACCAACCAGCGTATTCTTGATATCTGAAAAAATCCGTGTTGTGAACTCTGGGAGATAAGTTCGCATTAAATGACTTATTATCCTCAGATGAGCTATTGGAGGCTTTATCAGAACTGGAGAAGACCCACCAGGAGTCAGTTAGTGAGTTGGAATGTCAATACGCTCTACACCTGACTACACTGTCCGACATCTTCTCTTCTTGTGCTAGAAACTTCGAGGAGAGCAAGCCTTTGGAGAACAAATCTGAGGATGAAGAACCTGAAGAGGCAGAACCTTCCGAACAAACTCCAAAGAATGAAAATCATGTGGAAGCGGTTGATGATTTTAATATAAAGCCCATATCGACAGATTCTGAAGTGGGGGTTTCAGCTTCAGATGCGATTACAGCTTTATCTACAGATGACGAAAAGGAGGAGGATACTGTAGTCAATCTAGATAAACTTGGGGAGTTTATGGAATAGTTGAAATGCCATGTCCTATGCTCATGTATGATCATGAAACACATTACTGGATTATTGATTTCCAAACTTCAGAATGTATTCTCATATACGTACCCCACATTTCACTGAGTTCTTTAGCAGAAGAAGGTGGTATCAAGTGTCTCTTTGAAGTGTATTTAAACATTTCCTGTTTCAGGCGAAGCTCTCCGTTCCGCAAGGGAGGTTGTCAGTGAACTTTTGAACCTGTCAACCCAGCATGAAAGTGAAGTGACAGCACTTATTCACAGGTAATTTCTAGGTTTTTACTACTTTACTACGACTCAATTTGCGAATATTATCAATTTTACAAGTGCCATTTCAACCTAAGATCTCAGTTTTCCTGTTTTAATAACTCGGCTTTAAATAAATCAAATACCACTTCTAATTGAGTAATATTCTTAACCCTTTTAACACCTCTTCTCCCCAGGATCCACGCGTCCCTGGACCACTGCTCCGTCCTCTCAGAACTAGAGACATTCCTGAGTTGTGAGGTGGAGTACTCTAACAGAGCAACCCTAGCAGCCGAGACACTCGCTAACAAACCTGATCTGACAGCTCTAAAACAGCTTAAAGCTAAGATCAAGACTGCCAAACGGCAGGTTAAGCTGGAGCAGATGAAGGTCAGTTGATTTGCTCGGGGATTTGATCGTTCGTCACTGTACTCGCAAATGATTTCGCTTGTTTCACGTTGTATTATGAAGGTTTTGATCGAGACATGGCCGTAGTGTCCCAGCTCTTCGTGTGCGGTGTTTTACGACGCGCTGGTGCTTTTTGGTGCGCGCAAATGTGCTTTAATGCAATTGCGCACTATCGCTCACCGCAAAAAGTACATTTGCGCGCCGCAAAAAGTACAGCGCGTCATAATGACCATTTAGCGCCATGCTCATGATATAGATGAGCAACAGTGGACACCACCAATGGAACCAATTCTCTTATCATGGCTATTGCGTATCATTTTCAAGCAGCACTATTCCCTAAATTCCCTCTCTGGTTACAGGAAGAAGACGAGGATGAGGAGACTGATCCTGAAGACGTTAAGAACGCCATGTTACAGCTCCATGCTCTGTACAAGGAAGAGGAAGAGGAGTTGGGGAAACTCATTACCCTCGCTCAAACCACCCACCCTGAACTCTACATCGAACACCCGCAGCTACTGATGCATTCCATCCACAGAGGTGAGTCATGTGTCATTTACCTGTGTTGTGATACTATGGGGTTATGGAGTAATGTGGGTAGTTGGTCTGTGTTTGGAATCGAAAAGTTGCTGCATTCATTAAGCTCGATCACTGTTCATGAAATCATTGAAATTGTCCTAAATATGTTCCATCAACATACCAACATTTACTGTATTTTCCTCATCCCCAGGGGGAGGTCTGCTGAAGGTCGGTTGGTCACTACACGAGTTTATCCTGCCTAACACTGCTGCGTGTATCAACAAACAGGGCCACAACGTCTACTCTGGCTTCTACTCCGACCAGGATATCATTCTGGTAGAACGCCCTCTAGTCAGTGTAGAGCAGGATTTAGAGGACCAAGCACTTGAACTATTCAAGGGCGCCCTGCCCGGGTGTTTTGCTGTGCTGGTCAACAAGAACGGGTTGAAAGCATTCGGTGCAACCTGCGAAATTCCGGAGGATTATTGACTGGGGTTTTTCTCCATGCCTTTTTATCGCAATGCGCAATTTAATGATCAATGGTTACGATTTTAAATTGAAGTTACCGGAGCAGCTGAAAAGCTTTTAAGATGAGAATGTTTTTAACTTTTAAATCAATATATTGTATTTTGACTTTGTCTGTGTCAGACGTTGTCTGAACCATTATTTGAATGTCAGGGCGCGTAGGGAGTAGAAAGCGTCTGACAATTTTGATAGGGATGAAAGAGATGCAATGTGCATGAGTAATGTTGTCGACTATGAAATTAATACTGATTAAATTTTATGTTGAGTTAATTTGAAAATATGGTATTGCCTGGTAATTGGTAAACGTTAAAACATTGCGAAATTAAAGTCAAATTAATTTCCAGATTAATTACTCGATCTTTCGAAAATGTTCTTCAAATTCGTAAATTATTTCAGATTTATCTTTTAGTTGTATCTTTTATTGTCACTCAGGTGTTCGACTTTTTGAAGCGCGGCGTCTTACGCCGCGCCTTGGTACTCTTAACTTAAAGGCGCGTGACAGCGCCCTAAGAAGTACCCAGACGCGATGGCCGATGTTATCAGTAATACGCCGCGCCTCGAAAGGCCGAGACACCATGGTCGCAGGTCAGACGTCTGAACCGCTGACGAAAGCTTAATTCTCACGAGGGTGTCAATTGTCAACGACAGAATGAATTGTACTTACTTTGTTTTAGAAATTCTTATCGTATATGAATATGTTATATTTGTCGATTCCTCATCGTGACATTTTTTCCTATTACCAGGACCCTGGTTTCAATTTGGCGCGGAGTACCCGACTCCTCTGGTTTAATTGAAACTCTTATCCATCATCGTAGCTAGAGCAATCACCATATCTCAGGCCTGGGAAAAACAGCCACTGAGGGCCTTGCGCGCAAGCACATTTATGTCTTGTCGCCGCGCGCAATCACAGAAAATGCTCACATTGAAAAGTTGTGATCTAAAAACCACTCAAATTTTACAAAGTAGAATACTGAAAGCATTTACAGTGCGCGCATTGAAGCTTATTCTGATCACATTTGACACCGATCACCGTACAGCCTAGCAACAAAATGAGAAACACTGCTTTTCTACATAGTGAGTTACACGTTCAAAATACCATTACACAATTATTTACATCGCAATCAAAATTACAAAATCCAAATAGACGCAGTATAAAACTGTCTGAGTGTCTGAGAAAGATTTGATAACTGACAAGATAGTTCGTACAAATTCTCTTAGCAACAAAGTGGATGAAGTATATTTATTATTTTAGAGTGAATGCGAAAATCTGATGATCACAATAAATAAATTAGAGGTACCTATACACATTATTTACAAAAGATATTAATTTAAGTTGAAATATTTGATATTATGTACATTTGAAAAAGTTATGCTCTGAAAAAGTATATCTGTAGAATGATTTGTTCTGAAAAAAAGTACATTTACTAAATTCTCAAAGTTATTGGACCAGTTTGACGGGGTCGTCCTCCTTTCTGAGACCGAGCTTAACGAGGAAGTCTTTCTCCATGACGAGGTAGTCGTTGTAGTTTTTCTTGAGACGTTCCACTTCCTCCTCGTCAGTTTCCAAGACGCCCGGAATTTGGGGGGCTTCAGCCGCCACTGCCTCGCCACGCGTGGCATCACGAACCTGAAGGGAGTGGTGTCAGGAAAACTGGTGTCAGGAGAAAAATGGTGTCAAGAGGAGTGGTATGGAAGCAGGAGAACTGATGTCAGAAGTATTAGAGAATGGGGAAATGATGCCAGGAGAACTGGTGTCAGGAGTATGTGGTGTCAAGGGGGTATGTGGTGTCAAGGGGATATGTGGTGTCAAGGGGCTATGTGGTGTCAGGAGAGAAATGGTGTCAGGAGAACTGGTTTCAGGAAACTGGTGTCAGGAGAACTGGTGTCAGGAAAACTGGTGTCAGGAGAACTGGTGTCAGGAGAACTGGTTTCAGGAAAACTGGTGTCAGGAGAACTGGTGCCAGGAGAACTGGTGTCAGAGAGCCAGACGTTGCTTCCTTCTGACAAGTGTCAGAAGGAGTGGTGAATGTAGTCTGGGGCTGAAGTGTAGTACAGAGCCTAGTTATCTTGGAATTTGGTGTCGGAGGAGTGAAAAGTGGCCTCAGGAGACACTGGAAAGGTGTCAGTCGTAAGGAAAATGGTGTCAAGAGAGTTGTTGCTTTGATGGTATGACATGATTCCCAGCACCAACAAATAGCATGCAGATGAAACCACGCACAGTCGGTGATTTTACCTTAAAGAGCTGAGGCATTAGCAGTCTAAACCATTGCCTTATTGGTGATAAACTGTGCCCTATAAGAAAGAAAAAGGAAATAAATCCATCAATAGTTTGCATTTCATCAAAAGATTTAAGTGAGCACTTAAAAAGCACTTAAAAGAAATAAAGAGATCTACGAACCTTGTAGTACTCGAGTCTGGCTGATTCCCTCTCAAAGTAAATTGACATGGCATTCAGTTCATTCTGGGAAGCTTGTCTCAGACTCCAAGGTACTTCCAGAATGTGAAGAGTTCCAAAGTCATCCCCAACACCCAGCAAGCTCTGAGGAATTCGTTGTTATTGAGGTGGTTGAAAAATGGACAGTTTTAGGGAGCATTTAATGGTCTCGGTTTATAATGGTCACCATTATAAACCGAGATTATGATTTCAAATTCGCCTGCTTGTTGTTGTGGAACTAACGGAAGTTCCATCCACATACCGAACCAAATTTTAATAATTAAAGAGTTATCTGTACTGGTTTTATGTTACAGGGGCAATGGATATGTCGCATAAAATTCTAGTTGTTAAAGGAAGTCCGATAAGTGTGGTTTGAGGTTTTTGTATTGTCTGGTGGCACTTTGAAATGTGTAGGACTTGAGACTTCGTATAAAAGGTGCTTGTGAGATTCTGTATAATGAAGAATGTCTAACTGTACTTTTAACATACTTTCCCCTGATAATAAACGGGCCACAATAAGACGTACAGATTAAATTTGACTAAATTGAATTAAAACTTAATAACAAAATAAAATTCGTTGCATTAAAACATAATCTGCTTCACGCCTTATAATTCCAGCGATGTACCTGTTTTGAAGAGACTTTGTACGGGACAAGAGAGGTAATGGCAGAAGAGGAGATGTTCTGACTCATGCTGGGCTCGTGGGACCTGTCCATCAGATCCCAAACATCAATGTTACCGTCCTCCCGTCCAATGTAGAACACCTGAGAAGAAATGATAAGGGGTAGAATAAGGAGTTTATGGGTGTGAAACAAGGAGTTTTGGGTAAAATAGGAGTTTAGGGTTGGAAACACACGTCTGGGGAAAAAACAGCAATTTTTAAATATAACTTGTGAAACGAAATCTCAGAAATTGCATCCATTAACCTAACAATTCATGAGTTTTAACCTTACCCCAGGTCTGGTTAGACTCCATGTTGCAGCGGTGTATTTGACAGAGGAGCGAGAGGTTTGCAGGATCTCAGACTCTCCTTCCTTCCAGATACTCAAACTCCATCTGGTAAAACGAGATGGTATTATTATTAAAGATGAGGAGTCATCATTAAGAGTAAAGACGTGAACTGTGTAGTGTATTGACTTCGTGACCGTATTATATATTGAATTTAAAAGTTTAATTTCGTGTCTTGAAGGGCAGCTTATAGGACAGACCTCAGTTATAACTTTGATCACTACCCCCTCTCAATAAGATTTCTCAATATTATTTGAGTTAAAGAGATCTTATAATATTAACTCGATAATTACAAAAAGTAATCCATGGTACGGCGGTTTTCACTGATATTAAATGTCAATATAAACGCCCTTTAGTGAGTTCAAAACAGCGATTTATCGAGATGTCATCAGCCATGCCTCTACCTCGCACCGCCCGGTTGTTAATGATGAGCCAGTAGAGGGTAGCATATCAATAACTTTCTATCTTTGAATATAGACCATCAATTAGAGAAGTGAAGGAACAGGTGAAGACATTCAACTAGAGGTGTTTCCCTTTGTACAACAGATCAGATGCAGTTCATTCTCCTTATCATAACATATTCCCCGATCAAACACACGCGTAAAAAATAACAAAAATACAAATTTTAATCTCTTTTCACGTAACAAATTACCCCGATACCAAATCCTGTGAGGCCGAAAGACGCGCCACCGCCCCCCATAATGGATCATCCTGTAGGTTTAAATGCGAGGACCTACCTCACTCAATCACTCTCACACTCTCTGGACGGATCAGGAACTCAGTTGAGTTCGTCCGCTGTTGTTTTTACATTTCAATTATGCCAATTCTTTCTCACCATGCGCCAATTCTTTCTCTACCATGTCAATTCTTTCTCACTACATCTATTCTTTCTCACCACATCAATTCTTTCTCACCATGCCAATTCTTTCTCACCATGCCAATTCTTTCTCACCATGCCAATTCTTTCTCACCATGCCAATTCTTTCTCACCATGCCAATTCTTTCTCACCATGCCAATTCTTTATCATCAATACACGACACCATGCCAATTCTTCCTCATTTCTTCACCAATTTCATTTTGGATCTGACAAAACCTGATTTTCTCATTTAATTTACTCTCGATCTCACCCCTCTTTCGGAATTTTGAGGCTGCTCACTTTAAAAAGTTTAAGTACATGTTACCCAATTGTACAATAGCAGTATATTGACCGCATATTGGTATTTTGGCCGTATGTAAACCTGAAACAAACCTATAATACCATTATCCCTCATTATTGCTTTGATAAATAAATCAAATTTTATAACACTACTGGTACTAAAGACTGTCCAATGGCCATTAAGAACTTCCGCAAAACTTTATAAATAAATGACCCTTCCCCCTAGCCCAAACGTTCCCCAATCGAAACGACCCCAAATCCTGTGAAATATTCTAATATAACTCTATTGTTATGTTTAGCCAGTACATTCAAGATGAGAAACGTCGCTGTGATCGCCTGCTTTGCCCTTATCTTCATGGTTTCCGTATCTGAAGTCAGGGGAGATCTAAAAGAGAAAGTGAAAGAGAAAGTGAAGTCCTTCAAGGTAAAGAACTTTGAAAAGAAGGTAAAGAAATTGGGTGAGCACATCTGCACTGCGACAGCTGTTCTGAAGGTTGGGGACAAGTTCCCCTGTTCCGTTCTGCAAAAGTTCTGCTCAGTTATCACTGATAAGCCTGCAGCGGACAAATGTACCGAAGCAACGAAGAACAAGCATAAGATTGGGCATCTGATGAAATCTGTGGTTGGCAAAGTCTGTGGACTGGCTGATGATGCCAAAGTTTTAACGGCTAAACCCAAGGTGGCTAAGGTACGCGCTGCCCTCTGTGCCAAGTCAAGCTAAACCAGAAACTGCTGCTGATTATTGGTTGGATCCACTGAAGCTGTTTATTCCCTTTTGTGGCATAGTTCGTCATTTTACTAATTTTCTCATGTGAAGTGTAGTTTGAAACTATTAAAATTATCTGACATTTTGGAGTTTAACTTTTACCGATCAGGTTTTAAGAAATAACGCGTACGCGTCGATCTCTTTAAATAAGGGGTTTTATATTGGAAGACAAAAAAGTGGAAGACTTAGAGAGTCCTCGTGAGCTCTCTAAGCTTTGTCTAACTCAGAGATTCTCTGAGTTAGACAAAGAAATCTATACCGTAAAACTACCCCGCCCATTAGTCCGATTTAACACAAAGTGTACTCAATCCACGCCGAGTTTATAGCTTTTAGGACCCGTGTACATACCTTTTTATCAAATAAAATCAAGACGCAAAATCCTGCGTCTTTGTGGATGTTTTCTATGCGGGATAAGGCCCATTTTATATCAGTAAACTACTAGCTAAGTTAGGATGGTAATGATCCGATGTTTTGTTAGCGCTGTCAGTAATCAGATAACTGTCTATTCATGATAGTGATATGGTTGGAGCTTATATTCCCGCCCTGGCCAGGGCGGTAACCCCCCGCGGTAAAAAGAAAACTGGCCAGGGGTATAAGTTAGAGATTTGAGTGTCACAGGGTGATAGAGTAATAATATATAATATCATGATAATTGGGAGCAAATTTGGAAAGCCGAGATGTCAAGAACGGGAAATGGTGGAGCCATGATCGAGGTCAGGTTTTGTTTATCTAAGATGGGAAAATGTTATAGGCTATAAGAGAAGTTCTGGTCACGTCATTTTCACGTCACTATGACGTCATCAACTTAGCGAAATTTTATTGCTTTTTTAGCGAGAATAGGCCATCTTTATGCGCATTTTCACCAAGAAGGAATGGAGATAGCTCAAAATGTTGAAAAATCGTTAGTTGGAAATTTAAAGAGCTTTCAGAAAATCATACGGATCATTGGGCTATCTCGATTTTTCATCGAGATATACGCGATTTTCTAAGGTACGGTGAAAAATCAATTTCAAACTTTATGGAGAAAAACTTAAACGAGTGATATGTCAAGAAATGCAACTTATCTTGAGATGAGACCGGTCAAAGTATGTTGTACTAAGGTGGAATTGTCTTATAGGCTATATGGGAAGTTGGTTTGAGCTTATTTGGGTGCTGTGATGACGTCATCAAAATCGCGTAAAACCACTAAAATAGCGTATTTTGTGATAGAACGCTATTTTGCGCTACTTTTACATCTCCAACTCATAGAGTTTTCATCGGATTATGTGGGTCAGAATAACGGGGGTCCGAATAACGGGGGTCCGAATAACGGGGGTCCGAATATCGGGGGTCCGAATAACGGGGGTCCGAATAACGGGGGTCCGAGTAACGGGGTCCGAATAACGGGGGTCCGAGTAACGGGGGTCCGAATATCGGGGGTCCGAATAACGGGGGTCCGAATTACGGGGGTCCGAATAACGGGGGTCCGAATAACGGGGAAATATATGATGGACTAGTGAAGCACGTGAGTTCACGCGGACGTTTTGTAGAAATTAGGGGATTTGAAGAAATTGATATTTACGCAGGATTTTCGACTTGATTATGTTGAAATGAGTTTAAATACGACTAATGCACATGAAATTGGGGGGATTGTAGCCCAAAAAAAACCAAAAAAAACCAAAAAAAACCAAGCCCAAGATCCCAAATTTGGGGTAGGGCTTGGTTTTTTTTGGTTTTTTTCGGTTTTTTTGGTTTTTTTGGTTTTTTTTGGATTTTTTGAACTTTTGGACATTTCACACCAATGTGTTATTTGTGTTATTTACATGTTCTTATTGATACTCAATGGTTTTCCAATAATTACAGATGGCTTAAATCACTATTTTAAGTACTTTATTAGCATTTGAGAAGCATTTAAGAGCCCTCAGTGCTTTTGATAAGATACAACGGAAAATCATGAGAAAGCTTGGGACCTCGGTCCAACAGTGATTAGAGAGGAACATTAAAGGATCAAAAGGTGTCGAATCAGGCCAT
This sequence comes from Beroe forskalii, assembly GCA_011033025.1. Taxonomy (NCBI): domain Eukaryota; kingdom Metazoa; phylum Ctenophora; class Nuda; order Beroida; family Beroidae; genus Beroe; species Beroe forskalii. The sequence continues at coordinate 42,683 of WFMF01000646.1, read as the reverse complement.
ACTGGTCTAAACAATAGCGCTCTGGCCACTCATTACCACGTAGGGTTATTGAAGACCGAGGGTCCTTCAAAGGTCATCCTTGGTTCTGGGGGGCCGGATGACGAAGGGCCAAGGATTCACCAAGCGTTACATCGCATCTCAGGGCGAGATTTAAAGGCTTCATGAGGGGGTCAGACTAGTGTCACCAGAGGGCCAGAGAAGTGTTGCAGGGAGTCAGCTTGGAGTCACAAGGGGGCAACAAAGGACCAACAAGGCACCAGGTGAAGGTCGGTCGGCCAGTTGAGTAAATCCCAGCATTCTTGCTTAAATTATGATTGACAAAGGTCATACAATGATCACTAGAGACCAGTTTGTAGGCACTTAGTCACCAAGCAATGATAAAGGCTTCATCAGTCAGCAGGCTTGATTATTGATGCTCAGCATATCTTTACAAGCTGTCAAGAGTCATCTGTGTGGCAAAGGGCAGGCAAGTGCCACCAGCTTCTTGCGAGAGTCGACTTGTTGATTAAACATGTCTACTGTCCTGTGAAGTCATAATTGAGCAATTAACACTGGGAGAGTGAGTCTGAAAAGAGATGCCGCCAAGGGTCTAGTTAACTTCTGGTTCATGTAAAGGGTATCCGGCCAGAAGATCACGTCAGAATCACCAGTGGTTTGGCCTTTAAGAGTCAGCAGTGGGTCAGACCAGAAGTACCAGCTGGGTCATAAGGTAGGATCAGGAGCCGCCAGTTATAGGTCAGGTAGGAACCGGAGACGCCAGTAGATCAAGTAGGATAGCAGTCACCAGTAGGTACGTTAGGATCAGATGATGCCATTAGGTCAGGTAGGATCACGATGCTCAGGTAGGATCAGGAGACGCCAGCTATAGGTCAGGTAGGATCATGAGACGCCAGTCATAGGTCAGGTAGGATCAGGAGACGCCGATAGGTAAGATGGGATCAGGAGATGCCAGTACGTCAGGTAGGATTATGAAGCTCAGGTAGGATCAGGAGACGACAGTCTCCAATGGGTCAGATAGGATCAGTCCTGATGCCAGTAGGTCAGGTAGGATCAGGAGACGCCAGTAGGTCAGGATCAGAAGACGCAGTAGGTCTGGTGGGATCAGGGAGGAGACATCAGTTTTGGTTAGTCAGGTAGGATCAGGGGACACGAGCTGGGTCAGGTAGATCCAGGGAGACGCCAGTTATAGGTCAGGTAGGGAACCGAGGAGGCCAGGTAGATCAAGTAGGATAGCAGACACCAGTAGGTAAAGGTAGGGTCAGAAGATGCCATTGGGTCATGTAGGATCACGATGCTCAGGTGGGATCAAGGAGACTCCCAGCTGTGGGTCAGGTAGGATCAGGACGCCAGTCATAAGGTCAGGTAGGAACTGAGACGCCAGTAGGTAAGGGTAGGATCAGGACATGCCAATAGGCAAGGTAGTATCAGGAGATGCCAGTACATCAGGCAGGATCAGGAGACACCAGTAGGTCAGGTAGGATCAGTCCAGAATATGCCAGAACTTGGTCAGGTAGGATCAGGAGACGCCATTAGGTCAGGTAGGATCAGGAGACGTCAGATATAGATCAGGTAGGATCAGGAGACGTCAGTTATAGGTCAGGTAGGATCAGGAGACGCCAGAAGATCAGGTAGGATCAGGAGATGCCAGTAGGTCAGGCAGGATCAGGAGAAGCTAGTAGGTCAGGTAGGATCAAGAGACGTTAATGGCTAAAACAGTTACCTATTTGTGCTTGTAATTCAAGTTTTACTAGTGGGTCAGGCAAGAAGTACCAGCTGGGTCACAGGTAAGTGTCTGCTGTCACCTATGGGCTATGGTCAGGCAATGGTCGAAAGTATTAAAGTAGGTCAGGTAAGATTCGCAAGTAGGTCAGAGAAAATTAGTCAGTAGGTCAGATAAGAAGCGTCACTAGGCCAGGTAAGAGTCGCCAGTAGGCCAGATAAGATTCCTTATTAGGTCAGCTAAGGTTGTCAGTAGGCCAGGTGAGAGACGCTAGTAGGTCAAGTAGGAGGCGCCCGGAGATCAGGTAATGGGGAGTCACCAGTCATTGAGGAATTCAGGCAAAAGGCCTAACTTGGTCACAATTTGGTCAGGCAAGAATCGCCATCTGGAACGGGTAAAGGTCACCAAAAAGCCAATAGGTCAGGCAAAAGTCATAATTCAGTCAGGCTAGAGAGAAAGAGGCCCTAGTTGGTCAAGTCACAGTCAACAGTGAATTAGGCAAGAGTTGCAAAGCTGGACAGCACTCAGCGTGTCAGCCAGGAGTCACAGCCGCTCAGGTTTGAGGTCCCATTGGATCAGGTCATAGTCACCAGTGAGTTAGGCAAAAGTTACTAGCTGGGTCTGGCATGGGTCACCAGTCACTGAGGCAAGAGTCACCAAGAGACACCAGTTAGTCAGGCAATATTGTGCATTTTACTGTTAGGTGATACCTAAGCCCTTCAAGCTCTGAAAATGTGAAAATAGCCGTTTCTATTCACCAAACAAACTTAAAAAGCCACTGACTGTGAAAATTATGTTCAAAAACAACAGATTTTTATGTCAAAATTCATTGGAAAAAGCCCCAGAAATGACCAAAATGTAACCCAAAAAAAACCTAAAAAAACCAAAAAAAACCAAAAAAAACCTAGCCCAAGAATCGAAAAATAAGGTAGGGCTTGGTTTTTTTTGGGCTACAATCCCCCCGAAATTAGATCTGGTTGCCATATTTTAGCACGTGAGTACACACGGACGTTTTGTAGAAATTAGGGGATTTGAAGAAATTGATATTTACACGGGATTTTCGACTTGGTTACGTTGAAATGAGTTCAAATACGACTAATGCACGTGAAATTAGATCTGGTTGCTATATTTAAGCACGTGAGTACACACGGACGTTTTGTAGAACTTAAGACATATATCAATTCTAGTAATTTCAAGTTAGAATAACTTAGGTTTGGACTTCCTCAGGGTGATTTATGTGGGTTAGACTTGTGTGTGGGCTAGTAACGAGGGTTCGGACTACGTGAGGGCAAGTTACGTGGGTCCAAACTGCCTTTGGGCAAGTAACATGGGTTCAAACTACATACATCTGTCAAGATATCACCACCAAAACCGTTGGACGGTTGGTCTAGTAACCCCCCGCGGGTTTGGATGTGACAACGGAACCTGAAAAGAGACAAAATGGGCTGATCACATCCAAACCAGCGGGGGGTTACTAGACCAACCGTCCAACGGTTTTGGTGGTAGTTTTATAGACGATTTACTGCACTGCATAATACGGTGCATATTATGGTACATCGTATATGGAAATCGCTCACACAAAACACTCGTGCAGTTAGCGGTACTCAGTCGTCAACAAAACAAGACATAGGATCTCCTTTATTCTCCTGCTCAGTACTCCTTCACTCCCCAGACAGTCAGAGAACCACACAGTATAATAATATACAGAGCGAGGCATATAATACCCCTGCCAGTCGAATATACAACTAACTGGTTCCATGGTCAAGCAAATCCCTTCTTCATTGTCCTGCATCCCACTCATATTCCCACTCCAACCTTCTCTCACTCTTTGAGGCGTTTTACAATTACCCACTCGGCCACTCACCCATCCTCCAATCCTTTGCTCTGACTCAACCTTTGCCCACTACCCACTCACCCTCCGACGCTCATGATGATATGGTTGTAGAAGGGAGACCGCATCAGACAGTGAATAGGACCAGCGTGGGTAGATATGGCGTACTGAGGCTTGGAACTGACCAACTTCCCACTCTCAGGGTCCTTCTCCGCCTTCCAGTCCGTGTATATCATGAAGCCGTCCTCCGTGCCAGCGAAGAACTTCGTGTTCACTCCCTCCACCTGGGAAAAGGGAACATTAGGGAATATAATTTGGTGTTCATTCCCTCCACCTGGGAAAAGGGAACATTAGAGAATATAACTTGGTGTTCACTCCCTCGACCTGGGAAAAGGGGGCATTAAGAAATAACTTCATGCTCACTCCCATGTATAACCTTCAAGTAAAGGGAACGTAAGGGGAGAAGGAACGAGAATAGGGCGCAAGAGAATAAGAGGTATGGCTTGGATACCAGTGCTGAGGGAATTCAAACCAACAGCGACCTGGATACAACTAAAAACAGTTCCCCCTACCTCACCTTCTCAGCCCTTCACCCAGTTGCCCTACCACTCAGTTCCCGCTCACCTCGACAGGTCGTTGCCTAGCAACAGATGAGTTGCTCCTATGGATGAGCGGCGGGTTGCCGGACACCAGGTTCTGCATGCGAGCCTTGATTATCTGGAGTTGTTGGGAGATGGAGATGGTCACACCAGGGTGGAGTCCAGGTCCAGTTAGCTTGGAGAGGGGTACCACGTTCATTGGCTTCCACTGAGAGGGGGAGTGGGAAGGTTAGAAATGCGGTATTTTGTGGTCATGAGAATACAAAAGTACAAAATACAACGATCACTCATGTTTTTACAGGCTCTTTTACACCTCGATCAACTTTAAAAGCAACTCACGAATGCTTCAAAAACTATACACATCCCATCACCTGTAGATCAAGATGGGCGAAGGTAGCTGGGATAGAACTGAACTTCTCAGCGGAACTCTCCTTTTCCTTCTTTGGTTGGGAACCCAGCCCTGCTCCCAGACCTACGGGACCCGCTGACTTCTGCATCCGGATATCCCAGAACATCACGTTACCGTCAATACCGGCCGTGACAAGTTGACATGACACCTGCAATATACATAGGAGTAACAAACCTTATAGGAAGGTCAGAGCGATAGTATTCGGTTTTCATAGGGGGGCAGGCAGTATGCGACTTTACAACACTATCTATTATTTTGTAGATAAAATCTGAGGATAAGAGAGCGATAGTATTCTGTTTGATGGTTTCTACAGGGCAGTCATTGCTCAAAGCGTTCCCGGGCTGCCTATCACCATTCATCATCGAGCCATTTTTCGTTTAATTTCAGATTCATTTCTTATGATCATGCTCGAACAACGGATTATGAGTTAGACTTATATGGAGGGGTTTATTTCTTTATTTAATTCAAGTAACCCAGTTCAAGCTAGGATTAGCTGGTATTCGTTGTATGGATTCCCCGTGGTACTACGTGATTGGTTATATAGCCGCCAAATCGGGTATATTTCATTTTATAGATTCTTAGTGGGGTATGCAATTTACTAGATTATTATAAGACAAATGTGCATTAAGTTGCACTTAAATAATTACATCAGAAGGTCTAATTGAATGCAACCCAGTAATTACGGTTTAGATATGTCAGAATACCACGTTCCATGGAATACAGGATTATGTTGGTTCAGAATTCCTAGGATTTCTACCCGCTTTAAAATCCTCTGAGAGTATGTGAGTATATGAAATATCAGACCTTTATTAATAATTTATTACAAGCGGACAGATCATGGAAATCTCATTCTAACACCAGTATATTTTAAAATCAAGAGTTCACAGATCTAAGCAATCCCAACTTCAACCACATACCTGGGCCTTGTTCTCAACAGGCACGCCCATTCTAGCCACTTCGATCGTGTCTGGCAGCCAGATGAGGTCCATGACAGCCATCTTGTGGCTGGAGTCGATGGAGGAAACTGCTGCGTAATGGACAACCTGAGTGGCGAACGGTTAGACGCTCTTATAACGGGCAACTCGACAAGAGGATTAGCTGATAATAACCGTGAATTATCTCCGTCACAGATTTATAGAAGGAAAACCTTATCCAGAATTTTGGAATTACCCCTTGGGCTAATTTCCAAATTCTAGAGTTACTCATCTCACTTAGAGCAGCAGAATTTAAGAATAATTTCCCTGGAATATCCACGTATCCACCAAACCTCAACCCTCCACTAACCGGTGATCGCTGGTACTCCACGTCGAACAGATCACTTCGTGTTTTGTTAGCCCTAGCTCCGGTGTTCTTGTGGTTACGTAGTCGGGACTCGTGCTGGCTTATGTCCCACAGCACCACCTGCAAGGGGTGTTGTTAATAAACAGTACTTCAATACACCTGTCAGCAGAAAAGGGACGTGATATGGGGGTATTTTATGGTAGGAAGGGCGAACTGGGGATTTCAAGCTTTCAAGTAAGGAGAAAGAAGCTGCAATAAGTGGGGTAAAGCGGGGGTTATTTTGTGGTGAGTAATGTAAGGGATTAAGGGGTAGGAAGGGCGAAAAGGAGAGCCAAAGTAAGAAAGGGGTTGCTATGATTGGGAGGCTTCAAGATGGGTGGAATGTGAGGTAAAATGGGGACTAAAGGAAGGAGGAATGGGGGAAAACATAGCTTCTGGGTGGGTTTAGAGCTAAAATGGGATGGGAAATGGTTGTAAGCAATTAGGTATTCAGTTGGTGGGTTTCACATAAGTTCTTCTAGCTTTTTAGTGACAAATTTAGGTGATATCCAATAATAATCTCAGCCTAAGCATGACAGATGGTGATTAATTCTTTGATGTCACATCTTTTACATCAATGGGTGATGACAAAATAATAGAGTGAAGGAACAGAGAAATAAATTGCTCGACAAAGTGAAAGTGACAAATTGGACATGTCCGAGAAATCGTATCTGATAGATTGTGACAGATTGGGTATTATTCACAGATTTCTGAAAGGTATAATTGTGACTTTTACTTACTCCAGATAAAATGTGAATAATCAGAAAATTCTTGAATACTTGAATGGGCATCCATAATTCAAAGAAATTGAAATATTTCTACGGACGTTATCTAAAGTCTCATCATGCTTTGATTCGTATCATGTTTAGTATCGTATCATAGAAGTGTTACTGTGATCACATGTATCCACAATTAATTAAACATAACAAAGTAACACTGTAACAAACAGTTAACACTTGGAGAATAGCCAAGAACGAAGAGAATTTAGGAAATCCAGATCACTAACTATCTTATTTGTTATAAGGGATAACATCGTGATGCTTAACTTTCTATGGAGTTTGAATTGGAAGTACTCGAAAAATATTAAATTTTCTGAAATGAACAGAACCATTGATCGAATATACAAAAAATCTTTCCTTCAACCACAGAAGAGAATGAAACTTCATGATTACAAAATGTTTAAGATGAAATCTTTGGATGAAACGTTTCATTGTGAAGCGATGTCGAGATGCCTCCAGTGGTACATTACCTGTCCGTTGATGCATCCCGCTGCCACTATATTAGGGTCAGTAGGGTTGAATCTGAAGCAGTAGATATCCTCCGGGGCTTCCAACACCAGCTGGGGGTGGATGGGGTCGGAGAACCCCCAAATCAGGATCAGCGAGGGGGTCATCAGGATCCGAGTGGAGACGTCCACTCGGTCGTCGTATTTGAGTTTCTCGGTGTACGTTACCGCTACGATACCCACCGATTCCTTTGTTCTGAAAAGTGTTAAAGCAACATTGAGAATGAGACATTAGAATATAGTTCTAGATGTGCGATTGGAAAATCCTTAAAGAATTGCCCAAAAACTGAAAATTCGGCGATAAAACGGCACATAAAGGTACGTTCGTATATAAAATCCGGACTGCAGCACCTTTGATATACGGGTGCCAGTCGATGTGAGCGATGCTCTTGTTTTTGCTGAACTCCAGATCAGTGAATGACTGGTATTCCTTGAGGTTGTTGTCTGCCTTGTTGCCAAACACGCCGTCAACGTCAACCAACTCGTTGTAGTCATCTGAAGTAGGGAAGAAGTTAGGAAAAACGGGAAGGAATTAAGAATGAATATTTTCAAACTGTACGCGTACAAAAAGCTCTGGAGAATAATTTGAAATACGACAGTGCAAGTGAAACTTTATCCCGAAAAGTTTCAAACATTCATTTCAGAATTTCAGACAGTACAAGAAATTCAAGTTGCGAAACCCTGAATTCCGCTCCCTAACCTGCGAAGACATCCATGATCTCGTTCTGTTGTAAGGCTAACTTGAACCTCGGACACACTCCCTCCACAAACTTAGCCAGTTCCTTGCTCTTGTTGATCTTATCCAGTTGGGCCTATGTGGATAATTATAGATTAGCGGATTGGGTAGCTTATTCTTCAAGATATTTTTATTGAAACTTCACAAAAATCATGATTATTTTAACCCAGAGTCGCCATTTACCCTTTAGAAAACGAATTTTAAATCTAAGAAAAACTTCAACAAGTACTGTATTATACCTGAGGTAGCGTCCTTGGCACGTACTGAGACACAGCAGCCCTTGGTTTCTTCCACTCGGTCTGACACGCCTTCTCACAGGTCTCCATTACGTTCTGTGTCGCTGTGTCGTGCTCCTGACGGTGCGTGTCAAACGTACTGTCCTCGAACGAGGCACACTCGATATACGCGTCCTTTGCAGCGTCGATGTTCCTGGAGTAAGGTGGGGACGGTTACACCAGATATTTTCCGTTTTGGGCATTTTACTTTTCAAGCATTCTATTAATTAAAGATTAATGTGTCTTTGCAAAAAAGTTATAAATGGTGTAGAAAAACGTAATTAATTAATGATGTTATAACTTCATGCAAGGATTAAATTGAGACTATAACAATCACTCTAACCTATCCTCGAACTGGCAGGGAGCCCCAAACATCCTCCTCTTTCTTTGAATCATGAAAGTAATCAGAGACCGTGAAGTAGTGAGGATCTCCTCCTCTAAATCTGCCTCACTTCCCAACTCGTTCCAGGGAGCGGGGGTGGCTGGCAGGTCCTTCAACACAATGTCTTCCAGAGCTATGTCTTCGTACGCTATCTCATCCTCCCCGTATGCAACCTCCCCGTCCTCACCTACTACACCTTCAGCTGTTAATGCTGTATGGTTAGCCCGGCCAACCGATTGAGTCAAAATCTCAAAAATACCTTGCCAAAGTACCTTGGACACTGCCAAATTTTCCATCCTTCCAATACTTGTTTGCCAAAATCTTATGAAATATCTACTACACCAATAATTGGTGAGTACACAGACGATAAATTGAGAATTAAATTCGAAAATTGACCTTCAGCAGCCTCTTCTTCAGCCGGTTTGATAGACTCGAAATACGCCGCTTTTCCTTCCTCGGTCAAACACACGTAGAAATTCTCTCCGTACCTGGGCGATTTAAGATAATTGTATAGAATAATTCAAATAATTATAATGATTGATAACTATTATTTTCATTATTGGACCAAATTCACCGTACTATAATTTTGATGATGAGATATTATTTACAGTGATCAATGAATAAATCGAAGCAGTCCAATCCATGATAAATAATCTTTGTCTAAGCGTAGCAATATTGTATGTCATTAAAATGAGCCAGATTATTTGAGATCTTGAGAACACAGCCACGGCACGCTCCTACCAGCCACTTACCATGAAATCTAATATCAATATACCCTGAAATCTAATATATCCATATCTCCACACCCCGAAATCTGTTCCATATACTCTGGAACCCAGCCAACACCCACAAACCACACATTGGGGAAACCATACAGCTTGGAACCAATCTATATGGTTTATGGTACCTATAAACAACCACTCACCCTGAAACCCAATGCCCACATAATCACATGTACGCTGGAATCCGCACACTCTGCCAAGGGGGACGGATCCGCAAGGGGCTGGTCGTAACCCCAGCTCCCCATACCCAGAACAGCAGAACCCTATAATAACCCTTGCAAGAATGCAAGATCATGGATGGGAACGAGAAAAGATTAAGAAAACAGCACAAACTTGTAATCAGGATCGTAGATGAGAAGAATCTCCTCTCCGGGATAGGCCATGACTTGTTTCTTGACGGGGTGGAAATCACAGACAGCAGCCCTCATCCTGAAATCCTCCACGATCTTCTCTTTGGGGATCAGCACCCATGGGTTCTCTTCGGTTACCTGAAATCGATTATTAAAGAATTTTGTACGAGGGTATTTATCTAGTATGGCAATACTTACTTTTTGCGAAATATTTTATGGGGTCCATTAGGAATTTATCGCTAAGGTTTTGTGAGTAGCGCAGAGTAGCGCGATGGGAAAATATTCTAAGTAGTGATAAGAAAATAGTGAGGTGAAGGGAGTTATTATAATGAGAAATTTATAGTATTGTCAATCATCATTTACTCTTCTCATTCGCTTTACCGCCTATACCGATAGGCTAAGATTTTCCGCGTACACTTTCAGGAGATGCAAGAGTGGTAAAATTGTCCAATCGACAAGTTTCTGCTTGAATGGCACGTTGGTGGTGAACTCAACAAAAGGTGATTTGTGATTCGAAGATTTGATCTGAAAAGTGATCAGTGATCAAGTACCTGTTCATCGGCCACACAGTCGTATATCTTCTGGGATCCCCCTGCTACGAACAGGGGTTTCATGTATGGGGGTAGTTCATCAGCCATCCTACCTGGGAGAGAAGGAGAGTGTTAGAGAGGGATAGAGGGAGGTTAAGTAGGGTAAAACACGATGCAATGTAGAGTCAGTTCTTGAAGATAGTATTGAGTGAATGAACTCAGGGAAAAAGTGAATTGAGTGAATGGACTCAGGGTAAAATTCATAGAGTGAATGGTCTCAGAGTGAATGGACTGAGCGTAGGTTAATGTCTTATTGAGTGAATAGCCGCCGGCTGATCAATGATCATATCCAGTGGAATGTCGATTGCTCAGTATTTACGGTAACCACGCAGTGTGTACAATTCGGTATAAAGAAGTGTTGGCATGCAACACTTTAGCGAGCATTCAACAGGAATCTCTTGCTTCGGTCTCACAACATACCGGCAGTCTATGTACATAATATATAGTCCATTATACATGCAGTGGTTTCGGATCGTAAAATAGGCGGTGTGACGCCATCAATTCGCCACTTTTAATCATGATAATGACGTCACTCTCAACTTCCTAATATTGAAGCACTCTTCATCATTACTCAGACTTGTAAAAGGTAAGACCGTCACTTCTGCTACATTTCCACCAGCAAACACCATGTGATTTAGTAATGTGCGTCTGCTCTCAAGAATCCCATGAACGGATTGATGCTTTCAAGAGATTAGATTCTGGAGACTGGATAGAAGGTTTTGGTAGTAAGTTTATCAAAGGGAGAACTATTTTTTTCAAAATAGAGATCACCGTTCGTGAAGGAGCTCCTGATGATCCATTCAATTTACTGGAAAATTTGAGAAATCAGAAATCAGAGTGTATTAAATCTTCACAGAGTGATGATCATAACTTTACAACAATTTTTGGTGGTCGACGCGAGAAATTTAATGGATGTTCATAACCGACCGATTTGAGAACCATTTAAATATTCCCAGCAGGACTAAATCAATCCTGTTTATCTAGGGCGAAGAAAGTCAATGATTCAAAGACATCAGAAGGGCTCAGGCACAGCTGAAGAACGAGTGAATCACCTAAATTTGTTAAAATATGAATTGTTTGTAATAATGGATTACTGGTCAATTGTCATTTTATCCCACAGAATTACAGTTGAATTATGTTAATTCACACACCAAAGGCATACGAATTGTTTCGGACTGGGACGGGTATGAATTTGCAGCTTATTGAGGATCAGGGCGAGACCTGTAACCATTTCAGTTAGAGGCTGCGGTGAACGGTGTGAAATTTTGATATTTAGCCGCGCATTATCATTATTGATTATTGGCTATTGCTTCTTTTTGAAATGCCATATAAGCGGTTCCTTGACTCACGAGGGGTAAAAGCTTGGATTATGCCACACTGCCATAAGTCAGAACCTAAGTTTGCACGGGTTAGGAATATAATTTAACAGGAGAGTTATGTTTAAAATACTTTGTCACTCGATGTGGCTCGATGACGATTGAATGTTATCAGGAAAGCTCGTTTCAGCTTCAAAAGATGCCATATTAAATGATTATCATGTAAGTTATGTAAATTTTCACTCTTACTTCAACTGGAAACCTCTGCTGTTCATCATGAAATGATACAAACTGATCACATGACTCTCTGATCACGTGATGTCCGCGTGCAGTACATCAGTGTAAGATGCGCGTTTATTAACAATGACACAGTGAATAACATACCATGCAAAAGATGTATTGAAATGTTACTTGCTATTGCTTGATAAAGTGGTAGTAAGCAACAAGTCTTTGCTTTAATAGTACCTTACGTATTGAATACACTGCATAATACTCAGTTCTATACAGACTTACAGTGTGCTGGTTAATGGTGATTGGAATGCACGTGCGATGAACGCCGCGCGCGCGGTGAATTTACCAGCATCATCGCAGAGGATTTAGTATTAATTGTGCAGAAATATAAAACTTATCATAATATCATCATGAACGCCTTTCATCAAGGGCAGGTAGCATTCAATCACTGAAATGAAATAATTTTATTTTGTGCCCAAAAGAACGGCATCATCCATGAGTTGATTGGAACCAACTTCCATTTTCACTGCGCTATGCAATGCAATTAAAAACATTTGAATAAACATGGCACTTTCACAAACACACACACACACACACACACACACACACTAAAATATCATTAATACTTTTTAGCGCCCACACTTAATGCGATTACTACCAGCCCTGGGAGAGGTTCATGCTATTACATTTTGAGGTAAATTAAAACTCCACTTAGAGGAACAAGTGTAACCATGCCAACATTAATGTGTTACATGGCTAGCGGGGAGAAGGCAGTTGAAAATGACGTCATTATCATAGCTTAACGTAGAACATCGATGACATAACACCGCGTATCTCCCTTGATCCCTTATAAGTTCATATGACCTTCACAAACCAGGTCTGAGGAGAGGGGCACATTATAAGTTCAGATGGTTCTGGCAAAGGAGACACACCGTTTGTGCAACAATCTAATACATTCTTCCAGTATCATATAAAGTGTGCACACATGGTCGATCATGCAGCTTTGATTAATTGATCTCAAATCCGCACATATTATTACAAAAGCATGCATATATTGGTTGTGAGATTCACACAAATATTTACCATATAAGGGCATGAATCACCGTGTTATTACCATATATAGTAAGTTTTGTGACGTTGCTATCAGTAACGACGGAAGTAAGATGTGTATCATGGTGAGTTGGCTGAAACCTGAATGTTCAATGAAATTGACTCTTGACATGGAAGACAAATCATTAATTTCAGACGCGCCAAGTCAACCGGACCCATGGTGATGTATTGCATGCGGACTATGGAAGAACGGTAAGTGTTTGTCATGAACTGGGTAGGATGGACGGCAGACAGCAAAAAGGATTGGCTACAGACAAAATTTTATATTGTGGTGAATTGTGATTTAAAAAAGTAGTACTAACAGTTGAATGAAATTTTCAAATTGGTGGAATATTTTTGCGGAAAAACGTACATCGCTTGAAATGGTGAAGCTTGAAAGAGTGATTGCAAACCTGTCAGTGCAGGTATGTGGATAAAACAAATGTACATACGATAATAATTCAAGCAATTACCAAAATATTCTTAAAATTGAAATTTTGAAAACAATAAAAGCTTCATAAAAGCAAGGATTTACCGACATTTTGTTGCAAATCTCATATAATGGGGTTTCTACCAGTCACATATTTTGAGTGTCAGACAGAGGTATTTCAATTAAGTTTTATTTCGAACTTTTAAGGCAGCTTAAACTTTTGTTACAGTTATTAAACCTTGACATAACTTTCATAATCTTGTAAATATTGTCATTCAATGCAACATCAGGAGCTAATTATTACAAGAATAAAATGTATTTTATCCAAGTTTTGAAAAGTCTTGATAAGATTTTGAAGATCTTCTGCGCGCCTAGGTCAGGTCTCTAATATGCTTTACAAATTACTCCGATGAGAAAATGAACAAAAATAACACAAAACAAACGTGCCGGTCTAGATCAGACCAGCAGAAAAATACAACAAACAATTCATTCAATACATCAGGAGTCAAACTAGATCTCTCATTTCATATCCTGAAATCATTGCTCGATATTTCTAAATTCTATCCCAGGATAGATCAGAGAGATTCACATGATCGTAACTTTCTACTCTCGTTAAAAACTAAAGAACTTGCTTTGTGGATTCGACGTTTCAGCGTAAGAAGTGGTGACTCAGCGTCTTAAGAACCCAGAGGGTTTCCGAGCTAGTAGTCGAATACAATATCTATCAGTCTAATCTTGAGTTAGAAAGCGAAAACACGCGCAATCCTTCACAGTTAAAAACAGAGGAGCTTAGTATAATGCTCCTCTTGGTCAGGAGAATATTACACACTCCATACATACTCAGTTACTCACTGATCGAGCTTATTTTAAACAGAACTCGAAGACAGTCCCCGGTCTTACTCTTACTCTTGAAAAGGAAAGGGAGAAGGATTACGAATTTGAGAGTAAATAGTCTTCTTTCGTTAGTTGGGCCAAAGAAAGAGCGATGAAGACGCAGCAGCTTTTACCCCAGAAAAAGAGGAGATATTGATCGTTTTCTCTCTCATATCTCATGTATTGTCTCCTCTCTCATGATCATGAGGACTTGGAGCGATGCACCTTTTCACCCTAGAAAAGGAAGAGATATGGATCGTTATCTCTCTCACATCTCGCACGTATTGTCTCTTCTCTCATGACCGGGATGCCCTGGATGAGGTGGTGGAAGAGGAATCTTCACACTCGGCGTCCATAGTCCAGCTCTGCTCCACAACAGCTACCACCTTCTTCTCGTACTCTCGCCTGGGGGAGGAGGAGGGGGTTAGGGGAAGAGGGGGTGAGAGGGAGTGGGAAGAGAGGGAGGAGGGGGTTAGGGGGAAGAGGGGGGTGGGAGGAGGGGGAGCGGGAATTGAGAAGAAAATGAGGAGAAATTGGGGCGATGGAATGAAGAAGGAAATTGAGGAGGAAGAGAGATGGGGAGGAAACTGAGGGCGGGTAGAGAAGGGTGGCAACTAACAAAGCCAAAAAGATGTGCATTTTGTTATGTAATGAAAATAGTGAAAATACGAGCAATTAATGAAAATATGAGCACTTCATTCGTTCGATCGCCTGCTAATACTTGGAATACACTCAGTGTATTCATTGTGTTAAGTCCTAATGAGATTTCAGTGGGCCACACAGCTGCAACATACGACTTAATCTCATTATCTGAGTGTCCAGTGTGTGTATAAACTGTAGTCAGGTAAACAAATATCATTGCTCGCAAAACACGGCGTGCTTGTACTTAAGAAGTTAGAAAATACACAACATAAAAGAAGGATAATGATGTCATTTTAAGTTCTCACACATGGTTTGCAAATAAAAATGATATTATGACGTATGTCGTATTCTACCGTCAATATCATTGAAACCTGGCATTACTTCACACCTTCACACCAAGGTGAATGCAATGCGAGTATGATTTTGTCTGAAAGGAATTATGTGCTGGAGTGTGAAGTACAGATTGGCTTGGCACACACTATGGCATATTGATTGTACTCATCACAGCTTCTAGAAATTTACGGAATACGTACACACATAACACAATCATATCACACACATTCCACACACCTGCATCCCCTCCTTTACACATCACCTCCCTTATACAACACATCACCTGTTCTCTATGTAAGGTTGATTTTCAATACACATCACTTTCTTGACAAAACTACCCACTGCTAAAAGGAGGATGAATCTACCAGTGGAGTTGCATCCCCTCTACCAAGGGATGAAGCTCCGACGACTCGTCTAGGGGGACTGTAGATGACACACATCTCAGCCTTTTTACACATCTTCTCCTTTACACAACACAATATATCCCCTTGTCAGACATCAAACACCCCTATAGTCTGGTCAGTATATGCATGTACCCTGCAAAAATTCAGGAACTTATCCCACTATGTTATTTGTGCTTCTTATCATGTTAGAAAACATATAAGCCCAGGAGTATTGAAAAATACCTTGGGGAAACTCGAAAATTGACCACGCCCTTTTTCGACTGTGGAAAATTGATCGATCACAGAAAAAAAGAAATTTATTGACATATATAGCATGATGGGTGTCTAAACCCATGTTTTTGGGACGCTGAATCGATTGCAAGGGTTATTTTTGATCTCTGACCATCACATAAGTCATTAGTGACCACGCCCACCCTTTAGCGTGGGAATTTTTGAGTCATTTCACATGATATTTTTCCAAATCAAACTGTGGCATGTTAGGTGTCTAAACCCATGTTTTTGGGACGCTGAATCGATTGCAAGTGTTACTTTTAGTCTCTGACCATCACATAAGTCATTATTGACCACGCCCACCCTTTAGTGTGGGAATTTTTGAGTCATTTTCACATGATATTTTTCCAAATCAAACTGTGGCATGTTAGGTGTCTAACCCCATGTTTTTTGGGACGCTGAATCGATTGCAAGGTCTATTTTAGTCTCGACCATCATATAAGTCATTAGTGACCACGCCCACCCTTTAGCTTGGGAATTTCTGAGTCATTTTCACATGCTATATTTTCAAACCAAGCAACACACAAGTCACAAATCTTTTTTATCAGTAGGGCAATTTATTTTGTGGTAAATTTTGATCTTCAGATCCAACGGCAACAGGATCATTCCAGTTAGATACTCAGTTCATACTGAATCATCCTGAACGCAATATTATGTTAATAGAGTTATGTTGGATATCGTACTAAGGAATCGAATCTAAAGTATTGCAACTAAAAGCTTCAGTTGCAATTAAAACTTCAGGCTAAATAATTTGAATGTTATGAATTCAGAAGCGAGCTCCAGCAAAAATATGGCAATCAAGTATCAATAAATGAGATAGGGGCTGAAAATTGGGGAATTCAATGAGACACAAACATATACTAGGCTTCCTCAGCCTCCCACTCCAGCCTCCAATAGGCTCCACATAGGCTCCATAAGGCTCCAATCAGTCTCCACTAGGCTCAACTCAGCCTTTGCTAGTAGTGGAGGCTGGTGGAGCCTAGTAAAACTGTGTGGAGCCTAGTAAGCTGTGTGGAGCCTAGTGGAGGCTGTGACAGCCTCCACTAGGCTCCACACAGCCTTGACTAGGCTCCATTCATGCTCGACCAGGCTCCAGCCAGCCTCCACTAGGCTCCACAGTCCACACAGCCTCCACTAGGCTTCACTCATGCTCCACTCAGCCTCCACCAGGCTCCAGCCAGCCTCCACTAGGCTCCACTCAGCCTCCACTAAGCTCCACTCAGCCTCCACTAGGCTCCAAAGAGCCTCCACTAGTCTTCACTGAGCTTCCACTAGACAGTAGACACCACTCAACTTCCACTAGACACCGCTAAACCTCCACTAGGCTCCGTACAGCCTCCCCTCGGCTCTCCACTAGTCTCCACTCAGCCTCTACTAGGCTCCACTCAGCCTCCACTTGGCTCCACAGAGCCTCCACTAGGCTCCGAACAGCCTCCAATAGGCTCCACACAGCCTCCACTAGGCTCCATTCATGCTCCACCAGGCTCCAGCCAGCCTCCACTAGGCTCCACACAGCCCTCACTAGGCTTCACTCATGCTCCACTCAGCCTCCACCAGGCTCCAGCCAGCCTCCACTAGGCTCCACTTAGCCTCCATTTGGCTCCACTCAGCCTCCACTAAGCTCCACTCAGCCTCCACTAGTCTTCACTGAGCTTCCACTAGACAGTAGACACCACTCAGCTTCCACTAGACACCGCTAAACCTCCACTAGGCTCCAAACAGCCTCCCCTTGGCTCTCCACTAGTCTCCACTCAGCCTCTACTAGGCTCCACTCAGCCTCCACTTGGCTCCACAGAGCCTCCACTAGGCTCCGAACAGCCTCCAATAGGCTCCACACAGCCTCCACTAGGCTCCATTCATGCTCCACCAGGCTCCAGCCAGCCTCCACTAGGCTCCACACAGCCTCCACTAGGCTTCACTCATGCTCCACTCAGCCTCCACCAGGCTCCAGCCAGCCTCCACTAGGCTCCACTTAGCCTCCATTTGGCTCCACTCAGCCTCCACTAAGCTCCACTCAGCCTCCACTAGTCTTCACTGAGCTTCCACTAGACAGTAGACACCACTCAGCTTCCACTAGACACCGCTAAACCTCCACTAGGCTCCAAACAGCCTCCCCTTGGCTCTCCACTAGTCTCCACTCAGCCTCTACTAGGCTCCAATCAGCCTCCACTTGGCTCCACAGAGCCTCCACTACTAGTAAAGGCTGAGTTGAGCCTATGGAGGCTATGTGGAGCCTATTGGAGGCTGAGTGGAGGCTGAGTGGTTTGTAGAGGCTAGTGGAGCCTGGTGGAGCATGAATAACTCCACACAGCCTCCACTCGCCTCCACACAGCTGAGGATGAATCCATGGAAACTGGTCAATGGTCACAGTGGGGCCTTACTATTGATTTTAGGCTGCTAGAACAGACTAATGTAGCGTGGATGCTTCGGTTTGAGGGCTTCATACAACGGTTTGATCGGACTACGTAGTACTTGAATGCATAAAGCTTAAAGTAAGAGGTTATGAAATATCGTATTTGTTACTGTAGCCTCATACTCTATTCTCTGTGGTCTCTGCTACAGACTCTGGATAACGTCAAAATGTTAAACAGACCGTGGGAATCGATTCCGCATCCTTGAAAATCATAACATTGGTACCTAAATTGTTGCAAAAGTGCTCAAAAAGGTGTTTAATTTTTGGCAAACTTTGGCAAATGCTTCCACTTTTTTGGAGTTTGCCATAGTTTGCCAAAGTTTGCCTTACCTCCTCCCCCCCCCCCTATAGTTATCAATGAATGATCAAATCAAATCAGATCAAATCAATTATAACTTCAAATTCAAGTATTCAAATTTCAAGATGCCCAAAAATTCATTTGAAGAATATGTTGAACAGAATGAAGCAGGAGTCTCGAATGCTCTAATAGAAAACAGTAAAACTCTATCTATCATTGAATAGAATAATTAGATGTCAAGAATAGAGTATAAGAGTATCTTGAACTTGATCCAATCCAGCAACAATTGACGGTGAACTGAGCAAAACATCCTGATTTTTATCTTTTTATGACATTCTCTTTCCAGTTTGGTGAAATCAAATCCATTTAAATCAACGCTCCTTTACCAACTGATTAGTCATCTAAAATGAATCCATCAATATCCAACAGCTGTATTGACATAGTTTTGGTTTGTCTTATCAAGGAAAACTTTCCTTTCATTGATGCAACCTCCTCTAATATTAATCTTTATCCACGCAATCGTAAAAACATCATGTGAAAATGACTCGAACTTTTCTACAATGAAAGGTGGGCGTGGTCAATAATGACTTATGTGATGGTCAGAGACTAAAAATAGCCCTTGCAATCGATTCAGCGTCCCAAAAAACATAGGTTTAGACACCTAACATGCCACAGTTTAATTTGGAAATATATCATTTGAAAATGACTCAAAAATTCCCACGCTCAAGGGTGGGCGTGGTCACTAATGACTTATGTGATGGTCAGAGACTAAAAATAACCCTTGCAATCGATTCAGCGTCCCAAAAAACATGGGTTTAGACACCCATCATGCTATATATGTCAATAAATTTATTTTTCTGTGATCGATAAATTTTCCCACAGTCGGAAAAGGGCGTGGTCAATTTTCGAGTTTCCCCAAGGTATTTTTCAATACTCCTGGGCTTATATGTTTTCTAACATGATAAGAAGCACAAATAACATAGCGGGATAAGTTCCTGAATTTTTGCACAGATGAGCCTATTTTTGCATATACTGACCAGACTACTATCCCTTCCATTACACATGTCACATCACCTGTTTTCCATGTACAGCTGGGCTGCTAAGCTGTTAGCCGGGCTGTTAGGGTTAGGTTCGTCCAGCAGGCTCTGTATCGAGGTTAGGATGGCTGACACATCGTATGTGGGACTCCACCTGAGAGAATGGTATTTGATGCAGGGGTGCTTTGGGGGTCATGATGGAACATTGCAACAACAAAATACCTTCTCACTTGGAGAGCCGCGCCCGACTCGTGCTAGGCTTTGTACGGCTCTCAGGGTGAAGAAGCGTCAGTTTTTACAGTACTCGATGGATTGTGGTAGTTAAGTTTTACATTAGACCAATCTGAAAGCTGAGAAATTTGGATTTTGGTTCTGGGGTATTATCAGATCTCTTCTTACATTACCTGTTCTGGAGGATATCGAGACAGAGGCTACCATCACTGTACACGTTGGGGTGGAACATCTTGCTGATGAACTTGACAGTGGGAGGTTTGTTAGGGTACTCCTCTGTGAACTCTATTGTCAAACGGAATGTGCCGTCCTCGAATGGTGTATCTGGGAGGATACGGTGAAAACTGGAAGATATGTTGACATTCAAACTTTTTGGAGACGATTTCTATTTCAAAGAAGTCCCTAGATTGTCAAAACACCTTTAGTGGGTCAACCTACCTTGAGGACCGAATATGATGGCATTCCACAACATGATGTTGTCATGGTTACTCACCTTGTGGACCGAATATGATGGCATTCCACAACATGATGTTGTCATGGTTACTCACCCTGAGGACCGAATATGATGGCATTCCACAACATGATGTTGTCATGGTTACTCACCCTGAGGACCGAATATGATGGCATTCCACAACATGATGTTGTCATGGTTACTCACCCTGAGGACCGAATATGATGGCATTCCACAACATGATGTTGTCATGGTTACTCACCCTGAGGACCGAATATGATGGCATTCCACAACATGATGTTGTTGTTGGTTACTCACCCTGAGGGCCGAATATGATGGCATTCCACAACATGATGTTGCCATGGTTACTCACCCTGAGGACCGAATATGATGGCATTCCACAACATGATGTTGTCATGGTTACTCACCCTGAGGACCGAATATGATGGCATTCCACAACATGATGTTGTTGTTGGTGGGCACAGCACTAACACCAGTTGGTGGGTCCTCCTGGAGACGCTTGAAGTCCCGCATCAGACGACGCCGCGCAGGGGTGGACATGCTGTGCTAGAGATATAAGAAGGGTTAAGCTTAGGGAGTAAGTTGAAATGATACGAAAGAGTTTATTTTTTTTAGAGTTTATTAAGGGTTAATGGGGATCCAGTATTAAAGGAAAGATATAGGAAGGCAAGGGTTGGGAATCTTAATCCTGATTGAGAATTGTGGGTGGACTGTGGAGGTGTGTTAAATCATATCATGAGGGGGAGGGGTTATCCAGTATCAAAGAAGGAAATAAACAATGGCAATGAGAAAGATAAAGGATTAAAGTAATGCATGGGTTGCCTTGATACATCAAGGAGGCCAGCTAGGGTTTGACAAATAAATAATTGAGCCTTCTTAGAATAGTTTCTTGACTGGGCTAAGCTAATAAATATTTTCAAGTTACAACTCTCAATAAAACGAATAGTATCATTGAAAATCTGATATAAATCTGAACATTGTGGATGATTAATTTGACCTTAATTTTCTTTGATTAAAAATCTAATCTTACAATATACAAAAGTCATAATTGTAATTAAAATTATCTTTACTTGTCAATTTGACATTTTCTCTTATAAGAATATTTTAAAATATGATTCAAAATTACTCCAGACTATTTTTCCCAACCAATCGCTTTGTAATTGCGTGAGTGACGCTTTGGGAGGTCACAAGGCAAGCAGAATTCAGCTTATCAAAACATACCTACGGTGCTGGGAAATCCGGGAATGGAAATTAATTCAATTTCCTAAGACTTTTTGGATTCCGAACAGGACATTTAATGCTGAATTTGCAAAAAAATGAAGTGAATCTGAATTTCATGTCGCATTGATAATTCATGCATTGGAATTTTATCACATTTACCTGTCTTATCATTGTATTTATTGGCGTTGATATGAAGTTTTATGCAGAATATATCGCAGAACTTAGTACTGCAATTTGGGATAATATTAAAAATTGACTCAAAAGTTTAAAAGCTTCATGGAACTTGTCACGAACTTAGCCGCTGATTTCTGATTCTACAGCTCAATATAATATGCCGATGGCAAGTTAATATTATATTGCATGGTTGGCAAGTGTTATCAGGAATTATTTCAACACGCATCAACTTTTCCATTATACCGCAGGAGTTCGATAAGCTGGAAACTCCCACATAATTTATTAATTCAATCTGAAACTGTGGAATATTTTATAGAAGAGAAAATATTTTATGTTCGCATTAAATTGCTGGAAATTTTTGAAAAACCTGATCTATTCTACGGTGAAAAACAATTTGAAGAAAGAGAAAATAATATGAATCAAACTTGATTTAAGCTTCTGAATTCGGATGTAGTCTGAACTATCAATTCTGCTATAAACATAAATTCGCTACTGAGTCTGTTAGCGTAAAATATAAATTTAAATACATTGAATTTGCATAATCATTGTGGAAACTATATTTACATCAAATTACATATTATTTACACATATTCAAGAAGTAATTCTACTTCGAGTATATTACTGATGCCAAACCAGTTGGCGATGTGGTGATTCATTCGACGATGATGAGTCGAGTGGCTGGCGCCCAAGTTAGTGTTTCTTGTTCTTGACACTAGAAGCTTTGCTGCTGTCAGAAGTCCGTGGCTCCACAGTAACAAGTCTAGCACGAGCCATCTGCTCCACCAGCTTATCCACCTGAAACGGAGAAGAGATAGAATTCCGGACCGGATATAAGAAAGGAATATCGAACTGATGGACAACTCAAAATTTATAGAATTTCAGGGACATTCGACCTCAGTTGATGAATTTCATCAACTGAGGCCCCCATGATCAGGCCCCCAGACCAGATCATATGTAAAGTTATGTATATGTAAACTACCAGACCTCCAACCTACCTGGTAGATCTTATCGTAGTACTCTGACTCTGGCATAGTTTCCCACTGGGACTCAGACAGAACGGAGCCAAACACCCTCACTTCAGCAGCAGCACGATCCTAAGAGTAATAGAGATAGGGTTGGAAGAAGTGGTAAAGTGAAGATACCACAGTATGTCATGTGACCGCTTGGGTAATGCTGAACGAAAAGAAGATTTTGTCATATTTGAAATTTGTGACTCATTGGAAATAGGCGTGAAGAGGACATGATTACATGAATTATTGAGTGGAGGATAATTATACCAAGACATTTTCTATACACACGCAGTAGTCAGTACATGTAGCTGTGCAACAGAAGGTGTTTGGGTACATATTTGAAGTCATATATCATCTTCAATGACTAAAGAATTACATTGACTAAAGATTGAGAACGCATATAATAGAGTGACTGTTCGCGATGAGAGTCCTAACACTGTACCATCTCATATTGCTTATTGATGAGAGTCCCGCCCACATACCTTTTCATACTGCTTATTGAGGAAGAAGGTCATGGTGTCCAGTTCCCGCTTTCTGACCGGGTTCTTGAAAGCCAGTCTCTTGACCCGCTGCATCACATTACGAGCAATGTCCAGCCAGAGATTCTCAACTTGTCCCTCGGTAAGCGGGTACTTTAGGGGGTCCTTGATATCCCCTGAATCAAGAACAGATGTGTGAGGTAGAAATATAAATAAGATCAGTTTAAGATTGATGCTCGGATTGTCTTGCTTGCGAAATCAAGAAATGAATACAGATTATCAAATTATTTTAATCAAACAATTAAAACCACCAATCTAAATCAAATACGTAAGTTCCAACCCTACACCAACAACCCATCACCCACCGTCATCATCGTCACGCCGTGTTCTTCTTGGGGCAGGTTCCCGTCTCGGGGGAGTGGGAGATCGCCGGGGTACGGGGGTTCGAGGGGGAGTCTGCTGTCTAACGGGTACCGGGGCTGCAGCCACAACTACTGGCGGGGGGTGGTGCTCCTTACTTGCTTTCAACTGGAGGTAACGTGGATTCAATTTAAAGTGATATCAATGTTTAAAATGTCCAATTATGATGTCAAATTTTCAATTTTTCAACCACCTCTTTCCATTTTTTCAAGCGTGCAATTGATGGAAATTAGATATTTTTAGATCCGGTAAGCAATTCCCCATACCCGTTTCTTGAGGTCCTCGTTCTCAGCCCTGAGAATGCCCACTTCATTCCTGTGTGCCACATGTCTGTCATTCCTTTGTTTCTTTTCCTCTGCTAGCATCTTCTTCAACTCTTCCAGCTCATCCAACAGTCTGGGGAATACCAAATTTGTTCTTTCTACACCAAAATGAATTGTACGTAACTGAGGGAAACTCATTTCAACGTTTAAGAAAATCAACTTTTCTGTCCCGTCTACCTTTTCCATTTAATCCTACTCACTTTTGGTCGTCCTGATGAGGCAAGGTGGGGGGTTTGTTCTGGAAGTGTACTCGAGTAGGTTTAGTGGAGAGTTGAGTAGCCAGAGAGTCGATGTAGTGGGACTGGATGTAGTGCTGAATCTGACGCACTGTAATGCTACCCCCTCGCTGCTCAATGTGGGATAGTGCTGACGAAACCTGAGCAAGGGGTTTTAAAATCGTTAAAAAGAGGTTCGTAAAAGGGGTCAAATAATATTTTATGAGAATCGAGAGTGCTGAAATGGGCTGGAGAGGGGTTAAAAACTTAAAAAGGCTCTTGAGATGAGACCTTTGTGGTTGTACAAAATTGGTCATTTTTTCTCCCCAGATTGTGATTGATTGGCTTGTGGTTTTAGATGGTTTATTAAACCTGGAAAATATTGCTTCTAGAGATTCACAATTTGAAAAATATTTTTTCCATTTTTGAGCTAATTGAGTTAAATAGTCTTGGTCAATTAGGAAAATTGCCCTAAATTCCCTGCAATCATCGAAGTGAATCGATATAATTTCTTTTCTTTGCCGCTTTATTTATGTTGATCACGTTTATTCTTATCCTAACTAACTGTATTCGCATGCAGTTTAATTATTAACAATTTAACTTTTGATGCTGGGAATGTTTTAAAGACAGATTGACAGGGCTGGAAATTAATCTAAATTCAGGAATTCCTGCAAACTCCAACATCACTCACTTTAAATATTCAAATTTGTGGTACGTTTTTCATAAAATTGAATATTTTCTCCTCGCTAATTTGCTACTCAAACATTCAAACAATCATGATACCCCATCTGCCCATAAAATACCTCTCAGAAATTCTAAAAATAATACCAATCCATCAAAATTAATGAAATTTCATATATTGGACGTCACCGAATAGTTTTAACTAAAGTGCCATTCTTCGTGCCCTACTTCGAGGCCCTTGGTGAATGATTCCGAAAGCTTGAATTATCATCCCCGCACAAATTCCAGTATGTTTAAACATCAAAAATTAACGGTGAAAATACCTCCGGAGATTTGCTCACAATTCCATTAATTTTCTGATCCAAGGATTTAGTGGAATTTAGAAATTAGTCGCATATTCAACTCCCTTTTAATCCATAAATAATATACTGAATTTTAGATTTAGAAGTGAATGAAAATGAAACATGAAAATGAAGAAAATTAGACTTTTTATTGTCTAGTATGCTTTTACAAAACTTAATCGTCTGGGACATAGACATGGTTATCATTGATTAGAATTTCCTCAATTAGATTAAGAGTTTTAGGACCTGTACTCAGTAGGTACGCACAGCAGTAAGTGCAATTACCAGAAACGGATTTAGAAAATCTTAAAATCTTTGAATTTTCTGACAATCTATAGAATGATCATGAAATCATACCAATGAAGCCGTATAAAATGATTTTAGACCAACTCATAGTACCAGTTTCAGAGATGGGGTCAAATTCATTAAATTATGCGCAGTCCAAACCAAGACCTCAATTTGTAGAAATCGGTTTCATGGTTCCAAAATTAATTCATGCACAGATTTTCTTATAAGTTTAATAAGCTTTTATTTTCCTGCCTAAGTACTCACATTGTTACACTGGGATAGAGCAGACGCGCAGAGGCACAGGACTGTAGCAGTGAATGAGAAAAGTGGGTTGTAGGAAGGAACATCTCGTGTAATGACGCACTGGTCAAGTAGGAACTTGATTACATCCTCTGATAGGTACCTGTGATCAAGTATGAAGTTGGTCCTTGAATAGGTTCAAATAAGAGAAAAGTGGCGGATGTTTACAAAGATTCCAAAGCTAACAAAGCTAAAAAGAGCATTTTAGCCTGATCTGAGGAATGGTTAATTCTTTATCTTACATAACAGCTACAAATATCACGCAAGCGGCAAGGAATGGTTATCTTACCCCACGAATAGCTTCTCATGTAGGGTAGCCACCAGTTGAGCAGTTGAGGTGGTGTGAGAACTAGACAGATCAGCCCGGAGTAACATGATATGTTCGCTCAGCTCGGGGTTAGCTTGTTGCACGTACTGGAGGACGATGTTAAGCGTCGTGGTGTCTGTGGCTTTTAGTGCAACTCTGAGGGGAAATTGGGGAGTGATTAGGGGGGGAGAATGAGCGAGGGGAAAGGAGGTCGTAGAGGAAGCTGAAGCTCCGTATGACGCTCGAGGAATTGGGAAGAGCGGGTTTCAGAATTCCCAAAATGTGTGGGGAATGAGATCACGGAGGTACTATAAACTGGTGATGAACTCACAGGAGGTTGAAGACCCCGGCGAGGAGGGATAGGACCTGCGCCACAGTGGTAGGTGAGGAGTCCGGCCAGCCGAGTGAGATGAGGGGCATTGCCAACTTGTAGTCTATGTCGGTGAGGGGCCGACCCACGTGCAGGTGCCAGTAGCTGTCCGGGGATATGGGATTCTTTAGTGTCAACTCATTGCACAATAATACACCAGGAAATGCCCGAAATAAAAAGAATAATGGAAGGAACTTTCGCAACACATCACGGAAGGATTATTTGATGGCATAAGCCATAAAATATGTCATGACGCCGCATGACGGCTCAAAAAACATAACATAATGGTAAATCTAAACACTAAACTGGATTTACAACATCGCACCATTCACCTGAGAGTTTTGATCATGAGCTGTTCGCCCCTGTTGCTGTGCAGGAACTCACACGAACTGAACCCTGGTGTGTTTTTGATGTATCTCCGAACCTTTTCAGATATCAGGTTCTCCTGAAATACGAACGCCATCAAGTCATCGCGGAATAATAAAACTATGAATAATTTGATACAGCAGAGTTTGGCAGAGTTTAGGAAACTTCGCCAAACTCGGTTTCTCAATACCACGAATAAAATGAAAAAAACAACAATACATCAAGTTACGCTCCTTTTCTAATTGAACTAATTAAACTCATTGGATACCCCTCTCCTCCGTCCTCCCTCGAACCTGAGGTGAGAAAGTAGCGTAGGGTTTGTCCCTGACAGCGTCCCTGTAGGCAGCCCCCACCTCCTCCGCACTCAGGATGGTGCAGTAGAGTGGTCCTCGGAGACAGGGTGGTAGCGGGTGGTTCAGGAACTGGTGCAGCACGAACGCGTTACTCCGCTCCTTCCTGATCAGGGCTACCAGCGCCTGGGGGGCAGGGTGGTATTACGAGACGTATTTAGGTGGGATAGTATAATTAAATGAGGATCGAAATTTTGCGGGTCCATATTATCCTTGTTAAGTGTTAATATCACATCGAAATTTTATGGGGTGTCAAAATATCATGAGGATATTTTGTCGCAAAATCCCCAAATATAAAATTTCCTTCAAATTCTACCAACTGCGTTCATCTCATCATTGATTAATCATAGCATCGCAATTTACAGAGGAAAGAGGTCCTCATTTTTCATCTAACTATTTTCAAACAAGTTCTGGAAACCGTTATTAAGTTGATAAAGGTGATAATCAAATTAATTGGTTGGAAGTAAAGGATCCAATTTTCATGGGCTTTGTAACCCCTCGTGCGATTTATGTACTGCATATTCTAAATCTAAGCTACTTATTTGTTTGATAATAAGTAGTAAGTACATATTATTGTAATATTATATTGTTCCATTCCTTCTATTGAATTGGACATTCGAGCATTAGGTGGCAAATTAATCGCATTACTGGGCAAACAAAGATCCTTTGGAGCCACCACTAAAACTGTGCAAATTAAGTGAAAAATTTATAGCTACAAAAAACTAATTATTTGAAAAATATTTCGACCCCTTATCTCACATGTAGACAAGGCTACATTATATCTTTATATCACGGGAATGTTTCATAGCAGGTTTCAAAGTTCTGACTTGCAATAATTAATCATACAAAAAAGTGCAATAATTAGAGTTCAAAAATAAAGTTGCCAAATTATCTACCTCGCTGGTTGACTCCGTCAGGTTCGGGTAGCCCAGCTGAAGTATACATTGCTGCACAGTCGTTATCAACTTGTTCTCTTTATCGTACTTGCTGCAAGAGTTACGATCAGGACATAATGGATGAAATGTAAAGAAATGAAAATTTGTAGCAAACCTAAGAGGCTGAGCTAACAAACTTAATTTAAGATCGTTCAGCCACTACTCACTAACCACTGCCAAGTAAAGTTATGACGAGTGTAAGTACAAAACCAATTGTACGTTCGAGGGAACACTTCGCAAATCAAATCACACACTAGATCAGGCACTAGATCACACACTAGATAAAAACTAGATCAGTCAATTGTAATATTATATATTCAAACAATTACCTCAAAGCTGAAAGAATGGTCCGCTGCTCGTCCCTTGTGGGATGATTCTGCACATCGTTCTTGAGTTTCTGTGCAAGGTGAGCGTAATCTGGGTGAGCAAGGAGCTTTTGTTGCAGTAAGTTCAAGAGAGATTCCCCATTCATCAATTAATGGTGGATGTCAGGCCCCTAGGTCACTGATTCACCGCTCATCATCTCATCATCTCCAGGGCTAGGGCAAATTAATCGTTAATAATTGTAGGTTTTAATAAGAGTTTTTTTGTAATCAATGTTTTAGATGGAATCAAAGTAAATAGGTACTAAGAAACAGTTTTTCTTAACTATAAATTCTCCAATTTTAGGAAGCTTTTGCATTTTCCAAAAATCAATAAGCAATAATAAACAACAAAAAATCTGTCAATCCATCCAAAATGGGTTTATCTCCATTATGAAAAGCAAGATTCATAAACATCAAATTTGTCAGGTTGTTAAATCAAGTAAAAAGGTTAAAAGAACCCAAAAGCTTTCAGCACAATAAATAAGTTAATTGTTAAAAACCTTTTCACCGATCGATTGATTGGGTAAGATCTCAAAAGAAATGGCAATATATCAGAGAAAAATCAATAAAATCAAAATTCAGCTGGTCCCCATTTCTAACTAGCAACCTTCTTACTATCCCTACTCTCCTCAAGTTCCTCCCTCTTCCGTTTCAGCTTCTTGACTGCACTAGCTTTCTTTTTATTGCTATGCACCATCTTGTTGTACAACACTTTCCTCTTTTTGGGCATAGCCATGAGGGCTAATTTCTTCTCCTCTGCAGTCATATCACTCTCCTTCGTCTCAGTCTTCTCTTCCTCCTCCTCCTCCGTATTCTTGCCACGATCGAGCAGCTCAACTTGTTCTGGAGGTATGTAACCCTGAGGGTTTGCAAACGGAGACAGATGTGGAGGAAGAACACAGCCAGCAACGTAGTCATCTATTGGGAGGAGTTTCTTCTGGTTGACACTATCGAAAACCCACTGAGGTTGCACATAGCATCTTGAAAGGAACTGATGTGATTGTGATGGTCTGTCAACTATCTGATGGGTTATGTCAGGGTCGGTTTCATCATACGTACTTGCAACTCCAATGTCTGACGACCAGGACACTTCACCACCCAAAGATTTAATTACCAACACCAGGATCTCTTTTGGAACTTCTTTACTGAGGAAGACTTTACAATCTTTGAATAAGTTTCGGAAATTTTCCTCTTCTTTCTGACTTTGAATGAGACCCTCTAAACTTTGATCTGCTGTTAGCAATTCTTCATCTATCATTTCGTCCTCTTCTGGGCTTGAACTTCTGCCAACGTGATGTTCAGAGACTCAAGTCGTTCTCTGTAGATATCATCACCATAGTATACAGCACTTTTTTCACTGAATACTTCTTCCAAAGGTTTTGGAGGGTAAATTAAATTCAGATTTGAATACAGTTTGAAATTAACAAATCCAATAACAGTGGTGTAGATTTCTAGAAATGACAGCATGACCTTGAAGTCAATGTTTGTTGGGGGAGGTGTTGTGAACTGATGAGGAATTATCCAGGTTATTTCATTGCCATCAATCTCAACTTGAACATAAAAACCCTTTATGGAAACAAATACCTTCTTGATACACCTGGCAGCTATAACATAATGCATAAATTGGACAGCAAGAATCCTGCATTTGTTTATTATTCCAGGCTGGACTTTCCCTTGTCTGGGCATTGTACTGAATAGAAATACAAGACTAAGAGCATCATCTAAGTCCTTAACAGCATCTGAGAAATTCGGATACCGCTCCTTAACAATGTGGTCAAGGGTATACTGAGGTTTTTGATCTCTCACTCTATCAACAGTGTCTAGTTCATCTCGTCCAAGTGCCTTTTTCAATTTCTTGACAAATATTTTCGTGTCAGCAAATTTCTCCAGAAGAGGTTCATGAGCAAGGTACTGGATATCCTTCACATAGTAAAACGTTTTAGGTGCACTACTACCTTTCGCAAGTTTCCTCTTCTTCTTAGGTTCATGTGGATATATTCCCTTGAGGATACATATTTTACGAAAGTCTGGAAGAGTAAGCTGTAGTTTCTTGACTGCTTGTGTCCTGGTGATATAGTTAGTTGCAGACCCACGATCTCCTTTCTTTTGAAGTTTACCCATACCTGCTCAATGATATGTGGTCGTGTTATTGATTTTCAATATTCCATTTTTATAACCAAACAAATGAACAACAACCAAATGAATGTTAAATATTCAATTATCCTCAACATTATATTTTTATTGGAGATTAACAATTAAAACTTTTTCAAAGTTCGTGACACAAAGTTCGTTTATTAAGAAGTCTATTAATCAGCTCATTACTTCATCAGATAGCCATGGCCAAATTTCAGGCATCAAATTATATCATTTGTGACACTAATTAGGCAATAAATGTACAATGAGACAACATTGATATATTGTAAAATAATCAGTTTGAATGATCAATAATTTACATGTTTTATAAACACTTTAATTAAAATTCAATACATAAAACTTGGCTATAATACACTTATCCTTCTGATTACAATTTTGTGTAAAGATGGTGAATACAACCCTAGTGAAAAAATCTATAAACTGGGAATTTTGAAATTCTGAAAATTTACATTAGGAGATTAGGTAAATAACCCTTACCTTATCAATTTGAGATCACCTAATATCTTGTGGGATTTTGAAAGTAAAAACTCTATACAATGCTTTGTGTACTGATTACCTACAATGAAATGTCAAGAAATAAAATAAATTATGAATATAATGTATCATTTCCTCACCTATAAAAATATAAAAATAATCTGATTATCAAGGAAAATTCAATATCTCTGATGACTGTTCAGTGTTCAATAATGCAATGAAAATATAATAAAAATGGCCACATCAGAATCAATGCTTTAATCTGTGCGAATGCCTCCTTTTATCAAACTTAAAGCAGCAGTTTAAAATATATATCACAGTATAAGTTTATCTAAACAGCTAACATGGTCATGATGAGAATAACTTATCTAGTTTTCACACAGCAGTGTGCACACTTCCCACATTATAAAGGGCATTTGTATAAACTTCTTCTTACAAATGCACTTGTTAGTGCAATAAAAGCACAGTTACATTGTGCTACATGCTAAAAATAAGGGAAAACTTCTGCATATAACTGTAATTAGTACTGCTTTTGTATCTATTATATCAAACAAATTCTTCCTTAATAGGAGCATCTTCGTCAGAATTTCCTTCATTTAAATCTAAAACATTAACTAAATTTTGAACTTTTGGACCCCAGTCATTCAAATAATCTTGAGTATAGGTCTCATTATTAATGTCTGTATCAAAGTGACAAAGAGTATTTAAAGATCCAGCAAGACCAGAGTCTTTATCTTTCCTTTGGAATAGTGATGGATTTGGTTCATCAACCTGTTGCAATTTGTTGAATATAACAGCTTCAGTGCATTGAGAAGATTGACCACTGTCAGAAGCAGCATAATCAAATACTCGTGGGCTGTTTTGAGATGCCAATTGCTGCAAGGCAAGTGGGGAATCCAAGTCATAGTTATGATTTGTATAACCATAATCCTGATGACTAAGTTGTGACTCCTTATCCAAATTTGAAATATTTATTGGATTTAGGCATATGGTGTTTTCCCTCAACTGTAACTGGCCTTTGCTTCGTTTGTTATTCAAAAACTCAGTACCATTGACAACATTATCAAACTCTTGATTAGCTGATTGCTTTTTACATTTCCTCCTGTGATGCTTGATGCAAAATATTGACACTGCAATGAGCAGAATTATCACCACAACACAACCCCCTGCAATGATTGCAATCATAGTATAGGATTTCTTTCCACCACAGTGATCCTCATGACTGCCATCTTCACACAAACATTGAGTTTTACCAATCAGGGCATCATAAGAGCAAGTTCCTTCATTAGAACACAAACTGTTAACACATTCACAATGTTTTCCAAGAGTTCCTTTCCTACATGAGCACTCATAGCTTTCAATGTGGTCTATACAAATTCCTTCATTGAGGCAAGGAGATGGAATACAAATTGACTGTATGACATTGATCATGACATTGCTTATTCCATAAACTGATGGGTCAACATCTGAGAATGCTCTGACTTTCATTTTGAATTGAGTTATATCTGGAGCAGATATTGGTTTCTTCTGAATTATTTTTCCAGAAATAGGATAAATCATGAAATATTCACTTTCATTTTCAAATTCAAACCTGTAGTCATTATCAGTGTCGGCTTGGAGAAAAATTTGACCAATAGTTGTGTAAGTAACAGCGTTAACATAAGTAGAAAAATTGAATGAATTCTGCTTAAAATTTGGTTCATGTGGCTGGTGCACAACATTCACTTTCAATTGCAGAATATTAGATGTCAGTGCTGGTACTCCTTGATCTTTGGCTTTTATGTAAACATCAATGATATTTGGCGAATTATATAGTGAATTCTTCAATAAGACCTTGCCAGAAGAAGTTTCGATCCTGAAGTATTCATTGACTGATGAATCTTTGATGTAGTAAAGAATTGTACCAGCAAGATTGGAATCTTTATCGATGGCAGCCACTTGAGAAACCTCTGTTCCAATTCCAATGTCATCATTAACATTAATTGAAATAATGGATGGCAAAAATAATGGTGCATTGTCATTAATATCTTCAACCACGACATAAACAGAAGCAAATGAGGAAACACCCTGGAATGTTGCACTCAGAGTGAGATTGTATGATGATATCAACTCATGGTCCAAAGCATTGTCTACAACCAGATTGTAGTTATTGATGGTAAAAGATTCCATCTTGTTTCCAGATTCTATTTTCAGGTCGTCAGGGTCATTGACAAAAGTTATTTCGCCCAAAATAAACCCACTGCTTGCTGACTCCAGTACAGTGAAAGTGAAAGATGTTGATGTGAAAACTTGTGTTGGAGGAGATTGGCTTATTTCAATGGAAATGGTTTTATCCTTAGCCAGCAACCTTCCAGATGCTTTGACAATGATATCAGCTGATGAACAAGTACGACTTGGACATAATATGACCCCAGATTCCGGAGCAACAACAAAATCTGCTGCACGTTTGGAGCTTGATACTAAAGTATAATCTAACTCTAAGTCTCCAACATCTTGATCTGTTGCACCAACAGCACCAACTATATTCAAATCATCTAATCTAGCAACAAAACTTGAAGATGAATAAAACACTGGTTCTGAATTATCTACATCTTCAAATATGACTGAAGCTTCTGTAAAGGAAACAAACTTGCCATCACTTGCAGAAATTGAGATCCTACAAATCCTTGCATCTGGCATCCTTGTCATGATATTGTCATCAATATTTTTCAAAAGAGTCAATTGTCCAGTTTGCATGTTCATTGAGAAATATCCTGCACAAAATTGGGTTATGTCACTGATGGAATAAGACAGTGAATCCCCATCAGCATCAGAGGCAATAAATGTTTTGATTAAAGAACCCACTGTAACATCTTCCCTTATAGAAATAACAACTTCATTGTCATCAAATGCCGGTGTCTCATCATTGACATTTGTGACAGTGATCTCTAGACGAAATATGGTCTTCAGAGAAGGTTTTCCTAGGTCGCCAACAAGGATGACTAAGTTGAAAACATCAATCACTTCATGATCGAGCATGTAGGAGCTAAGAGCTATCTCACCTGAAGCTTTTATGGAAAACATATCACCAATATTTCCATCAAGAATCTCATAAACAAGTGAACCCCTCTCACCCCAATCTAAGTCATAGCAATTGATTTGGAAAAGTGATGTAAATGGCAAAGTATCCTCTGGAACATTGATTTGAGTAATTTGAGGACATATAGGTCCACTATTTTCTGAATGGTATTCTATATTGACAACCATGGTAGAATAAAGGCTAGGGAATCCTGAATCATATGCTTTGACTATAAGCTGGGTAGTTGAAAAGCTGCTGTCCACATCAAACAAAATTACAATATCACCACTTTCAGCATCAATACTGAATCCAACGGAGTTGCTGATAATAGAATAGCTCACATGACCATTTTTGCCAGTATCTTGGTCTGTAGCTGTTGCAACAAATATCATACTGCCAGATTTCACTGAATTTGATAGATAAACAGTTCTTTGGTCAATTGGATTGGTAAATATTGGGGAATTATCATTATAATCCTCAACAAAAATTTTGAAGTCTTTTGTACTTTGCAAAGGTGGAGTCCCTAAATCAGATACAGCAACAGTTATGGAGCATACCTCTGTTGAAACTTCAAAATCAATATCTTTCAACAACATTAAATCACCAAGCTGTTGATTTATTGAAACTTGGCCACCAGGGGATTGATCCAAGATTGAAAACTCAAGAGTAGAATTCGGACCAAAATCAACATCTGAGGCATTTATCCTTGTAAAAGTTTCACCAATTTGGGTATTTTCTGAAACATAGATATTTGTTTCTTCATCTAAAAATGTAGGTTTGTTGTCATTGACATCTAGAACGTTCAAAGTAACTATTTTGCATGTTGATAATTGCTCAGATAATGGGGAAGCTTGATCAATTGCACATATTTTTGTTTGCAAAGAACTCAAAGTCTCTCTGTCAATAGGCTCAGCTGTATAAACATTCCCATTTAACACATCAATTCTAAGATATGGTGATGAGTTATTGAAGTTGACAATTCCAGCTGCACCAGAATCTCTATCTATAGCTGATACTTGAAACACAAATGTATCCACATCTGTATTTTCAACAATGTCCACTGATACAATATTATCTGTGAATGATGGAGCATTGTCATTGACATCAATCACAGTCACTTTTATATTCTGGGATGAAGAAAGTGGAGGAATTCCAAGATCAGTAGCAGTGATGGTGATGTCAAAAACTTTTTCAGAGTAAGATAACTTCCTCAAGAGTGTCAGATCTCCAGAGTCGCTGTCCAAGAAAAAGTATCCTGGATCTGACTCTGCCACTATAGCATAAACTATTTTTCCATCATCTCCTGAATCTATGTCAGTTGCATGTATCCTTTTGATAATTGTACCTGGCTCTGTAGACTCAACCACACCAACCTGTAATATGTTACTTGCGAAAACTGGTTCATTGTCATTGACATCAATCAATGTAATTATTAAATTGGTAACTGACGATAATGAGGGAGACCCATTGTCACTAGCTTGAACTGATAAATTGAACATTGACTGAGCTTCAAAATCCAGAGAATCAATGGTCAATACATTACCACTAGTTGCATCAATTCTGAATTTATCCTGATTGTTTATAAATGAATATGTTATTTGATTGTTGGAAGCCCCATCTCTGTCTGTAGCAGATAGTTGAATGATGTTATATCCTATTTGAACACCCTCATTGAGTGATACAACATAAGGCTTTTGATTAAATATTGGAATGTTGTCATTAACATCCATTATATTCACAGTAACAGTTACTTGAGATTTCAAAGGATTTAGTCCGTTATCAGTTGCCTCAACAATAATAGTGTAGAAAGCATTAGGGCCCTCGAAATCAATCTGTTGTTTGAGTGAAATCTGACCAGAGATAGGGTCAATAGCAAAGTAATCTGTGACAATTGCTAATGAATATGTGATCTTTCCATTATCACCACTATCATTGTCAAGAGCAACAACACTGCCAATAACATATGCTACAGCCTCACTCTCTCTTACATCAAAGGAATATTGATCTTCTTCAAACACTGGATAGTTATCATTTGCATCTTGAATGATGATAACAACAATAGTGTCATTATAAAGGGATGGAGTCCCCTGGTCTGAAACCCTGACATTCAAGAAAAATCTGTCAATAGTTTCAAAGTCTAAGACCTTATTGACAACAATCTGACCAGAGCTAAAAACAGAGAACTCAGGTACATTGTTAAGAACAGTAAAGACTAGATTGCCATTTTTACCATCATCAGCATCAGTTGCTCTCAGTTCTCCCACATCATGATTGACTTTCACATCTTCACATACTTGAAATACCAATGGATCAAGAAATTGGGGAACATTATCATTAACATCCATGACATGAAAAGTTATCAAATGATTTATGCACATTTTGTTTCTCTCATCCTTATCACATACTTGTACAGAAACATCAACTAAACTTTTAGTTTCTCTATCAAGGGAGCTGAGTAGTGTGATATCACCATCATTGGCATCAATAGAAAAGTAGTTAGATGCTACAATACTATATGCCAACTCTCCAAATGTACCAGAGTCTTTATCATCACAAACTAATGAATGAACAGTACTACCAACCAGAGCATCTTCTTTTATATAAAACTCAGCAATATCATCGCAATGTGGTGGATTATCATTAACATCTAGCACAGAAACCTCAACAGTAACATATCCTTTGTTTGAATGGCATAATGCACTTACAGGGATAGTTATTCTTTTCATTATTTCAAAGTCTAAAGATTTGATCAATGTCAGCTCTCCTGTTGAGACATCTACAGTGAAATACTGTGAAATGAAGCCAATCTGATAAGAGATGGTGCAAGAGAGTTTTGTTGAGGCAGTTACAGAAGCAATCACCTGACCAACATCAACATTTTCATAAACTGATACTTCTAATATAGGTTCGGCAAATATAGGAAGATAGTCACTGTCTTGAAGGACCTCAATTTGGACAGATGCAGGAACTAAAGCTTTGTTTCCTGCATTATCTTGTGCTTCTACTTGGAAATCAATGATGCTGTCTGAATGCTGTAATTTCTGTACGTTTGATATCATTCCAGAGGAAGATATGGCAAATTTAACACTGTCTCCTAGTAATGAAAACAAAACTGTATCACCTTGGTCTTTGTCAGAAACATGCACTTGTAAAACTTTCATGAACAGCATGCCTTCAGGAACTGCAATATCATAGGTACTAGGGTCGAAGATAGGTCTTTCATCATTAACATCATCAATAATGATTACCAATTCAGTAGTAGAGAATAGAGGGGATGGTCGGCCCCTATCTTGAGCTCTTACTATCAGCTGATGACTGGCTTTTGTTTCAAAATCAAGCATAGCACTTATCTTAACATTGCCCACTTCATCAATGATAAACATATTGTTTCCAGTATCAGTCGACTCAATGGAATAGTCAATTTCACCATTTGGTCCATCATCTAAGTCAGTTGCCACAACAGAGCATATGGTACTACCCACAGGGGCAGATTCAGAGACCTGGCATGTATACAAAGGCTTTTTGAAAATTGGGTAATTATCATTGATGTCTAATACTGTAACATTGACAAGAGTATAGCTGACCAAAGGTGGGGTACCACTGTCTGAAGCTGATATATTCAATAAATGATATTTCACTTTTTCAGCATCAAACAATCTGATACTTGAGATACTCCCAGTTGGTGAAATTTTGAAATAATTTCCATTACTTTGAGACTTGATTTCATAATGAATTGAACCATTCAAACCAAAATCAGGATCATTAGCTTCTACTGATAAAACAAATGTATTGACTGCAACATTTTCCATGAGAGATACTGAATAAAGACTTTTTGTAAATTGAGGGCTATTGTCATTATCATCAATAATTAAAACATCTAACAGTTTAGATGTCTTCAAAGGTGGAGTACCCTTGTCTATAGCATGAATTATCAATGAATACGAGGAAGTTTCCTCTCTATCTATCTGACCAGCTGTCAAAATTAGATAGCCATTTTGGCTTTCAAGCTCAAATTTTCCAGAACCTCTTTCATCGATAGAAACTTCATATTCACCATTTTTCCCACTATCTTTATCAGACACAATTATAGTAGCAGTATATGTTTTTGGGGGGACATTTTCCTTTAGTTCAACCTGATTGGGTATGGTCATGAATGGACTATAAAACTTGATAGTTGGGTAGTTATCATTTACATCTCTTACAATTAACTCAAAATCCATCACACTTGATCTTTGAGGCTGCCCCATATCATGAACTGATATGCTGAAAGATAATCCTTTAATAGTACTATGGAGTCTGGGACATGTCTCAAAATCTATTTCTTTTTCAAGGGACAAATCACCAGAGTATTGATTGATTGCAAGATATGCAATGTTGTAGTCATATGTTATGAAGTATTCCAACCTACCATTATCATTGGCATCAAGATCATAGGCAAGAATTTGAGTAATTTGGTATGGTACAGAAACATTTTCATCCACATAAAATTGATTATTTGTCATGTTTAAAGACAGGAGAATTGTCATTTGTGTCTTGGACATCTATTGTTACATCAAGTGACCCAAATAATGGGGGATATCCCTTGTCTTCAATTGTTACCACGAATTCATACTTACTTTCCTGTTCTCTATCAAGTGATTTAGTGATTCTAAGCACTACTTTCTGAAAGTCTCCATTTGTTATTATTTCTGGAATAAAAGGCCAACTCTGATCAGGTAAATTGGTTATCTGAACTTGCTTTAACCTGCCATTATCTCCTGAATCAAAATCACTCCAAGTTGGAAGATCAAAAATCTGTGGACCAACTTCTTCAGAGACAGTTATTGTATACTTAGAAAAAGAAAATGTAGGGTCATTATCATTGATATCTGAAATAGTTATATCAATTACTTGGAAATAGTTCACATGGTTTGAATCTGAACCAGTCAGTGTAAGAGAGATTACTGGATTGGATAACAGATCACTGTCAATGGGTTCTGTAGTAGTAATTATCCCTGTTTGTTGATCTAAGGCAAAGAGGTATGACCAGCCACAGGATGAATCAAAACAGTATGTTCCATGTTCATCAATGCCTGTCAATTGTCCCACAAATGTGCCTGCACTTTGTTCCTCCTTGACTGAGAATCTGCAAAATTTATCATGTAAATCTAAAGGAATGAATAACATAAAATCAATTTCTGGTACTTGAAAATGGATGTACAGTATATATATATATATTTTGACATTCTGACTTATTCTGATTTTATGCAGACCCGATTTCAGTTGTTCATTTTCATGATTTCAATCTTATTAAGTTATTTTTTTCTGACCAATTCACTTTGTAGATTATGAAATAGGTATGACAAGTTATAAAAGTGCTGATCTAAAATCAATTGCAAAAATCCCATATCCAAAAAATAAAAAATTTCCCCCGAACCAGAAATTTTTGCCCATTTTGCAGCCCGCTCGCTTCGCTCAAGAAATTGACTATATTTTATGAGCAAAGCAAGCAGTTTGCAAAATTTGCTTCTTTTTTAATATTTCATAAGCTGAAGTAATTATTCTAATATATCAGAAGTTAAAAAGGCTCTCATTGTGAAGCTAATCTAGAACAGGGAATTATTCATTGCTTATAGTTATTGACATGGATCCAGCATGGATCCAGCATGGATCCAGCCCAGAACTTTTGGGGGCGTGCAAATTTAAGTCCTCGCGGTGCTCCATTTGCGAAAATGACGTTTTCTGAATGTAAAAATGATTCAAGTATGTATTAGCGCTAGCAGGGGTCTGGGGGCGGCAGCCCCCAGAAACCAGAGGTCTGGAGTGTAAAGAAATGTCACCTCAATAGGGTTTTTGCACTGTTTTCATCTCAACAGCTCCATCCCTTTTGTTGTACACAATTTCACTAAATATATTTAAAATGAAGAGAGAAAAGCAGTAGGGGTCTGGGGGCGGCATTCCCTAAATAGAGAGGTGTGGGGCGTCAAGAAATGTCACCTCAATAGAATTTTGCACTGTTTTTAATGTCAAAGCATCTACATCCTTGTTGTCACAATTTTGCCACCTATATACCCATGAGGAATGCTAGTTGCTATTGATAATGATGCTATCATTACTTGACAAATAAGACTATTCATGCTTTCGGAATTGATTTCACGGATCGGTCGTTGAATTAGAGTCGCATGATTGCAATTGATGATTAACTGATTTATTCTCTTTTGACTCAATGGTACGGGTACAAACTATTGATGTGGTTCTTTAATGACAAATTTCGTCGTTCTACGACATCTTAAGGTCTCAAATTTGATTTATACAATCAAATTTTGAGACCTGAATGTCTTAGAACGACGAAATGATGTAATTAAAGAACCTATCGTTTAGTTCGTTATTTATAAAATTATTTTCAAATATCATCGATTTTCATAACTTTTCTAGTCCATTTTCGGACTTTATTTTCAATTCTAATGTTGATTTTATTTCAAATTTTTTTTTGAATTGCAGGCCCAGAAACACGCCTCCAAATTTTCGTTTTGGGCATGCATGCCCCCAGCACTTCTGGATCCATGCCTGCTATCCTATCACTGAAAACTGTTAGTTAGTACAGGAACGATTTGAATTTTCATTTAAAAAAATTTATTTCAATATAATTCCGGGTAAAAACATAGTGATTTTTGGTATTGAATCAAATTTTCTGTACTTGGCTTCCACCAAAAATTTCCTCAATTTCCCAAAAATTTCCCCGACAAATTTCCCCCGAACCAGGTTTTGGGCCGGCTTTTTTGGATATGGGGCAAAATTTTTACTCTTCCAGGAATCACTAAAAATTGAGTTGTTCAATAAATTTGACAATCTTAATATACCTAAGTTCAATCTGAACACATTAAATACAATACTCACTCTATGCAGGAGATGGTATGAAAGAAGATGCTGGTAAACAAGGACACATTCCTCCAGGAGGTATATAACATCATTTCATACTTTCATAGCAAAGGCCTGTTAAGAATTATTAAGCAGCATAATTCTAATTATATAATTCATATTCATTGATGGGATAACCTAAGTTGTATCAAAATAATTGGTAAAGAAAACTGTTAAATAATTGAAGATGAGCTAAAAACCAGATAGGCATATTATAATCAGTGATTGGGTAGCAGTCTACTTGTGACTTTGCAAGAAAGCCCTGCAGAACAATTTGAATTATTACAATTTTTGCAACAACAAAAAACATTGTGTTTTACGCATATGTGTGCAGACTGCTCGATTGACAGAGGCCTCAATAAAGACGTGCGGATTTCCTCTCTGCGCTTCAACTTTTTATACAAATTCCATCAAAAGCACACAATTTTTGTGTGTCTCTATCGAGCACTTTTTCAATCGAGCGGTCTGCACACATATGGGTAATGTTCATGGCACTTGTCACAAAATTGAAACTGATACTGAAATAAAGTAGTTGCAATGGAGTTGAGCTGTTCTGATATGAATCCATTTCTGCAGTTATTAGAAATATTACAATAAATAATAATAAATTCAAAGCATGTAAAACATGTTTAGACAATCACTTACATAACCCTGAGGTATTTTTTTGCTATTCAAGCATGACATACCAATAAGCATCAGGATGCTATGTCTATTCCCGCCCTGGCCAGGGCGGTAACCCCCCGCGGTAATAAAAAAGACTGGCCAGGGGTATAAGTTAGAGATTTGAGTGTCGGCAGGGTGATATAAGCATATGTATATAATATCACATGATAATTGGGGAGCAAATTTGGAAGCCGAGATGTCAAGAGCGGGAAATGGTAGAGCCATGATCGAGGTCAGGTTTTGTTGATCTAAGATGGGAAAATGTTATAGGCTATAAAGAGAAGTTCTGGTGACGTCATTTCACGTCACTATGACGTCATCAACTTAGCAAAATTTTGTTTCTTTTATGAAAATAGGCTAATTTCGGCGCATTTTTCACCAAGAAGGAAAGGAGATAGAGGTCTGATTTTCGGAACAATTTTTAGCAGCAAATTTAAAGAGCTTTCAGAAAATCATACAGTTATTGGGCTATCGATTTTCATCGAGATATACGTTGATTTCTAAGATGCGGTGAAAAATCGATTTCCAATTATAGGACAAAAGGGTAAATGAGTGAGGTGTCAAGAACTGCAACTTATCTTGAGATGAGAGACCGGTCAAAGTATATTTGGCACTTCAAGGTGGAATTGTCTTATAGGCTATATGGGAAGTTGGTTTGAGTCTATTTGGGTGCTTTTGACGTCTAAAAAAATCGTAAAAACCCCTAAAATAAAAAAATTTTGCCAAAAAACATTTTTTGCGGGCCCTTTTGGGCATCTCTAATAAAATAGTTTTTTATGGGGTTATGTTTTACTTTGATATGCTGCTTTTAAGACCTTAAGATTTGGGTATAAAACGAGTTTCAGGGCGTCGGTCGAAGATTGTTGTGGGAGGCTTCTAAAAATTGAACTGCCCAAAATTGATTGAAATTTCGTTTTGAAAATTTATGACGAAAAAATTGTATATTTCCTATTCTGTGATACCCATGGTCTACT
>WFMF01000645.1:0-81477 GCA_011033025.1 Beroe forskalii | reverse complement strand
TTAAACATTTCTTACACGCCTAGACATTGTCAAATAAATATCACAGAGGGAAATATTTTAGCCATTTAAGCGTAACAACCTTTTAAAACTAGAACTATGATAACGAAAGAGTCACAATAACCTAGAATCTACTCATTCTCCTCTCCCCTTCCCAGGCCACAGAGTACCTCTCCCCTGAAGAGATCTTCAAGGGTGAGACTGACGAAGCGCT
This sequence comes from Beroe forskalii, assembly GCA_011033025.1. Taxonomy (NCBI): domain Eukaryota; kingdom Metazoa; phylum Ctenophora; class Nuda; order Beroida; family Beroidae; genus Beroe; species Beroe forskalii. Next base: position 81,266 of record WFMF01000645.1, on the reverse strand, counting down.
CGTCAAGATAAAGTACGTTATCGGTGTGCTTGAGCAGTTCAAGACTGATTTCGAGGATAAGAGGAACGGTTTGGCCGAGTACTTCAAGGACATGGAGCCAGTCCCCTGGGAGTTCGCTTCCAGCCTCGTGTTTGCCAGATACAACTGTTTCTTAGGACGAGTCAGACAAATAGAGGTGGGTGGGAATTGGTGGGGTTTGGTTGGCAATGAGTGTCATTTGAAAAGGAAGATATTTGATGGGGCCGGGAGTAGCACGACACTTTACTCCGCGACACTTTACCCCGCGACAGACTACCCTGCGACACCTCAACCCGTGTTATATTGACACTTTTTATTGGCAAGAGGCAAGGGCATCAACTGCTCCTCTATAACAGCTGTGACAACTGGCTCCACTTCCTCATCCTCCCTTGTGTATGCCAAACCAAACTTCTGTGCTCATGATACTCAGTGCCCATAATTATTCCGGTGTGGAGTGTCGCAGGGTGAAGTGTTGCAGGGTAAACTGCCGCAAAGTCAAGTGTCGCAGGGTAAACTGTCGCGGGGTAAACGGTCGCAAAGTGAAGTGTCGCGGGGTTAACTGTCGCCCACCCGTGATGGAGTTTTGCTACTAACTTACTAATCGCAAATAATTCGATAGGAAGGAAAACTGTCAGGGGGAAAGTGTTGCGGGGTTAAGTGTCGCCCATCCTTGGTTGGGTTTTACCACTCATTTACTTATCACAAATAATTCGATTAGAAGGTAAAGATGTTAGAAGGGGTTTGACAGTTCACAAATACACAGGGCATAATCTATCCCAATTCCCAATGCTAAAACTTACTGGCTTCAACTATCTCTAGAGCTGAACAAATATAAAATATCAAAACAAATGCAACACAACCCTATCACATGAAGATCAACGTCAATTGAATTTAATTTGCCTATACTCTGAATCTCAGTTGGCGCATCGTGGGATAGCTCAGAATTTATATAAACGCTGGTTTACGTGATCAAAACGGATGCTTTATATAAATTACGATAAGAGGTAATAAAACACTCAAAGCTACAGAGATAAACTCGCGGGTATTATGAAGATTAAGCAAAACCACCCTCAAATACTACGAGAGTTAGCAGAGTTCGAGGAAGCAGCGTAGAACAGAAGGACAGCAGTGGTCAGCAGCTGATCAGGGTACTGCGTGACTTTTAGAGCTTGTCACGCGTTACCCTCGCTTAAACCTGACCAATCACAGGGCAGCTAGACTCAACCTATAGGCTATAACCTGACATGTTGTGTGAGACTGTCATAAACTTTTTGCACGAGCCAACTTCTAGGGCCAGAAAATTGGAAGATGGTCAATAAAGAGGTTTTTAGAATTATATTTTGATGAATTTCTTCAGAGTAGTGACGTTTGGGCAAGGGAGGGCACGCTCGATTATGATTTGGTAACTACTGAGTACGGGCCCTGATTTTGCAGTGATCATCGGTTAGGGGTCCCGAATAAAGCATCATAGGGGTTCCTCCTGCCGCAGCGACCGGAGGTCGCGGATTTTTCTTGTTAATCGAAATGCTGTAAGTTTGCAGATCAGTACGTCCAAAACTAAAACAGAGCGACGTAATTCGCCCAAGTCAACGTTTATGACTTGAACTTACCAACGAGACATGTAATTAATCACGAATGGTGCTTTAATCATGATGCTTTGAGATGAACTGTCTGGCATGTTTATTGAAAGACGAGACTTCATTTCCCGGTCGAAAAGAATTGTTCGGCAAGCTACTGCGATCGGAGATTTGATGGGTCGCGAAAAACGAATATTTTATCACGACATAAAATAGACTTTATCAATATAAGAATATAAACGTGTTATAAACCTCTTGGGGGCAATCAGAATCTATTGTCGCTATTCAGACGACAAGTGAGACTTATTACAGTTCAATCACGAAACAGTTAGCTAGCGCACGGGGTGTGTCACATACAAATTGAATAATTCTGATTGGAGCTTCGTATTGGCTACTCCCTAAGTAATAAACAACATATCATCAGGGAAAAAATTTAGCGAAATCAAAGAAATTAAAAACAAGGCCGAGAAAGATTTAAAAGTCCTAATTCCACTTATATTTCCCCTGCAGGATTTGGTTGAGACCACCATCGAGTTCAACAGACTGGAGAAGATAGAAATCGGAGGAATGAAGGGCAAAGCGCTCAGTAAACAAGTTGAGAACCTCTTCCTGGAATTCACAGAGTTCGTTACTATCTTCCAGAACATTACCTACAACTGCCTCGACATCAAGGAACCGGTAAGTTGTACTTTTAGTAGTCTCACGACAGGTTTAGAGTGATAGAACATTACTTACAACTGTCTCGACATCAAGGAACCAGTAAGTTGTACTTTTAGTAGTCTCACGACAGGTTTAGAGTGATAGAACATTACCTACAACTGCCTCGACATCAAGGAACCAGTAAGTTGTAGTAGTCTCACGACAGGTTTAGAGTGATAGAACATTACCTACAACTGCCTCGACATCAAGGAACCAGTAAGTTGTACTTTTAGTAGTCTCACGACAGGTTTAGAGTGATAGAACATCACCTACAACTGTCTCGACATCAAGGAACCGGTAAGTTGTTCTTTTAGTAGTCTCACGACAGGTTTAGAGTGATAGAACATTACTTACAACTGCCTCGACATCAAGGAGCCGGTAAGTTGTGGTAGTCTCACGACAGGTTTAGAGTGATAGAACATTACCTACAACTGCCTCGACATCAAGGTAAGTTGTAGTAGTCTCACGACAGGTTAAGAGTGATAGAACATTACCTACAACTGCCTCGATGTAAAGGAACCGGTAAGTTGTACTCGTAGTTGTACTAAGTCCTGTACGGTATTCAGTAATAAGATGGTATATTTTCAGCTTATTTTGTGCGTTGAAAATTTTTAAACCTGCAAGCAGCGTAGTTCTGTAATTGTAATGGAGGTCTTGCAAAGTTCGAAACGTAAATTCAGAAGATGAACCTATAAATCCTATCGAGCAGTTGACGATGAGTTATCCCCCTTTTGAATCGTTCATGTTAATTTCTAATGGATAATATGCACTATAACCATGTTTATGCAGAGTATTTACGCGTGGTTATTACGAATTGGGGGAAAATGACTTTATATTGCTTCCCCAATTCAAATTTACCACCCAGCATAAAAATTCTCTGCATGAAAACTGTTCCCAGCTACATAATCAGTTCTGATTATGTTGCTCGGAACATGAGCTCAATATTTAATTACGCACGGTACAAGGGCTGCCAATATAATTCAAAGATATCGGCCTGTGTCTCAAAGGATTCAAACTCAAAATAAGATGCACAGTTTTAGAACTCGTGCAACGTTCCATCCTTTCAATTGAAACCTTTTATTTATCCTTCGCCTCGATCTTAATTCGATATTGCATTCTCGGATATACCACGGATTACTCATTACCTCACTAAAACCTTTAACAGTAATATATGGCGTAATATATATTTAATTTTAGTTAAACTTGCAATTAATGCATAAATGGGAATTAGTGCCTACAACATGGCAGAGTAATATATAATAATTGCACAATACTCCTATGATGAACACCTATTTAAGCAGTGTCAAAACAATTTAGACGTCTTGTAACTTAGAGAAAAACTTAATAATTTACTGGAATCTTTTTTGAGATACATGTCCGAGGGCAGTATCCGGTTTAAACGTGTAGCCCGACGGGTGAGGGTCTAAATCAATACGGACCCGATCAGTGTCTACATGAATTATTGAAACCAATAAAACTGCAGTTCATAGTTCCTTATCATCAAAAGTTACCTTGAAACAAATAGATTTGAAATTTAGAATTAGTTTTATTATTTTAATTGAAGAATGCTGATTGCTGTTGGAAGAATGTAGCTAAATATCGAATCACCGATCGTTAAATTTTGTCAGATAAAGATTTATAAGGTTTGATTTTATTCTTCCGACCCATATGATAAAAGTTTTAGGAAGATGAAGTGAAACTGAGCTTCAACCATCTCTGTACGGCATAACTATGTTGCAATTCTTAGTCATATGTTGCAATTCTTGGTCATAGGTTGCAGTTATGACACATTCATCGCTAGAGCAACAGTCGACCCTCGTCAAGGGATTGTTTCCCCCACATTACGTAATTTATAGATTACATTTCTGCTGATTTTGACATCCGTGGTGTCACGACTCTTGCAGATTATTAATCGTTAAATGATATTATATCTGTATATATAATATGAGTAATGGAAAGCGTTTGCCGTTGATGCTAAAATCAAGAACCATCCGAAACCATCCAAATATACCCTAAACCACCAAGCCTACCTGAAGCCACCCGAACGCATCGGAAAACACCCGAACCCACCCCGAAAATTAAAAAGACGTTGATGTCCTGCAATCAGGAGCTGTTCAAATCAAGCTAAAACAAACGGAAGAAACCGAAACCGTCCGATCTACGCGAAAGCCTCCCCGAATCAAGCCGAAACAAGCAGAAATAAGCGAATCAATCCTAACCCTAACCCGGGTTGATTCGCCTGTTTCGGACTGGTTCGCTGGTTTCGAGTTGTTTAGTTCATTTCAGGTTGATTTACTTGATTCAGGGAGGTTTTTGGTTTGGTTCGGGGTGGATTCGGGCTGTTCCGCTTGATTCAGCTTTATTCAGCAAGTTCCTGCTTGTAGTATCGACGGTGAAAATGACGCTGGTGCTAACCACGTAATACTTCATATGCCGTACGAACACGAATGATATAATATGCTAATAACATGCAATTGAGTGTATTTCTGTATCTGCAGCATGTCACTTTTTAATGTGGCTATCATGCCAACCAATCCTTGATGATGGTGACTCTTGAAGTTCTTTAGTTCATGAGAGTAGCTAAATGAGCAGAATATTACTATTATACGGTAGGTTCATCCACGGTTTAGGTTTAGGTATTTAGCACTGACAATTCGTGCAACCATAGCATTGAAGACTAAAGAGCTAAAGTAACTAAAATATAGGCTTTTAAAGGTCAAAAGACAAAGCACCTACGGGTAACGGAATAGAAATGACAAATTGGGAAGATTCGTTGAGAAATAAATCCTGGGCACGAATCACCATAAATACCATATTAATACCATTTACCTACATAAACGTCTTGTTTTAGTTTCCTAGATTACTTTTTGACAGTTCTGAGAATTTATGTAACTAAATCAGAAGCTTTCGAAAATAAGATAATATTTTCAACAGTCTGAAACTGTCTCAAAGGACACGTGAAAGGTGAAAATTTCCAATTTGAGATTCAAGTTGAGCAAATATGCCAGCCCAAATATTGAATCTTGACAAGGTGGGCAACAAGTCGGGTAACTAAATAGTAAATCCTTAAAATCCTACATTTAGTTACCTTTTCCTCCGCATAAATGTGATACTCATTTTTATTCCTTTATGCGGCTTTCTTCAATTTATAATCGTATTTTGTTCGATTCTCATTCAATAGTATAGAAAAGTGTCTTTTGTTTTGAATTTCTAATTACTACAGTTAGATCAATAGATCAGATCAATATTTTCATCATAACTTGACCTTTTCCTCCTCAGTCATTTAAGAGGGATTACGACAAGTTCAAGGAGAAGATCGAGTATCTGGACTTGAGGCTGGCCTCCATTATCAACCAAGGTTTCGATGACTGTGGCTCTCTCGAAGCTATACTCAAGGTAGTGTGCAAATCTTAACTTGGGAATGTTATGAATATACCTACCCACAATGAGATTCAATTATCACTGGCGTATCGAACAACAGAATTAACTGACCAAAATAGTTCTTTCATGATAACAACTCATTTCCGGGATCTTAATATAGTTGGTATGCATAAATTGGCAGATATTGGCCCCACCTTTAGAGCTTTAGTGGGACCACACACACACACTGACTCGACTATTTACCTACCTCCCTCCCCTCCCAGATGTTAGATGCGTTTGGTTCCCTGCTGGACAGACCCATTATACGCAAAGACTCGGAGCCTAAGTACCCAATGCTGGTACAGCTGTATGAAGTGGAGTTGGACCTCACCAAGAAGATGTTCGATCAACAGAACGCCCTGCTCAAGGTTAGTCGCATTTTCCTGGCGACTTGAGTGCTCGGCCGAAAAGAAATGTTTTGAAAAGAATTGTTTCTATAATTTTAAAATTAAGTGCCTAGGCTCAATGTTTAGGTTTTCGATCCATTTGAGAAACCACCATAATCGCAGGGAACACATTGTTATTCGCGGTACCAATAAAACAAGGTTTCTCAAAAGGGTCTTCTTCCTGCTTATTACTAGTAAATTGGCGTAGTAATGAGTGATTTTGGTTCGACGCGCGGTGCTTATATGGCGCGCGCGCTATGTTTTGACTGTCCGAGTGTTGCCTTCTAATGCCTGCGAATGTTATGTTTTTAGATGACAGATTTCAATAGTCAATCATCAATGCCCGAACGTAAAAGCATACAAATGCATTGCTTTGCTTCATTACAGTCTCTTAAAACTGACTATGAACTCATGGATGTATTATATAGATACACTTTTATGAAACTGTCTGGTAGGTATTAGAAACCCAATCTAGGATAGGGAAAAATTATTTTTTCAAAAAAACCTCCCTGATTCATTTACCCTAATGCTACTCCTTGCAGGAATAAGACTAACTGCAGAAATTGCAACTATAACGATCTCCCTCTAAGTATTAAGACACTAGAAACGTCTAGGTTCAACATAACATAAAACTTAGAAACTCTAAGATAACGTCATATGCTTTAAAAACTGAGTATACGGAATGTAAATGATTGCTGATTTCAGGATACCTCGAGTATTGTGCTTCACGTGAACATGCCGTTCGTGGCTGGCGTGTTGCAGTGGTGTCAAGGAATGAGGGAAAGAATCAGCCTCATCAAGAACAAACTCGTACAGCTCAACAACGGGTAAATTAGTGATAGTCACAAATTACACGTTTACTGGTTAGAGTATATGGATTTGAATCGTTTTACCAACTTGTCGGTGAAAAGGTTTCTAATTTCTTAGGTAGCAGTAGGTCTAATGTAGAAGAATAGTAATAGTATTGTAGAATCAAGTAGTGCTGATTAGTTAAGTATTTACTATTTACACGGTGTGTCTACCCACATGGAACTAAAACAAAATATCCGCAGGACTATCGAAACAGCGGAGGCAGTCATTGTGTTCCAGAAGTACGATCAAATGATGGAACTACTGAAAGAGTGAGTGAAAATTAATTTTCAGATTCGTTGTGATACATTTAAGATCGAAAAAGGAACGATAAAACTTAAAATAGCGCAATTGCCTTATTTACGAGATGTTCTCCTCAGTTTTGACCTGAAAATCTACTCAAACTCTCCTACTGAGTTACTTTTTTCTCAGTTTCGAACTGGAGATTTACTTCTGGAATTCTAACTTAGTGACATTTCCCTCAGTTTCGAAATAAAGATTTACTCCGACTGGACTGGTTCGGTTGGTGAAGTCTCAGAACTCAATCTCGATCTACCGCTGCTAACAAGGAACGATGAAAGCAAACTGATCAGCGTCAACTTCGATCCCCAGGTTATAAAAGAGAAGGAGAGACAATTCGCTGTTAAAGTGAACGCTTGCGTGACCTATAATAATCTGCCTTTGTCTGTTCACATCATCACACTCACACAAAAATAGATTCAGGATGATGTAAACAATTCACCATTATCTGACATAGTAATGACATCATCTTATCACCTTCCACCGAGAATTACTCCGAATGAAGATTAAAATTCCGAATATACGATCATTGCACCTAAGACTCTTAGACCACGGTCTAAGTTGGATTTAGATTAATAAGCTTTCGATTAATTGCATCTTATATAAATACGCGTTTTGGAGTTATGAAAATTCTTATAGATGCACAGAAAAGATATTATGCGTTCAATGAAGTTCACAGCAACTATTCGTGTAATGGAACTAGTCGGCTTAGTTGATTTGATTGGACCGTGCAAGCGAAATGTTCACTTGTACTATACACATGTCCATTGTCCATTCTCCCCCTTGACGCACAAATACTTCTCTTTTCTCCCTCTGTAATGAGAATAATGAGACTTTATGACATTTCGCATCAAGCAACACGTCTGTGGTATAAGAATAAACAGACCTTTTAAGAGTTTGCTAATAAGTCCCTCATATTTTGATTGGATGAAGGTGTCATATGTGAAGTGCCCTGGTATGATAAGCATCTCAAACGTCAACTTTTGTCCCCCTGAAACTATTATTATCTACATTTAGAGATCTTGGATCAGTAATATTGCGACAGAATAATATTGCAAACATCTGCACAACTAATTTAGAAGTGAAAGTGAAAGTTCAATTAACACCGAAAAGTCTGCGAAAACTTGTGATTGGTTAATTAGCATCATGTGATGCTGTCCATTCATTATCACCTTGATCTAAAATACGCATATTTTGTCAAAACACATCATGAAATTCATAACGAATGACTGATTTCAGCTGGTTTCTGTGCTGCGTGAGGTGAGGTATCTAGAATCCATCAAACGGGAGGATATCGAGATACCTGACTCAGCTGCCAATATCTACAACAAGAACGATCTCTTCAGACAATACCTGGCTAATCTCGATCTTATTGTTTCCCGGTTAGTGAACAGGACCGAATTAAACCACTTTGACGCCACACCATTCTGACGACAAACTACTCTGACACCACACCACACTGATACCAAACCACTCTGACACCGCACCACTCTGACGCCACACCACTCTGACACCAAACTACTCTGACACCAAACTACTCTGACACCAAACTACTCTGACACCAAACTACTCTGACACCACACCACTTTGACATCACATTACTCTGACACCACACAACTCTAACACCACACCACTGACACTACACCACTCTGACACCACACCACTCTGACACCACTACTCTGACAGCACACTACTCTGACACCACACCACTCTGACACCACATCTTTCTGACACTACACCACTCTGACACCACATCCCTTTGACACCACATCTTTCGACTTTCTGACACCACACTAATCTGACACCACACCATTCCGACACCACTCCACTCTGACACCACACCACTCTGACACTGCATCACTCACACACCTCACCACTCTGACACCACACCACTCTGACACCACACCACTCTGACACCACTCCACTCTGACACCACTCCACTCTGACACCACACCACTCTGACACCACTCCTCCCTGACACCACACTACTCTGACACCACACTACTCTGGCACCAAGACACTCTGACACCACGCCACTTTGACACCACATCACTCTGACACCACACCTCCCTGACACCGCATTACTCTGACACCACACCTCGCCAGGTATAACAAGGTCCGTGAAACGATCCTTGACGTGGAGTACCCTCTGATTGAGGGACAGCTTGGACACCTGGACGTGCAGCTAGACAGGGCTATCACCAGTCTCAACTGGAAGAGCGAAGGTAAAGTTACGTCAGTAGGTCACGTGTCATCCAGACCCAAGGTCACGTGTCATCCAGACCCATGGTCACGTGACTCAACCATCCACTATGATAAACGGGTCAGCGTTCAGGGGCTAATCAGATTAAATTGTTACTTAATCTAGAGTACTAAGATTAAATGCCGGATTAAACAGCTAACCTGTGTTCTTGAACGATCATAATTAAAAGCTCAGATCGTGATTCTTAGCTTAAAGACGTGTGCCTTTTTGCGAGTCAAAAAGCAAAAGCTTTCTTCGGGGCGATAAGAAAACGGGGCGATAAAGTCGTTAAATTTCATCGAAATAGTCCTACATGTGAAATAAGAACACCTTATTTCCGGGACCAGACCACAATGTGGGCACAACTATAGGAGATCACCGAGATAGTTCTCGCCAAAATAATATGCTAGAATATGATGAATTATCGAAAAAGTGAATTTTCATCACGTTACTCAGGGTAGGTACCTAGATCACAGTTTTTAGAATTTATAAAACAATCAACGAAATAAGAAGTCAAAAGTAAAAACTTCTGATGAGTGAAAAATAAGGAGCAAGCAACAAACGCCAAAAAACTTAACATAAATAAAAATCAACGGGGACGGATCTACAAGAGATCCAAAAACCTAACATGAGGCCCAGGACGGGAGGCTGGATAATGTTATTGCCAGGGTATTTTCTTGGATGGGAATTAATAATAATAATCTAAACCTAACATAATATCCCCTAGCTGTGTGGGAGTATATCGAGGAGACACGCCAGACAACTGGAGGTCTAGAGCAGCGAGTATCCTCTGCCAAGGATAATGTGGAGTCCATGAACACCATCATGGCTAAGTGGTGCGACTACCCGCTATACGAGAGAAAGGAGAAGAGGGACTCCTTAACCTCGATGTGAGTACCGATATATCATGCCTTCATCTGTGAAAAATACATAAAAACGCGCCTATCGTGGGTCATTTTAAGCATTTTGGAAAACTTCCGGAGGAAGCAGCTCGTGGGATGTAATTCCGGTATAGATTCGAACTAAAAAAGTGAGGGTCCAAATCAATACAGGAAGAGCCTCTGTATCATAGACTATCATATTATAAAAACGTCGGGAAGTTCTAGTTTATTTAATATCTGCTATTTAGATGCAGTCAGTGGTCACAAATTAGCGAATAATGTGAAACATCTGCTACCATGCAAAGTAGATGAACTATGCAAGGGCAGTTATGCAGAGACAGATAAATTGTTTCCTGTTGAACGTCTCGATCTTGAACGTTGATGGGCATAATTTGGCTATGATAACGCATAACACTGAAGATATGATTTTAAGATAAAATAGTTCGCAATCCACTGACATTGCTCCTCTATGAATAATGTCAAGCTTCTGCAGTATTTCATGATATCTGAAGAAGCGTTAAATATGGTTTACTTACACTCAAAAATTTGCAAGAAGTTCACACAATTCTAATCTAAATCAATTTGTTTAAAATGGCTCCTTGAATTGAGCTAGTTAATTGTAATAATAGAAAGAATAAAACTACCAATATTAAAATCACTTCCCTCCCATTATTCAGAATCACTTCCTTCCCATTAAATAAAATCACTTCCCTCCCATCATCAGTGCTTTTACCTCTTCCTTCTCAGGACCGGGCGGCTAACCTGGAGAACCGGTACAACCTGATCAAGCAAGACGGCGTGAAGATCCAGGAGATCGTAGCCACCAACCTCGGTCTCTTCAAAGCCACCGAGGACAGCGACCACTGGAGGAACTACCTCGACTATGTGGATGACATGATCCTGGATGGGTTCTTCAACGCCGTCCAGTGCTCCCTGGCATACCTCCTCGAGAACACGGAACCTGCAGGGAACGATGTCATGCCCCTCATGGAGGCTAGATTAGCAACATGTCATACCCCTCATGGAGGCTAGGTTAGCAATATGTCATGCCCCTCATGGAGGCTAGGTATAACAAGTAAAAGGCTATCAACCGTGATATCACAGTCTGGAAGAGTTGCGAAATAATGCCGTTCCGATTGCAGCGGAGGGTTTATAATTTGCAATTATTGCAGTGGAGGGCTTTATTATTTGATTGGATTCAATATCTTCTGTTATATGTACTTTAGCGAAAGACCAAGAATTAACATATCTCTATTACATACGAATGAAATGAGTATGTAATAGGATATAAATATTGAGTAGCTTGCTACGAAATATTTATATCTAATTTATCATCCGACTGGCGTAGCCAGGAGTATGATAAATTTAGATGTGTTATGAATGGCTTTCGCTAAAGTAATATAATAGTCGAACGTGTTTCGCATATTTGTAGGTTACCTTAGTACCAGAAATATAGGCGACTAATAATTAAGGCGCAAGATATTAAGGCGACAAGATATTAAGGCGATTTTTACCTGGAGTTTAAATTGATTTTTTCCGAAAATAAACGATTTTTTTTTAATTTAAAATGGCTATGAACTTATGAAATAAATATGAAATTTAACGAAAATGCAAAAAAAATCTTGTTACAGTGGGCCTTCAAAATTTCAAAATACTCTACATCATATCATGAGCTTTTTCAAGCGGATCAATGAACATTTAGAGTCAGCCATCGACATCCTTACATCGTGCCACATCGTCAGTGATACCAAAAGTTGCACTGATAACTGGCTATTAAGTTATTTAATATGTTGCTAAATTGAAAAAGTCGATTGGGGAAAAAATAACTGAAAATAAAGTCTTTAAAAAATTAAGACTACCAGATATTTAAACGATCAATTATTAAGGCGACAAGAAATTAAGGCGATTTTTCCAAAATCGCCTTAATTTCTTGTCGCCTATATTTCTGGTACTAAGGTATATCTTTATATGTAGCTGTGGTTTGGGGGATGACTGTGAATAATATTCATCTTGGGGCTATCGATTACATAAGGATACAAAGAAGACGCATGATAAATCGGCATGTGAATTAGCAAAGATGGATTTTATATACCTTAGTGGTAGAAATTATGATGCGTACTAATTATGATTATTTTCTCAAAATGATCATAATCAGTACGCATCATAAATTCTACACATCATAATTTCTACAGATCATAATTTGTACTTTTTCAAAATTCGACCATTATTTAGACTTTTTGAAAACATGTTGAAACAACCAGGATGACCATGTTGCCCAAGATTATGTTTGGCTCTTAGGCCCTTTTCACATCTTTGTAATACAACTTCAATCAGCAAAATTCTCAAAATCAATATCATGGAGTTGCCACAAATAACGAAGTTTCACTCAATTAGTTGAGAAACAGATACCTATCATCAAGGCCCTTACCTTCAAAATATAAGCTACCTTACTGCCAGACCTTATCAAAAAACAACATCTGTCAAATAACAATATGTGAATGTGCAGGCATGTTATTCACATAACATTAACTTCCCAATCACCATGTTGTTGAAAGTTGGCACAATTATGGATGTTAATCATGCTGAAAGAAATGATTTTGTCAGAAAATAGCCGGCATCAAGGCTTCATGATTTTTGACCAATTTTACTTTTTAGGAGGATTCTGGACAAATTTGGTTCAAAGGGCCGGGTAAAATGGTTCGAAAAATAATGAAATTTCATTCCACTGGTTGTTTGCCAAAAAGGTTTGTTTTTATCCCAAAATTTTTCCATCATAATAAGTACCGATCATAATTTCATTCGTCATAATAAGTACACATCATAATTTCTACCACTAAGGTAATGCTCATGTAGAGACAATATAATATTGATGCGGTGTCAGATTTATCAAATAGAGCTCATGTAATAGATGGGTTTTTCATTTAGCATGTCTATAAAGTGTATGTGAGAGACGCTAGATATCAAGGGATGTAATTCGCAGAGGAGCTATGTTAAATATACGTGAGACTATTATAATATTACAACAAGAGGCGTGTATATCGCAACATTATTACCACTACTACTTAACAGGGAATGGATTTTAAAGATATTATCCTGGTCTAGAGCTAGAAATTCGGATATGGTTTTCCTACCATCCCTCTTAATCCCTTCCTCCCTCTCAGACTAGAGCTAGCAATCCCGGACATGGTATTCGTACCATCTCTGGAGTACGGATCCGAGGACGGCTTCATGGAGCTGATCGAGGGGATTGTGGACGATGCGTACAAGCTGTCATCCCTGATCCCGCGTATCGCAAAGCACAACGGCATGGATCACTACCAGATCGAGTTGGACGACATGTTGGATCTCAGCGAGATGAGACATGACTTAATGGATCGTGTGTCAGCTGTCATCAACAAGGTATTTAGACATGAACTGACAGGGGTACTGGTATTTTGCTCATATTATGGAAACATGGAATGCGTATAATAATTATAGAAATTGGAGATTGCAATAAAGATCATGCAAAAATGAGAAATTTGATTCTGGAATAAATTTAAAATGAAGAGAAATTCAGTAGTAGACAGAATCAGGTAAGAAAGTAAGACAAAAGCGTTCTCGACATTATTTTTGAGAAATTAAATTCCATGAAATTCGTCAAACATTTATAAGCAGATCCTTCAATGGTTTACATTGCAGTGCATGAGGTGGATCAAATCTGTCTGTAGATATTTGGCAACAATATTTGATTTGATGATATGGTTAAGATAATTTGGCAAAGAAATTCGAAAGCAGTGTATTGTCATTTGTCACGTACCATGGTCATTAACTTAGGTCTAAGCTTTGACACACATGACTCGACTACTTGATCAATCGTGAATCGTGACCAGTGACTTGAATTCTGTGGAACGACATCGAAGAAAAATTGCTCTTTTCTCCTTTTCCTGCTCCACATACTCATATAATTTACTTTTTATCACGCTTCATCCCCCCTGTTTTCAGGCGATCGAGCAACGTAACCAGTTCTATCACGCTTCATTCCTCTATCTTTAGGCGATCGAGCAACGTAACCAGTTCTATCACGCTTCATCCCCCCTGTTTCTAGGCGATCGAGCAACGTAACCAGTTCTATCACGCTTCAATCCCCCCTGTGTTTAGGCGATCGAGCAACGTAACCAGTTCTATCACGCTTCATCCCCCTGTTTTTAGGCGATCGAGCAACGTAACCAGTTCGAGAACTACTCGTACCTGTGGACGGAGAACCGGGCGGAGTTCCTGCGCCAGTTCCTGCTCTACAACCACGTGCTGACGCAGGAGGAGATCGAGAACGCGGGAGAGGAGGGCGTCCCGGAGTCCCCGCCCACCCTCGAACAGTTCAAGGAACAGGTATGTGGCAGGGGTGGTCAATGGAGAGATTCTGCGATCGTTTTGATCACGCGATTCAACGATCAAAGTTTGAAAAATTGGTGCTAATTTTCATGGTTCGTGACCTACCAAAATCTCGCCTATTGCAGAAACTCCGACTCCTATCGCAGAACCTCCGACCTCACACTATAAATTAAACGCTTTCCCCTCCCTCAGATGGACACGTACTGTAACGTACTCACTTCTTCAGATGGACACGTACGAGACACTGTATGACGAGGTGGCAGCCCTCCCTGACGTGTACGTGTTTGACCAGTGGTTCCGACTCAGCATCCGGCCCTTCAAGCAGAACCTGCTGAACGTAGTCAGGAAGTGGAGTGGCTTTTAAACCCGGAAAAACGTTTTTTTGTTCAATTTCGATTTTTTTTTGACAGAACCGGTTTTTGAAAATTCGGTTTATTAAGAAAAAATCATTTAATCCAAAACAGTTTCATAAAAAAATTTGATTTTTTGCGTAAGGCGCAAATTTTGTTTTGATCATTTCACCAAGGTATTGGGCCCCCCTGTGAATGACAAATTAAATTTTTTTCTTAATTTTTTTTTATTACCCCCGTTTTTATTTCGTTTTTAATATTAACCCCCGCCCCAAGTTGAATTATGTCAAGTTTTAATTACAACCTCAACGGGAATTTTTAAATTTTAAATTTTTTCCCCTGTTGAAACTATTTAAATTACTTTTTAAAACGCCATTTGTTCAACCTATTTTTTCTTTTAAATAGGAAAAAAAACTCCATGATATCTTTTTCACTTTCTTTAAAAAAGTTTTCTAAAACCCTAATACTATATATGTATTTAAAACAAGATAAAATAGGAAAAAGGGAAGAAATTTCCGATATATTTATTTCTTAAAATTCGCAAGAAAAAATAAATATGGACAATACACAATGTAAAAAAAAAAAGGGGAAAACAAGAAAAAGAAAAATAGATAGAAAAACGTATCACCAAAGGGCCCCCCCAGAGGGCATAATTTTACCCGTGTTTTGTTTATTTATCTATTTTAGAGATGAGAGTTTGTCCCAAAGTTTTTTCCCCGTTTTACAAATTCCTAATTATTTCCCTCTTTTTATCTGTAAATTTTTTTTTTTTGATCGGGATGAAGAAAATGGGCCAAATTTTATTTTTCAACTGGGAAAACATTTTGGGGCCCAAAAGATTTAGTGACCTTTCCCCTACGTGTTTTTTTTTTTATGTCTGCATTTAATTACCCAATTTTTTTAAAGTTTGAGTTTAAAAGTTTGCCCTTGTTTAATTTCATCTTTCATTTTTTAAAAAAAGTCAAAATTTTTTTAAATACAAAATTTAATCATTTTAAAAACAGTATGTATCAATGCGGGCCTTTGAAATTTTTGGGACTTTGAACTTTTCGCTAAATTTGCCCCTACGATGATGATGGATTCTGACTTTCAAATCACGGGAAAATTTGCCAAATTTCCCCCTGTTTCGTTAAATATTATTTTTTTCATAAACAGGAGTTCGTATTTTTCAAACCGCGCTTTGTTTGAGGTAGGCAGGGAAATAAACAAAAACTTGGGTGAATTACCACCCCAATTACTCGGTCGTAATTACTCCAAATAAATATATTTGCATTTTAGCATAATTCCCCAAGTCGTGGAAATTTGGTACACACCCGGTTTTTTCCCTTTATCCCCTGCTTTAATACTTTTTATAATTTTTCTGGAATATCGCCCACAGGGTCTGTAAATTTATTCTAACCTATTTGCTATCTCTGTGCGGATGTAAATAGGAGAATAATAAGCTCCCATGATATCTGTTATCGCACTTTTCATATTAAAAACGATTCGATATAATCTATTCTTGACCGTAAAACAAGATATACTGTAAAACAAGATAAAATAGCGATAAGGAGCACAAAATGTTCGGTACGATATATGTTATATTCTTAGTGGCACATTCGGTAGCACAAGATAAAGTAAATGGCGCCACCCAGACGGGCTTGATAACTCCATCCGTGTTTCAATGTTTATTTATCTAGTCTTAGAGATATAACGCAGACTTGTGGCGCCATATTTAGGGTGTATTGCTCCGTTTATCAAATTCAACTTCATTATTTCTGTGCGCCGTCGTTTCTATCTGTCAGTGTTCGTTACTTATTTTAGATCGGGATGAAGATAATGATTATGGCACAAAACTTAATATTGTTCAACTGAGGAGTACATACATACATTTTGATGCACTCTAAAGATTTAGCTGACTGCATTCACATGTGATCGTGTTTTTCTTTAAGGGCAGATTCTATACGAGATCCGCATAAGATTGTAGCTCTCGAGTCAGTTGTTATTAATGTTTGTGGTGCGAATTGTTTTGTTTTCGATTGAGTACTTTTTTATGGCAATGAAAGATCAAAATAAACTTCTTGTGACGTACATATACATACACTACGTCATACACTAACAGTATGTATCAATGCTGGGCGCTGGTTGTATCATTTGGATTTTTGAACTTATTCCCTGAATTGACCCGGATACGATGATGATGTGATTCTGACTTTTACAAATCACTGGCAAATTTGTCCAAAATTCTCGCCTGTTTCAATTATGAAATAGTGCACACATTATTCATAAAAAATTGAGTCCGAATACTTAAGTTTCAAACCGTCTACTTTGATTGATGCGTATATGGCAGGGTAATAATACAGTAAATACACACTTGGGTGTGTAAATTACCATCGTAATTGCACTCGCAAGCTCGTACAATTACTCCAATAAATGCACTCGCAAGCTCGTGCATTTATTGCATGAATTCCACTCGCAAGCTCGTGGAATTAATGTGGTAATTACACACCCAAGTGTGTATTTACCGTATAAAATTGTTTAAATTCCTTTGGCCACCAAAGTGGAATTTCTTCTGTAAAATTTGCTTGAAAGAAAAGAAATTAATTTGTATGCGCCATCATCTTCACTAGGACACTTCAGGCATAAAAAAGTGACTTCGAGCACCTATCATGTTTTGTTTCGACACGTATTCTATGAATTTTATGCTGTTTCCTTGAACAGCAGTGTATAACCTAAGAACCCTTTTTCAGAGACACGAAGAGGCATTCACTCCGCCTCCAGCCAAACCGGGCACCGCCTTCCAAATAACATTCGACGAGCCGAAGTCACAGACACCTCGACGCAGAGGCAAGAAGAAGCGGGAAACACCCCCCAAAGACAGCAATGAGGACAAGAAGAGCAATCTGTCTGGGTGTTCAGAACGGAGTCACAAGTCATTCGATTCTAATAGGTATAGGAGTTGCGAAATGTTTCATTATTGAGCATAATATCATTTTGCCCCAAATTTAGAATTTATTAGAAAGAAAGGGGATCAGGAGTGAATGTTTTAAATGATAAAGGCTGATCACGTGTAAGATAGCTGTTTAGTTTATTTCAAGAAGTTGTGTGTTTCAGCTTTTGAAATATCTCGTTCAGGTCGCAAGAAGAACATAAAGAATCTCGAAGAAGGGACAACAACAAACAATTCTCTGATGAAAACAACAAACAACATTCCGAGTCGGAAGAGGAGGGTTCACACAAGTCTCAGGTACAATTTTATCAAAGATCAGTGATGGTGGAAAAGAAAAATCATTGTTTATTTAGACATAGAATGACAAATTTGTGCAAATTTGTCTTGCACAATCGCGGAAAATCAGGGTTAATGGCGATTTTGTATTGATTTTTCGTGCGCAACTTTTTTAAATTTTTAAAACAAATGGCTGTTTCTGGGATGTTTTGGTGCTAAATTTTCATCTCGCAGGGTGGAAGCAGTGACAACAACAAGATTAACAATAATAATAATATGGGAGATATGCAGATTGATGACATTGAGTTGTGCCTCCCAGATGAGGTAAGAGACACAAAGAGACAATTTTTCCAGTTTTTCCTTTGCGATATAAACAAGTTTTGGAATTATTCGAGCAAACCCATTTTGGAAATCTACTATCATTGGTTTGATTGAATTTGAATTCGCCCGCTGAAAGGGTCTTCAAATTGTCAGCTAGGGTTACGTTTTAACACACATTTCAGGATCTTCTGGACGCTTGCACGCTCAACCGAGCCACTGTAAGACCCCCATCTTTAAGCTGAAAGTTACTAATAAGCTCAATAAATGCTACCAATCTATGCTAACGAACTTTTTAACTAACTTTCTGCAATCTGCATGGTTTTCGGGATTATCTTGGGACTGCCCAATATCAAAGTAACTAATCTGGGTTCTTTTTCGATTCGCTATCGCTAACCTCCCATTTTGACTTGTTCTGTTAAGGTCACGCTAAACATTCTGAGCTATCGCGGGTTTATTTCTATTTGTCAGATAGAGTATTTACTTCAGCATATATTTTAGCATACTTTAATAGGTGATTGGTTATATTGAAGTTTTTGATGAGGCAATTGATTCATTTCTCTTCAGGAAACAAACAACCGTCAGAAAAGTGATGAGGAAGTCTCCCAAACCTCGTAAGTTTAAACTCAAAATTTGTCTTACTCAAATTTTAACATGAAATGTTTCTCACTTAGAAAATTATTGCCCTTAAAAATCCTCTGTTCTAACGACTACCCAATCGCCCGCCCTCGACATTCTATTCACTGAGATTTGTCATTTCCTTAAAAATCCTATCTTCTCCTAGGTCTAGTGTACCTGAGGAGCACCAGGAAGACCCCGCAGTAAAGAAAGAACTAACTCAGTGGGCTAACTCCGTACTCAAGTTACGTGATTACGTACCTGTCTTTTCCATTCATGATGCGCTGAAAGACGGTCGGACTCTGGGTCAACTCATTCATGCCATTGGTGAGAGATTCATACTTTCAGCTACAGCTCTTACATTCTACAGGATTTTTTCAAAATCAAGGAATTTTTCAAGATCTTTCGGCATTCTTTCGATAGATCTTTTGATTGATCCACGTATAAACAAATGGGTCATAGCATGACTGATGAAGGCACCAAAGTAATTGCTCATTCTTCAGCCGATGAAAAAGTACCGGACCTGAACAAGGATCCCAAATTGAGAGTGGAAATCCTGCCAAATATTGACAAATGCCTCAATTTCTGCAAGGTATGATTTTAGGACGTCATCGTCCCGGTTGAAGATCTCTATTCTGATTCAATTTCAATGAAAAGTTTCATGTGATTATGCAAAAGGTGGTAGAAGACTTAATCAGGAGTAGAATATCAACTTCTTATCAAATCAAAGCTCAAGAAGACTTCGAAGATCATGTGGCTATCTTCTTCAACTCGTGAACTTACTAATTTTCTTTACTTACAAAACAATTCCTTGTGTTCAGGCAAACAACCTGGTGATTGGTACGATCGCACCACGTGACATAGTCCGAGGTAACGAACCAGTGATTACCATTCTGTTGGAGCAACTCAGAGCTGGGCACAAACGTAAACTCGAGGTAAGAAACATGGATTTATGGTTGGTTTTTACTCGTTGCTTCTAGTTCTACTTTTTTGTGGCGTGTATCACTATCATTCACTTGGAAATCATCGACTTCGGAAATCATTCACTTTCAGCTAAAAAGTCATAGTTTCGTTTTTCTGCAATATACCTATTCTATTAAAATTTATCTTATCTTTCTTGCTTACTGATCTCTGTTCACAATGCGTTTCATTTTACTAATTTTGTAATATTAGGGTTAAGTACTAAAGTGACATTGGGGAGTATGACGACCAAAAAACAATTTCTAGCAGCATTCATACCGTACACCCCCTCAGCATCTCATAACAAGATTAAATTCAAATCAAATGAAACATATTTCTTTATTGAAAATTAACCATCTTGAAAATTTATGTTATAATGAGTAATTAATGATGCAAACTTCATAAGAAATGCTTCGATGTTTCAATCCATCATGTCATATTTGATGCTATAAGGTCAGATAATAAAGCTGTTATGAAAATAGGTATCGAATTTCGAAAGCACATAAGAATTGCAACTGAAATAGATAGGAGCTATTGAAACAGGCAAATCAAAGACGTAACCAATAATTATTCTGATTCACATTCCATTAATAAATTAAATCTCCACATCTTTTATAGACGAAACCTAGATAATTCCATGCTGTCATCAACTAAATGTTTAACAGCTATAACTCTGAGGGTCACTCAGAACCTCAGAACGCACGTCTGAGGTACCTACCTAATGAAGGAAATTTAGATGGTTTGGGAACCATATGAATACCCATCGTAAGGTAACAAATAAAATTTCTAAGATTTAATTGAGTGGTGATAATCAAAACTGGTAGGTTCAGAACTATTCGATCACTTGATAAGACGGGGAGGAGCATAAGAATAAAGATTTTTAAAAGTCCGTAAGACAGGAATTGTACTAGGTAATAAGCTACTCGATGAGTCTTAATGAGACTTGAGTAAGTAATCAGAGTCTAGCCTAGATAAGGCTTGATAAGTCCCGATGAGTCTTAATGAGGCTAGATAAGGTTTGAAGAGGCATGTTCTGTGATATATCACTACTTGATGAGTCCTTTGTTTTGCTGATCCATGTACCACTCCACCAGGATGTCGTTATCAAACTCCTCGTCCTGAAAATGATTCAGTTATTTACATCAATTTTAGTGGTTTTACCGATGTTTTTAGAACTTTAAGTTCAAGAAATTCCGATAATGTCTCATAACAGGGAATTATATCGACCATTGAGATGATTTGGTCAAAACTCAAAAGTTACTGTTAGGATAACGGTGAGTCTAGGATAAGGATGAAGGCAGCAAATAAGCGTATTCTCTGATCCCATCTGGGTTTAATGGATAGAAGGGGTTGCGGGGCAAAAGGGTACAATAAAACAAGACTTGCAGTCTTGAATGAAATTTACCTGATCTAGCGGGATAGGAATGTCGCACTTGACCAAGTGAGTCAAGTGCTTGTTGAGGTTATCTCCCATGAAGTGTTGCGGGTTCTTGGTCAGCATGTTGCGGAGGAAAGGAGTCACCATGTAGGAAACGGCGCCGGTCACGGCAATCAGTCCGCCAGATACCACGATGGCGTTACGGAGTTGGCTTGCCATGGCTCAGTTAGAGTAAGAAAGTTAGAATAAATAAAGCAAAGAAAGAAACAAAAAGGGGGGGGTGACATGAGTAATTTTGAATAATTTTGAATATGAGTAATCGGGACATTTTTTGGGGACACTCAAAAATCATCAAAATGAATATGAGGAATTCTTGTAGAAAATCCAAAATCTATTCAAAAATCATCAACATGAATATGAATAATTCTACAAAATTTGTAAAGTTACTCAAAATTACTCATTAATCAAAAATGTGACTAATGACTACCACGTGACTGGGAACTGGTCACGTAAGATTTGCAAAGTCCAAATCATGCGACCAAACTTGATATTTGATCGTTAGCAGGACACTCGTCACTCACCAAACATGGGTGCAATGTTGTTGTATAGTACAATTTGGCTGATATAGGTACATAGTGATAAACTTTTACGGGTGCAACAATATGTAGCACGATATAATTTAAAAGGTTATCAAGTGTGGAGCATAGAATGCTGCGAAATGTGAACCAAAGACTGGTGTTCGTTGGAACGTAAACGAGTGGAATTTAGATGCGAGCAAAGTTTAGAACTTAGAATGGACCTTGAATGTGGTTCAGGTAGGCTGGCGACACGTGTAACACAGACTGGTTTCAAGTTGGGACGTAGACTTGAATAATGTCTGGATTTAGTGGAACATGGATTGGTGTCATGTAACAAGTTGATTGGAGTAAGTCAAGTGTGGAACGTAGACTGGGGTGAAGTGTGGAACGTAGACTGATGTCAAGTGTGAAACGTAGACTGATGTCTAGTGTGGACTGTTTACTGCAGTGTCTAGTTGAAAGTTATATTTTTAGAAAATGTGGAACTTAGATTGGCGAAAGGGTGGAACGTTGAGTCAGGTGAGGACCGTAGACTGCTGCCAGGTATGGAATATCGACTGGTAGTTGGAAGTTGAAACGTAGATTAGGTTTGAAACTGCACTTGACACCAATCTACGTTCACACTTTACTCCAAAAGATGCGTTCAATACTTTTCTACGTTCCAACTTGATACCAGTCTAACTTATGCTCCACCAGTCTACGTTCCACGCTTAACTTCACCCCTGGTGTGAACCCCTACTGACCACTTCCTGATCTTACACTTATCCTTACACTTATCATTACTGTTTCAAAAGCACTTAAAATATCAATCAACCTTTAATGACGTCTCACTGGTCAATGACTAGTCGATCAATGCACCCTAAACGCACCACAAGACCACAAACACACCTCATAGTTAAGTAGTTATGTTAGTCAAGTAGTCAGCTGCCGCTGCAGTCAGTCAAGTTGCAGTAAAGCAGTTGCAGTCAAAGTCAGTCAAGTTTCGCTGCAGTCAAGTCAGCCGTTAGCCGTGTATCGTTTTCAACATTCCGCTTCTCGATGATTATACTTTCTGATGGCTGTTTTAGCAGATTTGCATAACTTATGATATAATATTAATTGCGTCATATTATCACTCTTCGTGAATTCATATGGAGACGTCCAGCTTCGTTTATATCTTAGTCTAACTGCATGAATTATATTGGACTAGCAACATTCATGGAGAACGTTAAGCGCTGATGAAGAAACGTACGCATTCTTTTCTTTTCTCTTTCCCTCTAAAAGTCTTCTTGTACGCCAGTGTAGTTCTCTCTTACTCTAGTCTTTCCGTTCAGTTTAGCAATTACAGCTATTTAGTATAACCAAGTCAGCTTAAGTTGTGTAGTATTATACCACCGGACACCGGTGAAAATTTTAAGCAGAAAAATTGACTGAAATTATATGCTGGATAATTGATAAATATTCTGAAAGGCTAAATTTCATATTCCCGTTGAGGGTTTTTTACTGGTGTATTCTGGTAGGGCTTACCTTGACTGTAATACTGCACAGCAATATAATTATACCATATCGAGTAATGTGCGTTTTTAATAACTCGTGGCCCGAGACCCCTCAATACAAGTGCAAGAGGGTTCCTTTCTGTGTGTGTGTAGAATTGTACTCGGTTACATTTCACCGTTATCGGACATCGGTTATGTTGAGTTAATTGGATTGTATTCTTTGTGTTCCTACCGCGAAATATTCCACTCCTTCATCGCATATTTTATCGCCCTGCACTTATTTCTCTCCCCGCAATCAAAAATTCAGTCGAATTAATCAGAAATCGTGAACCGTATTATACGCATAACTTTGCCGATGCACTTGCCGCGCGCATTGCACGTGGGCGCATTCGAAAGTGGTTTCACGTGTGATCATCGATACGCGCAAAGCCGCGCAATTTTCTTTGTGGCAGTTCGGCGCGAGCCTTTCACTTCGCTATTTGCGTGTTTCTGTTACGCCAGTCGTCGTGATTTATACAGTCCGCAAAGTTCCACTGTATTTATTTAAATATATTCCCTTCCTTTATTTTTGTTGATTTTTTCAGAGAATCTGAGATTACTTCATGTTTTGTCCTTCCAGGGCATTCTTCTGTAATTTTCAGCCGATTTTCTTACATCCTTGATCCTTCTTGGTTCTAGTTCAACGCATCCAACATCCCTCATAAAAAGATGTGTTTTCGATCTGGTCATCAAACAAAATTGCCTCATTCAAAACCTACAACTTCGTCCCTTCCAATCATTTTCTTTCTTTGTTTCTTTCTTTGCTCTATTTATTCTAACTTTCTAACCCTAACTGAGCCATGGCAAGCCAACTCCGTAACGCCATCGTGGTTTCTGGCGGACTGATTGCCGTGACCGGCGCCGTTTCCTACATGGTGACCCCTTTCCTCCGCAACATGCTGACCAAGAACCCGCAACACTTCATGGGAGATAACCTCAACAAGCACTTGACTCACTTGGTCAAGTGCGATATTCCTATCCCGCTAGATCAGGTAAATTTCTAGAGAAATTCTCAAGAATTCCACCCTCTTACCCAATACCCCGTAGCGCATTTCTTGTGGCCGTTGTACTCGTATGCAGGCGCTTTATTTCCTGTTCCCTGGGGCTGGTATTAAAACACGCCGTTATTTGATCGGTTGTAAATAACTAAATACTTTTCCAGGACGAGGAGTTTGATAACGACATCCTGGTGGAGTGGTACATGGATCAGCAGAACAAAGGACTCATCAAGTAGTGATATATCACAGAACATGCCTCTTCAAACCTTATCTAGCCTCATTAAGACTCATCGGGACTTATCAAGCCTTATCTAGGCTAGACTCTGATTACTTACTCAAGTCTCATTAAGACTCATCGAGTAGCTTATTACCTAGTACAATTCCTGTCTTAATTCTTATGGACTTTTAAAAATGCGTTTTCTTATGCTCCTCTCGGTCTCAACCTTCCAGTTGCGATTATCATCACTCAAATTGGTCTTAGAAATTTTATTTGTTACCTTACGAGGGATATTCATATGGTATCCAAACATCGTCTAAATTTCCTTCGTATGGTAGGTATCTCAGACGTGCGTTCTGAGGTTCTGAGTGACCCTCAGAGTTATAGCTGTTAGACATTTTGTTGATGACAGCATGGAATTATCTAGGTTTCGTCTATAAAAGATGCGGAAATTTAATTTATTAATGAAATGTGAATCAGAATAATTTAGGGTTACGTCTTTGATTTGCCTGTTTTTAAAGCTCCTATCTATTTCGAATGCAAGTCTTATGAGCTTTCGAAATTCGATGCCTATTTTCATGATAGCTTTATTCTCTGACCCTATAGCATCAAATATGACAAGATGGATTGAAACATCGAAGCATTTCTTATGAAGTTTGCATCATTAATTACTCATTATAACATAAATTTTCAAGATTGTTAATTTTCAATAAAGAAATATGTTTCATTTGATTTGAATTTAATCTTGTTATGAGATGCTGAGGGGGTGTACGGTATGAATGATGCTAGAAATTGGTTTTTTGGTCGTCATACTCCCCAATATAACCTTATTACTTAACCCTAATATTACACAATTAGTAAAATAAAACGCATTGTGAACAGAGATCAGTAAGCAAGAAAGATAAGATAAATTAATAGCAATATATTGCAGAAAAACGAAACTATAACTTTTGAGCTGAAAGTGAATGATTTTCAAAGTCGATGATTTCCAAGTGAATGATAGTGATACACGCCACAAAAAAGTAGAACTAGAAGCAACGAGTTAAAACCAACCATAAATCCATGTTTCTTACCTCGAGTTTACGTTTATGCCCAGCTCTGAGTTGCTCCAACAGAATGGTAATCACTGGTTCGTTACCCCGCACTATGTCACGTGGTGCGATCGTGCCAATCACCAGGTTGTTTGCCTGAACACAAGGAAATGATTTGTAAGTAAAGAAAAAATAGTAAGTTCACGAGCGGATGACGATAGCCACATGATCTTCGAAGTCTTCTTGAGCTTTGATTTGATAAGAAGTTGATATTCTATTCCTGATTAAGTCTTCTACCACCTTTTGCATAATCACATGAAACTTTTCATTGAAATTGAATCAGAATAGAGATCGTCAACCGGGACGATGACGTCCTAAAATCATACCTTGCAGAAATTGAGGCATTTGTCAATATTTGGTAGGATTTCCACTCTCAATTTGGGATCTTTGTTCAGGTCTGGCACCTTTTCGTCGGCTGAAGAATGAGCAATTACTTTGGTGCCTTCATCAGTCATGCTATGACCCATTTGTTTATACGTGGATCAATCAAAAGATCTATCGAAAGAATGCCGAAAGATCTTGAAAAATTCCTTGATTTTGAAAAAATCCTGTAGAATGTAAGAGCTGTAGCTGAAAGTATGAATCTCTCACCAATGGCATGGATGAGCTGACCCAGAGTCCGACCGTCTTTCAGCGCATCGTGGATGGAAAAAACAGGCACGTAGTCACGTAACTTGAGTACGGAGTTAGCCCACTGGGTCAGTTCTTTCTTTACAGCTGGGTCTTCCTGGTGTTCTTCGGGTACACTCGATCTAAGAGAAGATAGGATTTTCTAGGAAAGGAATGATTTTATGCAAAAAAAGATTTTAAGAATATGAGAACTCTTAATTCTTAGTGAATAAAATGTTCAGGGTGGGTGAACGTGATTGTATAATTGTTTTTACAGAAGATTTTAAGGCACTTATTCTTCTAAGTAAGGAGCATATTTTGGTCAAATTTGAGTGAAGTTAAGTTTGATTTTAAACTCACGAGGTTTGGGAGACTTCCTCATCACTTTTCTGACGGTTGTTTGTTTCCTGAAGAGATATAAATCACATGCCTCATCCAGACTCCGATAAGAACAATCACCAATTAAATAATTGTGCTCAAATCGGCTTAGTTTATAATAGAAATCAAACTAGAATAATGCAGAATGTTTAGCGTGAAAGAGGTCAAATCGGAAGGTTAACGATAGCGAATCAAAAATGAGACCCAACACCCAAACAGTTAAAATGAAATAAGTTCTCAGGAAAGTGCCAAATGCCACGTAGCGTAAACAGATTCATGTTATTTTGATATTGGGCAGTCCCAGGATTATCCCGAAAACCATGCAGGTTGCAGAAAGTTAAAAGTTTTCGTTAGCATAGATTGGTAGCATTTATTGAGCTCATTTTCAGCTTAAAGTTCTTACAGTGGCTCGGTTAAGCGTGCAAGCGTCGAGAAGATCCTGAAATATGTTAAAACATGACCCAGAGCAAATACGGTCCAAAGGCGAAATTCAATCAAACCCCACGATAATAAATTTACAAAATGGGTTTGATCAGAATGATTCCAAAACTTGTTTATATCGCAAAGGAAAAACCGGAGAAATTGTCTCCTTGGGTCTCTTACCTCATCTGGGAGGCACAACTCAATGTCATCTATCTGCATATCTCCCATGTTGTTGTTGTTTATCTTGTTGTTGTCACTGCTTCCACCCTGCGAGATGAAAAAATAGAACCAAAACTTCTCAAAAACAGCAATTTGATTTGAAACCTTCTACGTCGTGCACGACAACTCAAGACAAACTCGCAATTCCGTCTATAAACCCTGATTTTACTTTCCGACCATCACTGATCAAACAATAATTAAAAAACTTTAACTGTACCTGAGACTTGTGTGAACCCTCCTCTTCAGACTCGGAATGTTGTTTGTTGTTTTCATCAGAGAATTGTTTGTTGTTGTCCCTTCTTCGAGATTCTTTACGTTCTTCTTGCGACCTGAACGAGATATTTACAATGCTGAAACACACAGTTTCTTACAGTCAACTTAAAAGCTATCAAACACATGCTCAGCCTTCATTATTTAAAACATTCACTCATGATCCTCTTTCTTTCTGAATTTGGGGCAAAATGACACCATTCCCAATTCATATACCTATTAGAATCGAATGACTTGTGACTCCGTTCTGAACACCCAGACAGATTGCTCTTCTTGTCCTCATTGCTATCTTTTGGGGGCGTTTCCCGCTTCTTCTTGCCTCTGCGTCGAGGCGTCTGCGACTTCGGCTCGTCGAAGGTTATTTGGAAGGCGGTGCCCGGCTTGGCTGGAGGCGGAGTGAATGCCTCTTCGTGTCTCTGAGAGATTGCAATATGAATAAAACAGCACATACGTCATAGAATACGTGTCGAAACAAAACATGATAGTTGCTCGAAACTTCGAAATCACTTTTTAATGTCTGATGTGTCCTAGAATTGATGGAGAAGATGATGACGCATACAAATCAATTTCTTTTCTTTCAAGCAAATTTTACAGAAGAAATTTCACTTTGGTGGCCAAAGGAATTTAAACAATTTTAGCAGGAACAAAATTCGTGTATTTACGCGCGAAAGAATTAATTTGGGCGCGTCATTCACACGCGCGCGCATATCACGAATACTTTAGCGTGAAAATGATCAGAGCAACGTTTGCGCGCGTTACGCAAAAGTCATGATTTTGTTTATGAATCTGATTCTCGGATGACTTAATCCGATTTTCACTGTACATGAAAGGCCACGAATTTACAAAAACCGGACCTCTGTCATTATAAAACAACGGAGCATTACGTAACCGTAATTACCTTATTCAATCAGATTCATGATAGAATTGTATGTGCTAAGGATGCACTTGCATTACTGACATGTGTTGATCAAAATAGTGAGTGGTTACATGTCACTTCTGTAATGTGGTATGCAAATGAAATACCCTTTCCATGCTCGTTTCAAGTTGCGGGGCCATTAAAGTTGCGGTATACGGTCACCACTTCGACATGTAACCACTCACTATTTCGCCTCATGAACTGTTGAATTGTAGCACACTTGTGTACAGCGATTCAAAATAGCAGCAAATTAAGATATGAGACCGATTTCTTACGATACCTATAAAATTTGCCAGAAATTATTTATTTTGACATGCACAAAGTTAATTTGATGCGTGTATATAACATAGCAGGCCTTTGAATACATACAATAGAATTGTGTAGAATTTATATTATTACTTTTGAGCTAATGGGCTAATTTCATTCAGTCCATCTAAATTATGCAAGCACAAGATCCATTTAAATTATGCGCATAATTATCGCATAATACATACGATCTCTCATAATATAATCGTGAAAATTCACATGATATTCGCGTTAATTCTGTGAAATTTAACGTAATTCGTGATAATTATGTGAAATTTCACTTGCTCTCATCACAGAAAAAAGATTATTTGTATATTCTAATTCAATTACCGATTGTCTCGGCTGTCGGCGTTCTTCGGGATAGGATCTGAAATAAAATTAGGGATTATAAATCAAGGATACGAAACTGTGTATTGGTGAATTAGAATGACGTCATTATCATGATTTAGAATGATGAATAGATGACGGAGAATTGCATATCTTTTTGTACAAAGCAAATGAAATTAGGCATGAAACTGTTAGTAGCATGATACTATAGATGTGTGGAGTATAATTTGATTGTTAATGTACGGAATTTGAAATACCTTAGTACCAGAAATATAGGCGACAAGAAATTAAGGCGATTTTGGAAAAATCGCCAGCAAAATTCTTATCCTCCACATTATTCTACGAATTTCGAACTATTATGGTCGGATCTTGATTTTTAAAAGGCATAATTTTGTTTTATTTTTTCTCCTATCAACTTTTCCAATATAGGAACACAATAAATCACTTTGATAGCCAATCTCAGTGCAATAAGCACCAAAAAGAAATTAAAATACTGATTCAATAAGTCGACAAACTATTCAAGTATTATTTTAGTAAAATCACATTATCATTCTTATTTTCTTCATCTGATGTAAAGATGCCGGTATGGACTCTAGAATGACCCATTTGAAAAGCTCAGGATCTGGTGTAGGCATTTTATTTTGAAGGCCCACTCAAAATTTTCTGTATTTTTGATACCAGTTTTATATTCATTTCATAGCCATTTCAAATGGAAGAAATCGTTTATTTTCGAAAAAAACTTCAATTTGAACTCATCAGGAAAAATCGTCTTAATATCTTGTCGCCTTGGTTTCTTGGTTGTTGTTAATTGGTGGTGTCCGTATATTTCTGGTACTAAGGTATCTCTTATTGACAGAAATGTTGGGGGATTCGTTGAAATGTCCCAAAATAAGCCCAACAGCCCTGTCCCAACTGATCCTCCACACATTTCTTCGAATTTCGAACTATTACGAATTCGGATTTTCCAGGTGACACAAAAGGCAAAATCAGTCATTGTTTTTTTCACTGTTTTATATTGTAGATTGAAAAAATGATATTATCCTACTATTTTAATAAACTTCAATTTTCTGCCGACTAATGTACTATACACAGAAAAAGTAAACATTGCTTCAGAATTGAATATAAATAAAGAAGGGCTAATGCGAATTCGGAGAAAAGACTCTGTCCGTGGTTCTACAACAGCAGAGATAAGACAACTGAAATACAACTTTGTTCTCAACTTCTGGAATAGTGCCAGCATTTTCAACTTTTTACTTCAAACGTTCTTAAGTTCTTACAAACCTAGACTAACAATAACCCTAACCCCGCAGAACTCATGACGTCATTTTCAAGACTTAAAACATTAAATTGATGACATCACATTATACCTGTCAGTGTATCTATCTGAACTCCGTTCACTCATCCTATCCTCATCATAAAGGTGCATGGACACCGGTCTACCGTGGTTTGGTAGGTTGTTGTTCGGCGGAGGATGGTGTCCGTTGTAACTCCTGAAACCACGGAATATAGACAAAATAATAAATATTTACGAATATTTACGAAATATTTACTAGTCGAAATTTTAATTTTTCCTTTGAGGAAATTTGAGTTTAGGAGGAAAACAGTGTAATCGATTAACTTACTTGTTGTGCTTTGCTAAATCAAAAAGCAATGTTTTTGAAGAATAACATGAATTTGAATGATTTAGATGATATAAAACAATCACACATTAAAACCCATCCAAATGATGAAGATTAAAAGGAGGATGGACATTCCAGAGTCCCAGTCGGTCTTCTGGTGTTAGAGAGCTGTGCTCGAAGCAACAGAACTCCATGATACTTGAACGAACTTCCATCCAAAGAAATCCATCTTCAATGAAAATTTAGGGGGGATGAAGTCCAAAAACGTAGCCAATGCATAGGAAAGTTAGGGTCAGCTCGTCATAATATTATTATTATCAATCTCTCGTCGCTCTTCATGCAAACTGAAGGAGGCTTTTGACACCGAATCAGCAAACACATTCCTTCCCACAGAATGCAAAGCAGTCACGTGATGTATTTTGCTTTTGCGTGACCCATAAGTCACGTGACACTTTGCTTTGCGTGACCCCACACGCATGACACACTCCACACACAAAACCTCACCATTTGTACATGTTTTTCAGTTCACTCTTCCGCTTGGTACACTTCCTGAGCGCATCCCGGCGTGTCTCACTCTTGGTTCTAGACGCACGCACAAGTGA
Organism: Beroe forskalii; assembly: GCA_011033025.1. Classification (NCBI taxonomy): domain Eukaryota; kingdom Metazoa; phylum Ctenophora; class Nuda; order Beroida; family Beroidae; genus Beroe; species Beroe forskalii. The sequence goes on along the minus strand of WFMF01000645.1, from coordinate 49,630 downwards.
AAAATTTAGGTTACTATGTTTGATTAAAAGAAAAGTTCTTTACGCAATTTGCAGCCTCGCTTTTAAATTCACATATCATTTTAGCTGTACAACACAATCATGTTTGGAAACAGCATGTCATGCAAAAACTCATCAATTTACAATTGATTCATTAAGTCTTGAGAGGCTGGGTTTAAGTTTCTGCTTTTGATTCTGATACATTTATCAACGAATAAACACTATTTACCGTCAAGCCAGAATTTCTATCAACAGTAGAATAATTGGCATGTAAACAGTGTATAATCAGCCGTAAATACACGTATACCATAATATGCCGATATTGCGAACATATGCCTCAGCATTATTTTGTAATCTATGTAGGTATAAATATGCAAAATAAAATAAAATTCATGCATTCAAATACTGATAATCTAGGTATTGTTACTTAATTTTAACCCAAGGGAGACTGGTGAGGTTCCACACAGTAAGAGACCACTTATTTTGGTATTATGTTAGTTTGACTGCCTGTAACACATTCATTCACACTGTGGCATTTCAATACGAAACACCAAAACACCGCCACACATCAGTTTACCCAGCGCACATATCTCGACCAATGAGCGAGCACTATCGTGCATATCCTTTGAGCTGATTGGCCAAATATCGCAGGTCGCAGGAGCTGTGGGTGCTGTGGGTAAACGTCGGTGTTTACTATCACTATTTATTATCTCACATATGTTACCACACGTGTTCAAGTCTAGAGAGGACTGGGATAGACCCGGTTAAGACGTCATGATCAGGGTTTAAAGTGGTGAATTGATGATTTCATAAAGTCCACTTTCTTCCACAAACACAAAAACACACACCCACAAACACACATCTCAGGAAATATCTGATCATAACATATGTGCTGTGTCAACATAGGATTACGTACGGTTATATGGGAGGAATGTAACTTTTATTGTTTGGTATATTTGATCCATTTCAAAGGTGTTACATTTCAAAGTGTAACTATACACACAGGAATGCAGCTCAAGCAAAGAGACGAAACACAAACAAAGGAACAAATGGAGAAACACGTAAAGCAAAGATTCACTCAAACCAACATACAAAACCAACATACAAAAAGTTCAAACGCGCGAAATTCAGCAAAAAATCACTCAAACAAGCAAAGGAACAAAACACAACCAAACCAGCAAAAACTCACTCCAACCATACAAAGAATTGAACAAACACACGACAAAAAATCCAGCAAAAGTCACTCAAACCATAGCTTACCTCTCTCGGCTGTAGGAATGCTGTCTGTGATAACTATTTACTGCCTGCTGCTGTCTGGTAGGTGGTACAGGATACAAACAGACAGACAGACAAATAAACATTACACAGTCAGACAGACAGTCAAATAAAAAGCAGCAAGAAAACATGGAGATATTCCTGCAATATACAGATTTCCAGATATGAAGATGAGAGACTGTCCTCCGTATGTCCGCCGTTCATCGGCCATGCCTAATTTCTCATTTCCCCCGACGAACAGACAGTCAAATAAACTGACAAATGGTAAAGATCAGAAAAAACAGCTCAAATAGTCAAATCCCACCTCTCCTGCTGTAGGTATGATGTCTGTTGTACGTGTTACTGTCAATCTGCTGCTGTTGTTGTCTGCCAGGAACCGGACTAGGGTAGTCCGCGTAGTCGTGTCTGTCTGCGTACCCGTCAAACGGGTCAAACTCTGTGGAACGGCTGTGGACGGGGGTCCTCTGAAAATATTAACAATTAATTGTGAACAATGAATAAAATCTAAGGATTACATAGCCTCATCCTCCCAGAATAAAGGGGGGATGAGGATTGAGGATTCATCGATCGTGACCCAAAACTTTAAGCTGGCTTAGGACAGCCAATAAGACTTGAGTCACCTCATGTCTTGAAATACTCAGAGGTGATTAGGACACTTCTTCGGAAATGGACTACAGGTGTTTGTCTGTATAAATGAAATTTATGTTAAGGGGTTTCCTTCTGTCATTATAGTTTTTTGTAAAAATATAGATTTCTCTTCTCGGTAAATGAACACATAATAATTTTCGTTCCAATATTCCGAATCGACTTATTGCTATTATCATGGTAACTTACTTTTATGATGAAAGGATTAATAAGTAGGTAACTAATATAGGAAATAAACAAATATATTATGTTTTGGGGTCACGACTCTCTATTCAAAGGGCTGTTGAAGAAGCTTTATTCAGTGAATTATTTGATAAAGTCGATACTTAATAAAGCTGATTAAGTTATTATTGAGTTTTTCGCATTGTTTTTCTCGAAATTTGCTACCCACGATGGCCAGAAAATGGTTATCAGATTCACACTTAGCGCACAACAAAATATTCAATTATCACATCAACAATGCTATTGTAAACTTTCTATTTCCACTCAATTCGATTGAACTTATATGATTATTGCCATTCTTACTCTTATCAAGAACTCTTCTCGAGAATTCCTATAAAAGCTCCTGTCTAAGATTCCTATAAAAAGCGCTAATTCCGTCCTCTTCACTCCATTGCCACACAATATGTTTCTTCTACTTCTTCTCTTCCATTCTGGTTCCACAACCCTCTTCCCTTACCGAACGGATGGGTTATGTGGTCCAGAATACACTAAGTTAGATGGTGCTGTGAAGTCTGATGAGAAACTAGAGGTCCTCTACGAGGAATACAAAGAGGTATTTCAGCCAATCAACGCGCGAGTTATTAACAGTCAACTCGCACGCTGATTGGTCGATTGAGTAACCTAAAACACTAAACAGGGGCGTGTCGAACCTCTACGTGCGGAGCTTTTCCATGCGCGACGTTATCGTGCGCGGCTCACTGCCTGTTAATATTCAATAAATTGTTGCATTCAATAAATTCCCATTATTACCCTCCCGTGGCTCAAACTCCAGTGTGATAATTATCGATATATCACTCCTTCATAGAACTACTGTACAGTGGCGGGATGATAGAGCAGAATATCGTTGAATAAATTGTTGATTTTATGAAGGAGCACTCAAAATCTATAAAAACGTTGAATTCAGACGAGGGTCGTCAGACCCGAGTGGGAGGGAGTACTTTTTGTCGGGTAATAATACAATTAACAAACTCATGGATCGTGTGGTATCGAAAATTGTCAAACTCGGCTGACGCCTCGTGTGATAATTTTCGATATCACACTCCCATTCGTTTGTTAATCGTACAATCTCAACCCAGAAACACAGTATTATTATTCGTTTCGTCACCAATCGCAATCCCAACCCAGAAACACAGTATCGATCACCATGAACGGGAGGACCCACAGAGGAGAGTACTTTTCAAGAAGTTCATACAGAGAGTGATGACACTGAAGGCAGACGAGAGGGTTACGTGGAAAGTTTGTTCGTATGAAAGTACACCAATGACCCCCTACTGACCCCTGGTGACCCCTACTGACCTCCAGCCTAGTGATCCCCTGGTGGACCCCTGCTGAGCCCAGGGAAGTTTTTCCTCCATTTTGTTACAGCATAAACCTTAAATCTAAATTTCCTGCCCTCAAAGCATGTAAAGAAGTTCAAATCCTTGCCCAGGTAGGCATAACGCCCTTGGTTTTCTCTACTCAGGTTGGCATAACGCCCTTGGTTTTCTCAGGTTGGCATAACGCCCTTGGTTTTCTCTACTCAGGTTGGCATAACGCCCTTGGCACACATGACGGACTGTGAGAAGGCCCTCTACAGTAACGGCATCAATGGAACTGTGGATGGGGCTAACGATGTCGATCTTTTGATGAAGAGATCTGATGAGGAAGAGGCACTTCACTTAAAAGGTAAGGGGATGAAGCTCATGTGCTGATGATTACAGGAATTACTTCACTAGACTTTGACCAAAAATTTGCTTTTCACTGCTCAAGAACTGTTTAAAGTCCACCAATTTGAAGTTAAACAGACATTGGACAATGGACATGTTAGTCCAATATATCAGACTTCAAATTTAGAAGCCTCTAATCTTTTTATTTGCTTTTTATGTCCTTTTTAATAGTCTCCTTTTTTCACAACTATATCTCCCATCAGCCCGGGATATCACTGTACCCACCTCCTGGGACTGGAGGAAACATAACGCCGTGACACCAATCAAAGACCAAATCGGGCACACCTGCTGGGCCCACGTCTCTGTAGTCCCCCTCGAGGCGCAGCTGAGTGTTTTTAAGAAGAAACTCAAGGACTTGTCGAGTCAGGAGCTGATAGATTGCACGGATTATGGAACTCCGGAGTACGAGGACATTGGAGGGAGTTATCTCAGGGCCTGGATTTGGTTGTCGAGGAAGAAACATTTGGCTTCACTCAAAGATATACCCAACAGGTTTGAGGAAAAACAACAGAATTTAACTTTGCTTATTTCATCTTTAAAGCGCAACTTATATTTCCATACATCTAAAGGGAACTTATATTTTTTCCTAAAAGTCATAAGTTTGAAGAATCTAACATTTTTGAAGCAAATATTGAATCTCACAAGACATATTTCTGTCTCTAATTTAACTCTCATCCCTCCTGCAGATGGAAACGTAAAGACTGCAGCTACATCAACCACTTCCGTTACACCAACGCTCTCAAAGGCTACTGGGTGAAATCCAGCATGTCATTCTCTCCCGCTACCAAACTGGGGAACAAGCCCTCCTAGGCATGATAGCAAACTTCTCACCTGTCATCGTTACCATGGAAACCATTAACTCCGACATAGAGTCGTATATGGGCGGGAACTATGATTGGACGGCTACTCAATGCGGGCAGAAACTGGATGAGTACGATAACCAGATCCCGCATGCCATGAGCATGGTGAGTGAAACTGAATGAAAGAAAATTGAATGAATCAAAAAATTTTATGAAACAATTTTACTTATATCAAATGTTGCTAATGTTGCTTATTTATTTTCAGGTGGGCTACACTTCCAGTGCGTACATCATTAAGAACAGCATGGGAACAGAGTGGGGAGATAAGGGGTATCTCTACTGGTTGAGGAAGGATTTCACCGGATTTAACTGTGGGATCCTGGACTACGCTCATTATCCCGTACTGCAGGTGGACGATGAAGATGCTGTGGAGTAGGGAAGAACAAGATAGCTGGGAAATAATGGAAGTAAAGCATATATTTGATTTGTGATTTAAAGTATTCTGCTATCCAAATTTTTTGGTCTTCATCGGTTTCCTTTGTACCGACAAATTGAAGAGAACTAAGTTTGATTTGCAACTAAAGTGATCGATTTAGCTACTTTTGATAAACTTAAAGTTAAAGAATACCAAGAGTGAAAAAGATAAAATTGGTCTGATGCTACATAACGCAATGCTACCCAAAAGATTCCATACTACGTAATATACATTGTAGACTGCAGTAAAATCGAAGGTGAGATTCTAACATTTTCTAGATTTGGAAATCTAGAAAATGTTAGAATTTTCTCACTCCGCTGAACAAACACCAAACATACACCCAAACACTTTACAGCAGCATATTCAGCTGCATAAAATACACAAATTCGTCGCTTTTAACTACAAATAACTCGCCAAGTTGTCTAGTAGGAATTCAGCGACATTCTTCTTCTCCTTCAAGAGGGGGATGGAACTTATTTTGATGCGTATTTAAGAAAGAGAAATTCCAGAAGGAGAGTTAATATTTCTTAATGTCTCACGATCTCCTTCACATCACATTATATTATTCAACATTAAGACCAAACGCTAAGTTAAATTAGCTCGCTTTTAGCTCGTAAATGGATGGATCGAAGCAACATTGTAACAGCTTGAGACAGCCGCCGACGAACAATACACATCCGCTCATGACGTCATTATCAGGGATTATAATGGTGAGTTGATGACATCACACCGCCTATATTTCTCATTGAATGTTTGAGTGCTATTAACAACAGAGTAGTGCTATATGTAGCAGAGTGAGGTTAATGTGTGAGTGTGAGAATGTTGCTGAACTCAGGCAACAGCAAATTGGAATGTTTTCTGGATCTAATCAATTTTCAGATCAATTAAATGTGAATTTTTTGCCTTAAAACCCTGAGAAAATAAATACCCTCTAAGAAAATGAGGGCATTCAATGAGCGATTAACCGACTTTGAAAAAGGTCTAACTTATATCGGATGATTTGTTTGGTACCGATTAAAAGTGATTATTTTGATAGAGTTGAGACCAGTCTTGAGCAAATATCCAGAGCACTTGACAGGCTTGAACTGTACAAGCAATCTCTGTCAGACGTCAGTCATCCAATATACAAATAAGTAGGTATTATACAGTGGACTCTAATAATTTAGGCGTGCTGTACATGACACATTTATATGGGCAGCGTATATTAGCTTACCCACAGTTCAATTTGATGTCGACCAATCAGCGTGCGAGTTGTCTGTAAACTCGCACGCTGATTGGTCAATATTAGCTGTGTCCCTGGAATTAGACCACCCGTGTCATTTGACGAGAATATTGTACATTGACGTGTTCAATATACATTGTACACAGTGTATTGCGGTTATGTATACAAGCAACATTGAAAGATAGAACATGATCTAGCTGCCTAAGAACCCTGGGTAGCTCGACACATCCCATATGTTCAGTGTTAGACTGGTGATATGACAATATCTTCGATTATTATGTACATTGAACATCATACATGGTCCCAGGATCAGGATCAAATAAAGATTGTGTATTAAGTGTACCTAAAGTATGTGTAGTGTGTGAAGAGTGTGACAATGTATGTACAAAGCATTTGCTCAATTGCTCCTATATAATGACCCTTTGGAGATGAAATCGCTTGAACAAAAGCACTCCGAGAGTCTAACCTCCAAGTTGTCGATTATAAGGATCATCCTAATATAAATTGTGGGTGTATTAAACCCCACGGGCGCAAAAAATAGGCGCTTCAACGTCATCAACTCCCTAATTTCGCTATGATAATGATATCATCTTAACCGCCCATATTTCTGGTTTGGAGGGGCACTCAAATAGGCTCCTAAAATATGAGAGTAGGTTAGCGCTCCAAGAGTCTAAGCTTTTAAACTGAGAATAGGGGCAGCAGGAACTATTGTACTCTAACATACGCTCAGAATAAATAGGCGGTCCAAATGACGTCATTTACATTGTGCGCGCTGCCAAATTATGTTGTGACTAACCGCCTATTTTTCGCTTGCACGGGGTATAACCCTCGTTATGTAGTTAGGATAATATTATACGGTGCAGTTATACACACAATTACATACTTCTCTCAAAGTAACGCTGTTACATGTGTTAAATATAACCTTACAATGCAACACTTAGAACGGAGGGTATAGTCGTAACGAGCGCCTTTTCACACATGAGAACTGATGATTTTACAATGTAAGTATATCCAAGTTAACCAAGAAAATCGCAAGAATTTGACAACATATTCTCAATAAGGACCTACCGCATGGTTCTTTCACTTATTTAACATACGTGATTTAGTTCCGCTTCACGACCATTATTCCTTATTGCAATTTGCAGGCATATTGTACTGCGATAAAAAGGCGATGAGTTAATAATTTAATATGTCTCGAGTCTCGACCTTGAATTATTTTATTCACGAAAAAATGTAGCTTTTTTGAGAATGCGTAGACTCGCATAGAATTCACATTGTTCGGAGTATAGCTTATAGTTTTATAGAGGAAAAGCATCCCAATTCTCAACATATTAAACGGAGAGAATTATATACAATACAGATTTACAGTCCAAGTATTTGAGGATGGGACAATGACCCTTATTTGATCCCACGTGGACTATCCGACTCCAATTTTCTAATCAACACCAGTCTACACTGAATTCCTTTTCCAGAGGGTCTATTCTTTCAAATTCATTGTAAAATGTTCATCCACAATCAAAAAGCTTCATTGTGGCGAAGCTTTAATGTCCATAACAACCCATATTTCACAGTCCAAGACCCCACTACTCACACAAGCACATTTACATATTCAATCCGCTGTGCGTAGTAAATATAGCATTTAATATTTCCGAAAACTAGAAGGTACAGAGTGTAACATAAGTTGTGATATTGCTGCTTGAAATTTAAGTACATGTATAATGTTACCACGGCTGACGTATCATTGACACCAGTCTGACACATCACTGACACCAGTTTGATATATCACTGACACCAGTCTGACACATCACGGACACCAGTTTGGCGCATCACTGACACCAGTTTGATACATCAATGACACCAGTCTGACACATCACTGACACCAGTTTGACACATCACAGACACCAGTCTGACACATCACTGACACCAGTCTGGCGCATCACTGACACCAATCTGGCGCATCACTGACACAAGTCTGACACATCACTGACACAAGTCTGACACATCACTGACACAAGTCTGACACATCACTGACACAAGTCTGACACATCACTGACACAAGTCTGACACATCACTGACACATCACTGACACATCACTGACACAAGTTTGACACAAGTCTGACACATCACTGACACAAGTCTGACACATCACTGACACAAGTCTGACACATCACTGACACAAGTCTGACACATCACTGACACAAGTCTGACATATCACTGACACAAGTCTGACACATCACTGACACAAGTCTGACACATCACTGACACAAGTCTGACACATCACTGACACACAAATCACTGAGTCTGACACATCACTGACACAAGTCTGACACATCACTGACACAAGTCTGACACAAGTCTGACACATCACTGACACAAGTCATCACTGACGCATCACTGACACCAGTCTGACACATCACTGACACCAGTCTGACACATCACTGACACCAGTCTGACACATCACTGACACAAGTCTGACACATCACTGACACCAGTCTGACACATCACGGACACAAGTCTGACACATCACTGACACAAGTCTGACACATCACTGACACCAGTCTGACACATCACTGACACAAGTCTGACACATCACTGACACAAGTCTGACACATCACTGACACAAGTCTGACACATCACTGACACATCACTGACACAAGTCTGACACATCACTGACACAAGTCTGACACATCACTGACACCAGTCTGACACATCACTGACACAAGTCTGACACATCACTGACACAAGTCTGACACATCACTGACACCAGTCTGACACATCACTGACACAAGTCTGACACAAGTCTGACACATCACTGACACAAGTCTGACACATCACTGACACAAGTCTGACACATCACTGACACAAGTCTGACACATCACTGACACCAGTCTGACACATCACTGACACAAGTCTGACACATCACTGACACAAGTCTGACACAAGTCTGACACAAGTCTGACACATCACTGACACATCACTGACACAAGTCTGACACAAGTCTGACACAAGTCTGACACATCACTGACACAAGTCTGACACATCACTGACACATCACTGACACATCACTATCCCAAGTCTGACACATCACTGACACAAGTCTGACACATCACTGACACAAGTCTGACACATCACTGACACAAGTCTGACACATCACTGACACAAGTCTGACACATCACTGACACAAGTCTGACACATCACGGACACAAGTCTGACACATCACGGACACAAGTCTGACACATCACTGACACATCACTGACACAAGTCTGACACATCACTGACCCAATTTTGACACATCACGGACACAAGTCTGACACAAGTCTGACACATCACTGACACATCACTGACACAAGTCTGACACAAGTCTGACACAAGTCTGACACAAGTCTGACACATCACTGACACAAGTCTGACACATCACTGACACAAGTCTGACACATCACTGACACAAGTCTGACACAAGTCTGACACATCACTGACACAAGTCTGACACATCACTGACACAAGTCTGTACAAGTCTGACACATCACGGACACAAGTCTGACACATCACTGACACATCACTGACACAAGTCTGACACATCACTGACCCAATTTTGACACATCACGGACACAAGTCTGACACATCACGGACACAAGTCTGACACATCACGGACACAAGTCTGACACATCACTGACACAAGTCTGACACATCACTGACACATCACTGACACAAGTCTGACACATCACGGACACAAGTCTGACACATCACGGACACAAGTCTGACACATCACTGACACAAGTCTGACACATCACGGACACAAGTCTGACACATCACTGACACAAGTCTGACACATCACTGACACAAGTCTGACACTGACACAAGTCTGACACATCACTGACACCAGTCTGACACATCACTGACACAAGTCTGACACATCACTGACACCAGTCTGACACATCACTGACACAAGTCTGACACTTCACTGACACAAGTCTGACACATCACTGACACCAGTCTGACACATCACTGACACCAGTCTGACACATCACTGACACCAGTCTGACACATCACTGACACCAGTCTGACATATTACTGACACCAGTCTGACACATCACTGACACCAGTCTGACACATCACTGACACCAGTCTGACATATCACTGACACAAGTCTGACACATCACTGACACATCACTGACACAAGTCTGACACATCACTGACACCAGTCTGACACATCACTGACACCAGTCTGACATATTACTGACACAAGTCTGACACATCACTGACACCAGTCTGACATATTACTGACACCAGTCTGACACATCACTGACACCAGTCTGACACATCACTGACACATCACTGACACAAGTCTGACACATCACTGACACAAGTCTGACACATCACTGACACAAGTCTGACACATCACTGACACCAGTCTGACATATTACTGACACCAGTCTGACATATTACTGACACCAGTCTGACACCAGTCTGGCTCACTGCTAAGTAATGCGCCATCACTAATATCATCACTTGAAAAGACTTTTAACTTTGAGAATCAAAATCTGATATTTCTTTGCCCTCAAACACTCTCAAACTTAATAAAAAGAGAACAGAGGGAGAATTTTACTCACTTTGTAATACAGCAGTGTTACAATATTCAATAGATAAACTGTGCTATATATCAGATGTCCTTATATGGATGTAAATATTGTTGACTTTGAGACTTGTCTCAGGCTTTGTTGTATTCATTTATAGTTTCACAGGTCAAAGAAATATATATTGAAATGCGAGAAAATTATTTGAAGTTTGTTGCATAAAATGCAAAATCTGAAATAAAATTTCAAGTTATAATTCAGAATCCGACGTTAGTAAGTTTCATACGACTTTCTATGATCACAACTCATGATTAACTGAATCACTGTATGCGTATAGCTATTGTCCAAAACTTATTGCTGTGCATGAGTTATAGCTATTAACGAGGATCTATTGATAACTATCGTCTAACGCCGATACGTCATTGGTACTATTGATAACTAAACGACGCGAGAAATAGGCGGTTCAACGTCATCAACTCACGACATAATGATATGATAATGACGTCATCCTACCCGCCTATTTCTCGCGCGCGGCGTATAGTGCCGATACGTCATTGCTATTGACGACTGTCTTATCGATCTTAATAATTAACAGCATATATACGGCAATGCTTGGCAGCAGCTTGTCTATAAACTTATGGTATTTTAATTGGCGTTCGACCCTGGTTAATTGACAGGTAATAAACTGGTAATTGACCATAACTTAAACAAGACACGGACTAATTACAGACGGTTTAGCATGATGGAATTACCAGTCGTTTTAATCTCTAAGCAGTGATGTGGATCTGGCTAGATATTCACGCGTGTACCTTTAAACAATATATCTGTGGAAAACGGAGAAGTCATTGATGATGATTGCTTCAAACTATCACAGTATACATTGCACATCATCATGACTTTAACTGACATATCTATCCTTTCCAGCGCCAGGGAAGAGATATATAGTCAATATCTGGCAGACGTTAATTGAGGATACGATGTAGTGATAATATTAATGTACTCCAACAGTTGTTTATTCTAGACACTAAGGACTGCAATAAATACACTGATAAGGTTTGCTGTACAGTCGCACATATACACTCATGCTGGCAAAAATTGTATAAGGTCAAATACAAATAAATTCTAGTACATCAACGCGATTTTCATCGATAATAAAGCGAGATGTATCATTGTTGAAAGCTATTATTTTGCACCTTACTTTGGTTATAATCGCCACGATTCAATACATGAATACATGGTGCATTATGTCGTGTGGAAACTTCAAAGAGACCTGTGGTGAATGTACATTTTAGCCAATAATCTGTAACAAATACATGAGGTAGAGTAATATTCATTGCACAAGGTATACATTTGCCAATTTTATGACCATATTAATCCAGAAACTCTTGCGTTACGCTCCATTACAATTTGTGAAATCGATTTACTCCAATCATACGACATGATATTATTCAAGCCACAGCAGGAGTAGGGTAATTAACTCCTCAAGTCAATTAATCAGTCATACATTTAACAAAGCTTTGATGTTCTATTAATTTCTCAGAAACTGCAATTCATTTAACGCTCCATTATAATTTTGACATGAAATAAAAAGTTTCACTCAATCATACGACATGACTACTATTCAAGGGATGGAGCAGGAGTAGTGTCATTAACTCCTCAAGCTATAATTAACTCTTGGAATAAGAGTAATGATTAACTAATTAACTCCTGAAAGCTTTGATGTTTTAATTATCTTCCTCTGAGCTTTCACGCTGCAATATCATTTAACATTTCTCACAGAGTTATACCTACTTTTGACATGTTAATAAAAAGTGTTCAGCCGCAACTAACGGAAATAAGGCGGTTAAGATGACGTCATTTTCATAGTTCAGTGTTGGTAATTGATGACATCATTGTAGTGTGAAGAGAGCAATTGATGACACTGAACAGAATGGAGAGTATTCCCATACAAGTTGCCTTGTTAACACACTGCAACTCTGGAACTTTACAGCAATATCAGAAGAAGTAATAAGAACTGTTCCTAAAGTCCTCGAAATGTCACTTTACTCCTGCGCTGCCCTCCACTTTTGAGACAGTCATTTATCGATCGATATTTTGTGACCGAGGTCGAGTCCTCAGTAAAACCCCTGCCGAGTCCACGGTCAATCATTGGATACAATGGCTCTACATTTCCATAAATTATGAGGTTCACCATTTTATCCAAATCTAACTATAAGAAGAGAGATCGGGTATTGTGGTGTAAAGATTAACACAGCTGCAGGTGCAATGCAGCTCTATATTGCATGGTATACGCTAGCCACACCCTCATTTTTCCCACCTGCACCACCTCCACCATCACCTTTCACCCTCTCACCCCGTCGCCTCGGCGACCAGAGGCAGGCTCAGTCCCACTCAGGGACTATCCTCTTGCGGACCTTCGGGTCCGGCCTCTCATTTGATGATGATGGTATACGCTGATAATACGAGATGAGGAGGACGCCATTATCATGGTAAATAATGGGGAATTGATACCATCACACCGCCTGCTTTATCAAGGATCAAGAGATGTATAATTATACCGCGCGTGAAAAACAGGCGGTTCAAAGTCATCAATTCACTGCAGTGGCCGATGATAATGACGTCATTTTAACCGCCTATTTCTCATGCACAGGGTTTAATCTTATACAGGAACACTTTTTCAAGAACTCTCGCGCCCCGCTATCATGGAAATCTTCAAAGTCCAACTTTAATATTACTCTCGCCCCACTTTCACTATTCTTTACTCAAATCCAACTCTAATACAGCTCTAATAGGATCACGCTTCCCGAGTAATACTCCGATCGATTATAACTCACCATTCTAAACTATGATAATGACGTCATCAATTCGCAACTCTTACCCATGATAATGACTTCATTCTGAACAACTACCAGCTGTGATTAGTAGACAGCTTCTAATGCTTCTAGAAGTATAGTTCTGAGTACATTGTATGCACTGTAATTGCTGGAGCAGGGAGCACTCTTTACATAAATTCAAGCACCGTAATTACTTGATATAACCACGTGCAATTTGACAAATAATACATTTCATCGCACGTGCTCATTTGAGTCATTTCCTGATATAGTTCTATATATAATACATTTCTTGCTCCCACTTTCTTTGACTATATAAAATGTATTGCAAATTGTGCTCTCAATATAATCCAAGACAGCGCACTGACACCTTTACACTTGATATTATATAACCCAATATAATACCTTTTCTCATTTTGAGAGCCATGCCAGGACGGTCGAATATACTTGATAAAGTACAGGTAGAGTTCTTTGCAATATATAATTCTGTACAATTTCGTTGGATCTCTGTCATTTGTCAGCTACGTGTGAGTTTGTGCGAGTGTTTGTGTGAGTGTTTGTGTGAGTGTTTGTGTTTGTGTGAGAGTCTGTTTGAGTGTTCGTCAGGTTTGTGTGAGTGTTTGTTTGAGTGTTTGTGTGTGTGTTTGTGTGTGTGTTTGTGTGTGTAACAGAGCAGTATCCTTCTTCTTTGTGGTACTAATCTCAGAGTATAGCAAGGATTTGTATACTGTTGTTCAGAACAAGTAGAGTGGTGGTGGTAGGAGTGAAGGAAGTGACAACACAGTGAATTGGAGTCGAAGTGATGTAAAATTGGTGTCAAGTGGTGTCAAAGATGTGTCAAGTGGTGTCAAAGATGTGTCAAGTGGTGTCAAATGGTGTCAAGTGGTGTCGGACTGTTATCAGAGTGGTGTCAGAGTGCTATCAGAATGGTTTCAGAGTGTTTTAAAGTGGTGTCAAAGTGTTGTCAGAGTGTTATTAAAATGGTGTCAGAGCGTTGTCACTTACCCTAGGTCCCCGCTGAATGATATCAGGAGTGGAGGGAGAGTGTAGCTCCGCCTCCTCTTCTCCCCACCACGCAGGCTCACCGTACAAAGCGCTGCCTTTTGGTCCTTTGTCTGAGGGAATGGGTGTTAGTTTGAGGATTGGAGAAGGAAATCAAAAAAATAACGAAGATTGCCACGAGGATGAACACTGTTGTATATTTGATGTCAAAATCTTCGCTATTTTGAAGGAGGGGAGTTTTTCAATTGCTACTTTTGGGCTAATTTGAGTGTTTTTAGATGCGTATATTCTCGGAGAATCAAGATATTTTTTATTTGCTTGTATTTCAACGTCTGAAAGAACACAAAAACAGTGGAATCAGCCACTGACAGAAAGAGGGTAGAAGAAAATAAAAAAGAACTTTTAGAGATTTATATTCAACCCGCTTGCTTCTAAAAAGCGAGCTTCTAATGGTCAAATATATTATGGAGTATCTGTTGCATTGTATGTGGTATGAATTTGATATGAGGATGTTTCTCTTAACTTGACGCAAGCGGAAATTATCGTCTTTAATCCGCCATTATTTATGATTATAACGCCACTCTAGCCAACAATATAACATGATTATCTGGCACAAACATAATGTTTAAAGTTTACTTCCTAGTCTTATCCATTCCTTCACACATGATTGCGTGTCAGTCGAATATTCTTTGTTGTGAGAACGAACACTAATGGCACATGTCACCCAAGAACAACAAATGTCTCAAGATGACATCATTACCAGGCTTCAGAATAGAGAATTAGTGACGTAACAGAGAGCCTTTCTTTTTTCCAGTGCACGCCATGCCACTTGGCAACAACTCCAGAGGACATTCTTTAAGTATTTGCCATACACAAAATATTTTATGATGATATGTGTATGCATAATATATTATTTAGTCATTACCACACTTATTTAATGCTAAGTCTTTACTCTTTTTATTGTAGTCTAAAGATAGCTCAAACCATATTTTATTGTGATAGGGATGAGTAATAATATAAAGGCGTTGGTATTTAGTATGTTTTTGGCTTTGATGAAAATAGATTTAAGAACAACAATAAAGTAATAAAGCACTCCAATTTAACTAAAAAAGGAAACTAAATAGAATTAAATGTCTATGGAGTCCCAAGTATTGACACATTCGAGACAAAATAATATTTCAAAGTTAAAGGTTAACTCTTGCCAACCAGTGTGCCAAAATTGGACTGATTACTGATTATGTCATTGACTAAAGTTGTATTGTTTTTTATTTGTGTTTTATAACAACTATATGATAAATAATTCCGCTTACTAAGGATTTAGAAGTAAATTTTGCGAACATAATATTAAATTTAACTGTATGAATATTGAATTTAACTGTATAACCAAATACGCATAATGTTTAACTTTAAACATAACATATTAACATATCATATATTAAACATAACATATTTTAACTTGCACAGAATTTAGTGCTAGCGGTACTTTTAACTCTATGTATCTGTGACCATGTATATAGGTACTTATAACTAACTCTGTTGAGGCCAGGTGTTACTTTAAATATCGTAAGTGAACTCGAATAAAAGGTAGTAAGAGTGGCGTCATTATTATAGATGAGAATGGCGTGTTAATGGCGTCATTATTATAGATTGGAATGGTGTGTTAGTGACGTCATTATTATAGATGAGAATGGTGTGTTAATGACGTCATTATTATAGATAAGATTGCTGTGTTAATGATGTCATTATCATCGATGAGGATGGTGTGTTGATGAAGCCATTATCATAAGTTAGAATGGCGTGTCTATGATGTTGCTTCGTGCAATGGGTGTGAATGGCACTGATTGAGACACTCAGCCGTATGAAGAAGGGTATATATAAGAGCTTTCAAGGGGTGGTTACCTCATTGTGAGGGATGATATAACGCTAAGTAGGGTGGGTACTCACACCATTTATTACTGCAACGTAAGACCAATGTATAAAAGTATATATTGTATACCTGTATACATGCCTAGTGCTTTTATGAGCACAAAGAATTGTAATCAAAAGTCTCCTAGAATACTAGAATAGGTCGCTTGATTTGAAATTTATATTTACAGTGCTTTCAGTAAGAATTCAGATTGTTCATAATCATAAATCGTAGAGTGAAAGGAAGATATTTTATTCAAAGAATACACTGAAGAAAATTAATCTTTCGAAATTGATGAAGAGGAAAAGAGTTAAAGCTGACGTCATGTTTTTTGAAAAATCTTATAAATTCTCGAATTTCAAAAAATCACCTTTACGCAAAAAATCAAATTGAATCCTGCAGCTATAATAAAACCCGTGCAGCCACTATTTCAAGGACACACAAGGAAATAAACCGTTCAATGTTCATCAAAAACAGCATTTGAGTCATTCTAAGATTCTACCCTCTTCAGTTGTACGCTCAGCAGTTTTAATGAATTGTTACCGTGTTTCAATATTAACCATCATGCAATGCGACTAAGGGCCCAATTTACTACTGACAGCGTGCTTAGCTCACCGGTCAAACTCACACAAATTCAGCTTAAAAACAACTCGATTTATCTTTTTCCATTCCCGGCGTATTTCATGTAAAACTCCCAGTAAGAAAAGTAAGAAAATCATACGTTCAATGCTTAGCTTACTCCACAAATCCAGCAAATTATTTTCAATTCCCAGCGTAAATCTCTTGTAAACCAACCCCAAATTCCCGAGTAAGTCAGAAAGCTCATAAAATCACACTCTACAAAATGCTCAGAATCACTCACGTGCTTAGCTCACTGACAAAAATTCAGCCAAAAAATATCCAACTTATCACTTTCCTAAGCTTTCATTCCCAGCGTATATTTCATTTAAAACCAACTCCCGCAGCGTAAATTTTATGTAAAAACAACTCCCGCAACCCAATTAAAGAGCAGAAAATCACACACAATGCAATGCTTGGGATCACCCGCACACAAACTCACACTCACATGAATCAATCATTTTGTTGTAGTTATCCTTCACTCGGGCTTGGGACTTCCGGTACATATCAGACTTAGATCGAAGTCGAGGCCGGAATGGCTCATTAATTCCCGATTTTTCTGAAGTTGCTCCATTTAGACACTCCCCATTGGAACCTGATAGCCGGGTCTGACCATTTAGACTCGTCTCCGGTTTTTGAGAGTCCAGGAGCGTCGCCATGACTTGATCTTCTGAACTTCAAACTCTCCTCATTGCTTAGATTGGGTATTCTCTGAGTGGTATGTCTCCTAGTTGGACTGATCTTAGCAACTCCCTCGTTGCTAGGCAACATCCCCACCCCGTGGTGATCTCGCTCGATATCAAACACATGCGGCATGCTGTGAGTTGATGACGTCATCACGCCGCATAACGCGTTACCACTAACGCAGTCTCCAAAACATTATCATCGGGGCCGTGACACTCGTTATCAGATAATTCTCTGTCTGACAGACACATAGGTTCTGAAGGAGCAGTTCGTCTTCAGAGTCACCAGATGTGGAGAGGGTGGACCAACAGGGGAAATGGTTCCTCTATCAGGAAGCATTACGTCATCATCATCATCTCCAACAGCGTCACCAGCAGGAATCTCTATTCCAGAATCCGACTTTTTGGGAAGTCTTGATGAGCCGCCAAAATGCTCTGATGAAGATCAGTAACAGTCCGTGGACTAAACTCCAGTAACTGTTCAGGCTCAGTGGCACCTAGTGGCACTGGCTCACCATCAGGGGACTCTAGACCACTACCGATCTGCCACGCCACCCCAGCAGTAGGTGGCTTTGGTGGCTTTACCTCCTCCGGTTCAGGGGACACCATTTCACTGTCAATATCCCAAGCAACAGGAGATCTAACAGGATAAGGAATATGGGGTGGAGGAGGATAGGAAGACCTTGCTCTAGAGTTGGAGGAGTTGGAACTGGACTTACAGACTGAGTTGGTGCTGATGGAAGTGCTGCTTTGGAGAGAGGTCTGAGAGCTAGTCTTCTGTACAGAGCTCCACTGATACTTTGAGAAGAGGAGTTGTTGTAGACAGGAGACTGTCTGGCAGAAGAGTGTCTGGAACTCCCAGAGGATTTCCTTGATTTAGGGGAGGATTTCGGAGGGTTTAGGAACCTTCCTGGAGCGGAAGATGGAGCAGGAGAGGAGACCTTCATGGATCGTCTCGCTAGCGGACTGCAGGGGGACTTAGCGAGGTTTTCCCGTGACATGAACCTCGGAGATGCCTTGTCTTTGTCTTTGTGCAGGAGTCGAGTGGTAGGGTTATCCGAGTGGGTCCTCCGGTGGGTTTTCTTTATCATCTGCCCCCGAGGATGCGAGGGGGGAGTGGTTCCAGGAGAGCTGCCTCTTGGGGAAGCGTCACGGGATGGAGGGTTAACTCGTGTCAGGGGTGAAGCGGCTCTTTTCGAAGATTTGGAGCCATGGGAGGGCGGCGTGGTCTGTGAAAGAGGCGAAGCGGCTCTAGCAGATGAGGAAGAAAGAGGAGAGGCAGGTCTTGCAGAGGAAGAAGAGGAAAGTGGGGAGCCAGCCCGGCATGACATGAATCCAGGAGGAGTGGCAGGAAGGTGTCGTCTCCGAGTGGTGCGCGGGGAGGTGGATTGGGGCCGAGTGGGAGGCGACGACCTGTCTGGGGTTTGTTAACTTACAGGGGGTTGTCAGGGGTTAGTTCACTTGCAGGGAGGATTTTAGGGGTTAGTTTACTTGCATGGTGGCTTGTTGGGGGTTAAATAGCTCAGGATTGGTTTTAAAGCGATTCGGTTAGGTGATCGAACTGGCATCTATAGTTTGGTTTCTTTAATTGAAATGAAGACTCGATACGCCATATCATCTTGACAATAACATGTAGCTATAAATTTTTACATTGGTCACAGTTGAGTGACTCTAACAGTTTGAAGTCACCCAACCTAATTTTGGATTGCCCCCAAATCAAATTTAGATATTCCAGATCACCATGATTTTAAATAGAATCTGTTATCGCTCAGTGATCCAGTTAATTAAGTAGAATGGGTCCACATTTGTCATCACAATCATTAGAGGATTGGATTTCAAATATATAACTACAATTATAATTCAGCAATGGATACTGCAGGCCCCTTATGTATTTATGAGAAGCAAAGGTATCGCTATTGCAATTTCTGCAGCGCAGACCTTTACATATCTGCAATTTTGTACAATACACCTAACAAACAGAGCTTCAATGTGTATACATTGTACATATATCAACCCATACAAAATAAATCGACACTTGCACTAAGTATAACATACAGTAGTACACACAACAAATTATATCATGTAGCTTAACTTACTTCTAGTTTGTTGCCTGTTATCAGGGCGACCACCCGTTGAACTGAAACACAGGGAAATAATTCATTAACGTTTAAACACGAAGAATTAATTCAGAGTGGGATGATGAAAATTAGGTTCTATGAACTGAGTCCTTACCTATGTACAAATATTAATTTCATAATTCTGTTATATGCATTTTTATATCATGTCTGACGATTGAAAATCGACTGATTCTACTCAACAATGCATCAGTGATCTGATAACACTGCTTGCAATCTAACTCGCTTCCGTTGGAAGAAGTTTTTTTGCCAAGTTCTGCATACACACCAGTTTACATTTTCACGTGAGAATATCGGATTACAAATAATTATTGTACCATGTGTATAGATAAATTAAATTATATGTCCGCATACAAAAGTAGGCGGTGTGACTTCATAGACTAACCATTCTGAACCCTGATAATGACGTCATTATTCACCGCCTATGTTTTCTACGCGACTTAATACACTGTGTTTAGAGCATGCTGTAGATAATATTGTAAAATGATGGTGTTTTCTCAGCCAGGTGAGGGAACTATTAAAACATGATTTGGAACTGATATAATGAGAAAAATGATTAAAGGTGCTCAAAAAGAATTAGACTGCAGCTCTTGAAAGTTGTATGTATACCGAAATGTATATCAAATGTATAACAAAATTACATTCAGGTTTCAACATTCAAAAGTTTCATGAGGAAACACAAAAGTTGAGACGAAGGACTCTAACCTTAAAGATACACAATCGACCAAAGCAACAGATAAAAAGTAACTAATCCTATAAAGAAATCCAATGTCACGGTTCATTGGTTTTTACGACAAATATAACAAAATCAGTGACCAGAAAAAGCAATAAAACCAGTACCTGGAGTTAGGAGTGGAGGCTCTATTCGCCCTCAAGTCGTCCATACTGGACCGGGACAGAGACAGGTCTCGGGATGCCCGGATGAGTGGGGATTCGTCGTGTGTCCTGGGGGACTCATCCCGGAGGTCAGGAGGCTCATACATCGTTATCTTCTGGGCTGGGGCCTTCGGGGGCGCCTGCAAAAATCAAAGGGGTTAAAACATTTGAAAACTACCAAACAATCAACCTCGTGTTAATTATATAGTCTCAATAACACAACCAACAATGGGGTTAGGGCATGTGTTTATTGTCCAGTGATATTTAAAGTTTCTGTGATAATGCAAAAACAATCCATCCCCCTCGCCCCTTTGCAAGTACCCACCCTGGTTTATGTTTATTAATAGCACACATTGTATCACATATGAACACTGTTAAACATGTTATAAACAAGGAGGGTGGGTGCCCTGTTTTCAATCTAATTACCAGGCTGTTATCCTGTTAACATGTGCCCTGTTCCAGAGGGCGCAAGTTAGTCTTGAAGAGCATTTGATTAAATATAAATAATTCTGATGTATTTATAGTTGGCATAAATTTGAAAATTTATAAAGTCAGAGCTTTATCTGGCAACATGTAATCAATGATCAATCGGCCATAACAAACCACCTATCACAGGGAAAATTTACTCACGGAATTTGAATTAATTCAAAATTTACATTTTCCTAAAATTTTCAATTTGAAATTTCTGAATTTATGACAAAACATTATTCTAACTACCTCTAAGGTATTTAGAGCTCCCTACCTTGACATGGGGAGAGTTGTTGGATAACGGTGTGACTACAAACTGGGAATTGTTAGATGCAATAGTTTGGGATTGTCTCTTCTCTGGCCATTCTTCAACTTCTTCCTTCTCAAATTGATATTAAGTTATTAATGATGATTTGAAAACAAATGCTAAATCGTCCTCAGTTCCATGATGCTGAATACATGCATCACATCAATGATTTTCACAAGCTTTGTAATATTCAATGCCTACCTCAATATCATGAACTGTTGAAAGGGTTTTTCTTGGTGTTGAGAAGTCCTTTTCTTTCTCTTTGATTTCAATTCGGAAAGTTGGGGAATGTACACAGGGGTTAAGGGAAATATTGTATGAGATTTGCAAAATATTTTTCAACTGGCTGTAATTGACATGTTTGAAATTTATACAGGGTATTCCATAGAAAACTATGAGTCTACAATCTAACATTAACAAGAGATGAAGCCTTTGTTATAAATCATATTTTAAATTCTATCATAGTAGTACAAAGAACTACATTATATCATTATGAACTTGTTAATTAGTTCAAAAGGATATCTGCTCCAAAGCGAACAGTGTCCCCAAGTGTTATGATGATAGTTCTTACTCCAATACGAGAGTCATTGACAAATGTCTGAAAAGAAAGAATGTTAATTTCATCATTAATTGTTCCCTGTAAGGTCATCAACACAATAAAGTTAAATTTATCAATATGAACACAAATAGCAGTAAACTTGATGCTTTCACAGATGCAAATATCCAAAAAAAAGTATAATTGTCTGCCTAAATTAGAATTTTAGTAATTGACTATCATATGTCTCATTATATAACATCAAAATTCACTTACCCCAAGTGAGAATGGAGCTTCTTTTATTTTATACTGTTGTTTCTTTGCATCCCAAGTAATGACAGCATGGTGCTTGCTCACACTTCGAAACTGAAATGAATACGTTTAACAAATAATAATAACATATTGCTAAAAGATAATTTGAAAAACATGTGGACATCCTTTATGGATGGCAGGCCCCTTAATTATTTGTCCAACTCACAGGAATCAGGCAATCAGAATCTTCTTTGCCAAAGGTTGTTGTAACATTGGTCAGTTCAAATTGACAGTTCCATGACTTTAAGATCCATCCTGGAGGTTCTTCTCCAGCTGGCATTCTCAAATTTGATTGTACTTATCATCATGAAAATAAACACACCCACAAAGATTTAAATGGAAAAAGGGTGAAAATATGACAAGTCACAACAAAAAAGATAGGTTCAATCTCAAAAATTTTGCTGAGAAACAACGATGCACAGACCAGTGTAGTTATTGTGTGGCTCAACCACTGAGGGATATTCTGAGTTAAAGAAGCAAAGCTGGTTCTCAAATGTATTTTCATTTTCCTCACATACATTGTTCTAGCAAACTAATGCACTGATAGGACTTAAGTACAAGTAAATTTTCCAGTGCAGTAGATTAAGTATAAGTGATGAATATGCACCATCTCCCATATTCCATTCAGTTAGTTTTGTGACATGATTGAGGCAGACTGTATTGTGTATACCGCTTATAGCCAATAGAAGATATCACACAAAATTATATCATGCCGTTGATGTGTGTTTATTTCATTTGTAATAGTGATCTTTATACATTCAAGCCAACCAAGTTGATAACCTTCATTCTGAATCAGAGTTTCTGCCAATCCAAGAGGATTATTATCTGCAACTGAATGAACCTAAGACTCAGATCATAGTGTTTGGTTCAAGTGGCATTCTCCAACAGATTATCATTAATGGTGTGAATCTTCTTAGTGGCACAACTATCAGATTCCAGTCAGTTTTCAAGAATCTTGGGGTCCAGCTGGACCAAAGATTATCACTTGAAAAGCACATTACAACTCTGAAAAAGAACTCCTTTCATACCGAAATCTTTGCAAGGTCCGGTTCCTACTCACAAAGGATCAGATGAAATTAGTAGTAAACAGCATGGTAATATCTTGTTTGGATTATTGCAACTGTTTGTATTATGGTGTTGCTGAAAGACTTCTGAATCAATTGCAAATCATTCAAAACTCTGCTGCTAAACTGGTTTCTGGCAAATATAAATATGATCATGTAGGTGATGACCTCCATAACCTTCACTGGCTCCAAGTCAAGAAGCGTATAATTTCAAAATAGCACTTTTGTCATACAAAGCTATCAATGGTCTTGCACCAATCTATATCCAGGATATGTTCAGTTACTCTTATCAAGGTTATACACCAAGACTGCTTATTCCCTCAATGAACACAAGGTTTGGTCAGGAGCTTCTCTTTTGTTGGTCCCAAACTTTTTTCAATAGCCTACCAAACCACATCACCTCAGCTCCTAGCATTGATTTGTTCAAAAAACGTTTGAAAACCTACCTTTTTGAGCTTTCAATATCTGAGACTATGAATCTGACAAAGTAATTTTCGGAACTTTGCTTCTTATAATTAATTTTAGGTGATGGTTTTACATTTTCACTGGGTTTTATACTTATTTTCAATAATTCTTAACTGATGTTTACAGTAAGCACTTTTTTGAGGTAATATTTATCAGTTTTGACGTTTTGGTTATAGCCATTTAACACTGCTGAGTATAAGCTAGCCTTAAAAGTAGTGTTCCTAAAGTACAATTATTATTATTATTATTATTATTATGTGATAGCAAAAATAATATAATGGAATTAAAGGTTATGTGTTGACACAGAGAACAGCAACCATGTTGTTGGGCTGGATGCATCGCAATTTGCATCCTCAACCTGAAGATGAAGTATGTTACTTGTTAGTTTATAAACTTAAACTTCATCTAAGAAACTTTTGCCTGGTGCAACAGAAAATTCAAAGCATCAGCTGGTCAAATCAAAGGGCATTAATATGGGGTGGTTCTGGGTTTACCAAGTACATAATCAACGAGGGTGGTGCTTTAAAAATAATAACGATCACATGTTCAAGTAACAAATACAACTACTGTTCATGTTAACTTAAATATGGGTAGCTTTTTCAATCATTTATGATTTATTTGTCAGGCGTTGCCTGACCCCCTCGCGCCAGACAATGATTTATATTGAAAAAAAAGACATGGGATATCAAAGTTTAAAACAATCTTGTCTGCAATACCAAATACAAAATACAAAGCCAGAAGATTGTGATTAATTTATAAGTCTTAGCAGCGGTCAATGCAGAAATTACTCAGCCCTGGCTTTAACCAAGGCCTTGATTTGGCGTAAAAAGTGCGCGGCTCGGCAAGCACGACACTGTAGCTCTGGATAAAAGACGCGCGCAGCGTTTCGTTACAGGAACATAGATGCAGATGTACAGTATAAGTACCGTACTATCGTGTTTAGCAAGGTGGCTTTGAATTCATCATAATTTCGATGAAATTGGTATTATATTATTCATTAAATTGATATGCTAGTGGCTTGGCAAATAATGGCATTATGATTTAATCAATAAATCGTTCCAGCGAAGCACGCCGCGCACACAACCCGATGATACTGCAGAAAATCGCACATGACGCCGCGCGCAAGTGTTATTGTAATGATCGTACTCAGCGCAAAAATTGTGATAAAGGAGCAGTGGTCGCTATTGATCTGAAGTAGCGGGAGCCAAGTCGATATAATAGGAACTTTATACAGTTTTTGTCATCGCTGACAATGAATCGGGTAACCATCATGAAAAAAGTTGAAGTTTGCTTGTTGTGTTCATAATTAGGAGGTCAAGTATGGTTAACTTATCATTCTAATGATACCCCTATCCCCCGTTTGGCAGTATATATGTTACAATGTTAAAGGTTTATTTTGAACGTTGTATCCATCATTCGTTTCATTCCAGTTGCAGTAAACTATAAGTTATAACTGGTCTCAATTCAGATATTTATGATTATTTGGTATTTTTATCGATTTCTGTATATTCCTTTCTTACATTACGTCGTCAATTCTTTGCTGGTTTCGCGAAAATTCCATGTAGATCCACTTGCTTCGATTACATTTTTGGACTCCCGTAAGGTATCCATTATTCAATTGCATGCATCAACTCCCAAATCTCATGCGCTTTGGTCAATGGTCTCTGATTGCAGCTGCGTTGATAACGACGACCTTACTAGCTTTGATATCGCGTGTTCTCATGAGGACTACGTTAACATATTCTGATCAGTTTCATGAAATATTCAAAAGTTGCTTATTCTCTTACTTCTGTGTGTCGTATCATTGTGACATCTGGCAAGCAGCCCAAAAAGCCAAAACATGCGTTTGTGATTTCTGAATATTCAATTTGCCCTAAACTTGACCATTAATTTCATGTTTCACTGTTGTTGCTACTTGAATCTCAGACTTTTCTGTCAAAATGATTTACGAATTCTTTTACTTAGAATATCTTATCTCCAACGCAATAGTATGCTTCATTATGAACACCATATGAGAAAATACCATTACGTATGGCTCTACAGCAGTTTGTAGAATGAAGTTGATTTCTTAGTCTTTTTTTAAAGAAACCAGCGGACAAAAGAGCCATACGTCAACGTCCTCGAGCAGCTAAATGTAGCACTTTTCTTATTCCTGTATCCAATGTATCTTAGCTCGCTTCAATGTATCTAAAATCATCATGCTGGCGATACTGTAGAGAGGTAGAGTGTCGCGTAGAATCCTGTATTTCTTAGGAACCCTGTATTTCTTAGGAATTTATTAAGTTAAGTCTTTCCAGTTTTTTAGGAGTTCGATTCAAACATGATATTTTGCATCCCTTACTTACGAATTTAAAACAAAATATCAAATTTCCTTGTAGTCTGAAGCGTCACAATGGATTTGATTTACGGCAAGAAAGAGTTTTTCTCCTTTTATTATTATTTGTTGGAAACGGGTTTGCATTTATTCGTGGTTTTCTTCGTTCGCATTGTTTTTTAAATTTTGAAATTCTAATAGCGTAGAAATTTCAATCTCATATTTTTATTTTTAGTTTCAAATCAAAAGCTTGCTACCGAAATCATCCATCATAACTGCATTTTATGAACCTCACGCATTTGTTTTTTGTTTTTTTATAAATGCAAAATTTATTTTTCTACGTCAATGTGAAAGCATAATAACGTTTAAGCGCATATATTTTTGTTCGAATTTCAGCATCAAATTATCTGATCGCAGACCAGTCGTTGCTCTCATTATATAAGTGCACTGTCGCAATATATTAAGGGGGAAATATTAAGGGGAGAATATGAGGTGAACCGATCAACAAATTCTCTTATTGATCACCTTGAGCAATTTCTCTGAAACGAAACAGGAAAGATGTGCTCTCCATATTCTTACCTTTTCTAACCTCGCGTCGAGTGAACAGATCTCAATTAGTCATATTAGTAACGTTTTATTATATTACTTGCTCCGAAGTTCATTATAAAAACACATTTCAAGCAGCCGAACCACCACCATTTTTTTCATTAATGCAGTCCATCAACCTCTAATAAAAATAGGTTTATATATATTATTTACTCCAAGTTTTCATAATATATGAACAAATTTACCAATTTATATAAATTTATACTCTTCCTCTGGCTCTTATTTTAGAATTGCATTAACAAACTATATTAATATAGAATGTTAAAAGCTCTCCGCTTTGCAATGTACCTCTCTCTCCCTCTCGTAGAGCTGTTGACAGCTTAGCACTCTAACTCAACCCCACGTGACGTCACGCGATACCGATCACGTGACTCTGTTTCCAGCTCCTGATTGGCTGTTCAAGTCACGTGACCTGCATGCTGCGTTCTGATTGGTCGCTGCAATCACGTGACGTGTCGTTATCGTTCTCCGTTGGTTAAAGCTGGGTAGGGAACATCCAACTCTCAGAAATCTGGACTGAGTGTTCTACACGTACATTATGTCTTGTTGGTCCGCGGAACTTGTGTTCTTTCTCCCGAGTTTGGCGTATATCCGGGTGCGCATTTTTGATGCCCGGAAACTGTCGAGTTTTGTGAAATTCTTTGTTTTGATTTTTGCAAGTTGTGCAACTTTATATCGCCCTCCAAGTCAACTATTTGATTTTTTGACCTCCTGAAGCTCTGCTGGGTAAAAATGTGTCGATATTATACAGTCCTGCGGGGACAGTATTATTTTGGTGCTAATATACAATCAACTCGCTCACGGATCGTGTGTTATCGATAATTGTCTCACTCGGCTAACTCCTCGTGTTATAATTTTCGAAAAAACACCCCATTCGTTAGTTGATAGCTAATATTAACTTACTACCCGCTGTAGGGTGTAAATGTGTCGAGATAAGGTGCTGCGGTCACTTGGAATGGTAAATCAGATTCCTTTCTACGCTTCTGCTTCAGGTATTGTCAACCATCATTTCAAGTATTGTTTCAAGCATTATTTCAAATATTTAAGAAATATTCCAGTCATTCCAATCATATTTCTGTGTTTGAATCATATTTCTGTGTTTCAAGCTTGGATGTGTTTTTGTGTGCACTTCGATATTACCATTACGATAAACGATTTCTTGTAGAAATTATAGCTCATCATGAGAATCGGGAAATTTTGAAATTAAATGTCCGTTCCATGATTTACAACCATTTTTCTCAGAATTTACGCATATGTCTGTAGAATGGAGTTCGATGAATTGATAGAGGGATTTATAAAAAGTCTTTATCAATCCTTCCATCATTCAAGCGATCTGCGCACATACGCGGCTGGATTTCCACTCCTTATGAATGTTTCTCCTGGGTTCATACTCCTCTATAATTTTTTTCAGGCTGGTTTTAAACTCTTTTATTAATGTTTCAGGTTGCACTGACTGACTTCATGGATCCTAATCTTCATGGTGAGTCTTTGATTAAAACAAATGATTTTGAGACGAAATTTTATTTGGGGTTCGTAAGGATAAATGCCCCAAATTGAGCAATCATAACCGCCCCCGCAACTGTTAATTTCACCTCAAACTACGTAATGCTTCAATCGTTTACGTCTTTATAGCGGTAAGAATTCTTTGGAATTTATGGTAAAGTTTACTAGTTTACTAGATTCTACTCTTGAAACTGGAGTCACTGTAGTCGTTCCAAAAGTAAAGCGGAATTGATTAATTATTTATTTTCTGATCTGTGTGTTCATGTGAAATAGCCGTGTCATTGAAGTGTAACCCATATCACTGACTGCTGTATAATCTCGATGTAATTGTCCTGTGAAATTTCACTGTAATCCCAGTGAAATTTCACTGTAATCCCAGTGAAATTCCTGTAATTCCAATGAAATTGTCAGCATTCCAAGCACAGTGTAAATATACTGCTAGAGTACAATTGTAGTAAAATTGTGCCCTGTAAATACCACTGAATTGTAATTAACGATTTATATATATACTGGAGACTGTGTAATATTATAAACTTGGATTTACCGATTCACACATACGAATACTTGGCTGTTAAACGCTCATCAACTCTACACTCTAAACCATGATAATGACGTCACTCTGAATCGCCTGTTTCCCGTCTTACGTCCTTCCTGGTACTTTTATATATATTAGGGTGGCTCTGGTATATTCATTATTTATTGGAAGGTCTCATTCCCAATATATCGGTAATATATATGTTGTTTATTGGTAAACAAATGGTTATTTAGTGACGTCATTATCAGGGATTTAAATTGTATGTTTGTGATGTTTAAGTTTGTATTTTCTCCTCTGGGCTTTCCTTACAGGATCCGCTTGGTATTGGCTGATGTGGGCATATTAAGGTTTATTATTGTGTATTATATTGCTTTGCTTGGATGATTTCATATAATCGATGCTGTTATTTCTAGTCGATTGATCTTGTGTGTAAACCCTAGAATCGTCACTGACTTACCACTATCCTCTATAATAATGATGTCAACCCCATCGCCTTTCAATTATATCATGAGTCCAATCATTGCTTTTCATATTTAAGAAAGCGAAATATTCAAGTCTTAAATATTATATGAACTAGTTTTGCAAAGCAATATTTTTCAAACGAATCATGCGACACAGAAGTTCACCATCTGTCTAGTCACGCATATCTGAGATCGTATTAAAAGTTCTAGCATTTTGTCCGCCTTTCTTTGACAATATATGGCATATATCATGGCATGGCCGTCTGGAAATAAAGCCTGTTTCAAACTGCTTTAAATCCAACGACTGCAGAATTGAAAGATAGGTGCAGATCAGATGAGTGAATTCTGAATATTTGTTATTTCGTTACATGATGTTAATTGTAAGGAGTGTCTTGGAATCAGCCGAGACACCAAAACAACCTCTCCTTGCTCTCTACCCAATATATTCGATGTTTCAATTCATATATATCTATATAATCGCTCATTTGACCGTCTACGAACAGTGAACACCCTGCACGTTTAGATGTTTAGGTTTGCAAATAATATTTAATATAAGAACTTGAGAACAGTTTAGATTTGCAGACCATGTCGTGATAATAACCTGCAGTTTTGTAAGAGTTTATTTATGTAAGTTGAATAAGTTGGAACTGGAACAAAACTTAAGTATCATGGTTCACCAGTCATGCTGTATGAATGATGTGATATATTATAAATATCTTTTATAATCTGAAATATTCTGACTGAATTTCATTTGCCAATCTTGTATATTTCAGGCGTTTGTTAACTATTCTTACGCTCAATCGCTCAATTTGCAGACCAACTCGTGATGATAACCTGTAGTTTTGTAAGAGTTTATTTATATAAGTTGGAACTGGAACAAAACTTAAGTAATAAGTTCATGGTTCACCACTGGTGCTGTATGAAAGATGTCATGACCAACAATCATATATATCCGAATTATATTCTGACTGATTTTCATTTGCCGGTTTTGTATCTTTGACGCGTTTGTCGACTTTTCTATGTTCAATCAGTCGAATATTTCTCGTTTTCTCGTCGAATTTTTGCAATAGCAGATTTATACATACCATTTTGTGCACAGTACTGCTGCAGTTCACTCGGGTAGGTCTCACAATATAAAATATGTGTTTTTTGCATTAAAAGTGTTGAGAGCTCCCAGGTTTTTCAGATCTGAACTAGTCTACTCTTGGGAAAATGAAGAAAATGCCTTCTGAAGTCATCAACCCGTACTTTTTACTTACAAACTGACGTCATTCTCATCCGCTTTTCATTCCAACGCGGTCTGCGGAGCATTAGAAGAAATATGTGTTTGTTTTCCCACCGCACTGCAAATTTCAACCAATCAGCGAGCAGCATCATACAAATCCTCCGCCCTGATTGGTCAAACTCCAACACACTGTGGGATATGTCATCGTTATATGATGAATATATATTCCGGCATGAGACCGAATTCTCCCAACTTTTTTCCATCACCGGTCATCACCGGGAATTCCTCACATTTTTGGTACACTTTTCAACACGTCAATATATACTATATATGTTGGCTTACACACGCAGCCTACATCCAGCGTTTTCTGAGAAATCTTGACGTCAATCAACAAACAGCACGAGAGTGTGTGTCAACAGATGAGCAAGGAATTTGAGCGATATTTTCATTGGTTTCAACCAATTATCGGGCTCACATTGAATCTCATATTGGCACCATATTATGGTCTTTAAAGCTGTCTTTTACTTGAGCCGAGTGTTTTGAAGATGGTTCTTGAGAATCGACTCTATTATATGTAAAGCATTGTAATATAGTTCATTGGAAAATAGACATAAAACACATGTTCGGAAATCTGTGCCGTGACAAGAAGTTTGGAACACTGCCAGACTTCCCAAAAGATACTGGTTTTGGGAGGCTACATACTCACCCTAATGCTAAGATCGGCCTCCATCTCATATTCTGAAAAGGGTTCCGGTTCCCGGCTTTCAAAGAACGTGTCAGTACTTCAGTCTATGCTGTAGAACGAACTTTTATTAGCTTCCCCACCGTTCCATTTGTCATTGACCAATCAGCACTCGAATTGATTTCTAACTCGCGCGCTGATTGGTCAGTGCCTTAACGGTTTTGGGTAAGTCGTTGATAGTATTATTCAGATAACGCACACCTAGTTCCGGGTACATTCTATACGTCAGTCCTGTGACTCGTAAAACATTCTAAAGTTGGTATAAAACCTTCCGTTGAGTACCACACATATCAGTTGTAACATTGTTGGTTGTGAATGGAAAATGAATAGTTGCAAGAGTGACGTCATTATCATAGTTTAGAATGGTGTGTTGATGGCGTTTAATACCATCTATACCATCTGTACAGACGACTGCAAATCAACTTCTTATTTTCTTAACCAATGATAATATGCTTTAGTTCTGTCAACTTACTCACGATGGTTTGTTTACCAACTATGCCATTCTTTACTTCAAAATAGTTGGCTTTCGTCGGCGTGAATTGTTACTTGCGATGCGACAATTTGTTTACTCCTTCATTTCCAATCCAATGTCTTCGATATTACTCTTGCATTGTTCTTTGTTGTAACAAGTAATTAAAATGTAAAAATAGCTCAACGCTATTAGAAATATCTCATTCATTTTATGAGCATACACAATAATAACATAAATAACATTCATTATGAGCATATTATGTGAAAGTTTATTTATAGAATAGAATCATTGCCATCTATTTTTAGCCCTGGTTTAACAATCGTGCCCGGTTTATTATCGGCAACGTATCATAGTTTGCCCACGGGTCCATTTTACATTGGCCAATCAGCGCGCGAGTTGATCGTTAACTCGCGCGCTGATTGGTCAATTTCAAACGTCTTCAATATGTCACAGCACAATCTAACAAGTTGATAACGTTGAACCGCCTATTTTTCTTGCGAATGCGTGAGGTTTAATCTGGAATATATTTTATAGCATGAATTTCCATGTCTCCTCATTTCTACCACTTAACAAACCTCTGTACTCAAAGTGATATAAGAGCTATAAGAGAGTGACGTCATTATCAGGTTTTACAATGGTGAGTTGTTGACATCGAACTAGCATCTAAATCATCCGAGACCTATGATAATGTATACAAGGATGGTTTATAATGCAACTTTTGTACATGTTTCCCTGCCAAATAGGCTAATGCACTGTATTTATGTACGGTATGTACAATACTCTGAAACATGGAAATTTATGTTTCAGGAAATGGCCTTGAACTGAATTATTAAATTGTATGATGTATGATCATCTGACCGACTGTATATTTATTAGCATACATATAAATTTCATATTCACATATTATTTACATATTTTGTGTGTGTGTAAGTCGAGCTTCTGTGTACTTCTATTGTTCATTATATATTGCTGATTCAAGGATTTGATAGATATTACAACTTTTAATTTCGAATTCAGGTCTAATTCGAAATTAAATGGTGTGTAAAGTTGCGGAATTTAATTGAATATCTCATCTAATTGAAATTAATTGAAATTGATCACGATTGTCAATCTGTCTCTCCTAGAAATCTTTCGAACTCATTTGACAGTATATCTTCCATGTCGTGTGACGCAGTATCTATCACCTGACATCAATCATATATCACCTGTCTTTAGAAGGCGGTGTGACGTCATCAATGACTCATTTTAAGCCCTGATAATGACGTCACTCTCAACCATATGCCCATTATTTCTGGACGATCTATTTATAATTAGAACACTGTAATTCTCATATAACTGTCAAAATCTTCTCTCTCGTCTCTCTCGCGTTTTTGTGTGGAATTATCGAATGTAATTGTAGATTTTTTATTTTAATAGAAGTTGTACGTGCGCGCTCATTTATTTATTATTCTGAAAGAGCGATTGATCGGATTCTTGATATTTTGAATTAAAAGTTTTAACCATTAATCAATCTCAATGGTTTAATTTCACTCCGGCCTAAATCGTCTGAACTAAAACGACACCACTGTAGCGAACGAACCTCAGACTTAAGTATTAAGATTAATTTGTTTACTATGATTGATTGATTATTTCCTAATTCATTGTAAGAGAAATGGTGATTTGTAGTCGAAATTTGTCTTTGTTAGTTCATCGTTACAATTAATCAAATGTTTTTATATATGTCTAATTTTTACTCGACGCCTTTTGGAGCCATTCGTACGTTAAATACTTGAGTGGATCTCTGACAAATTTCGACAATTTCATCTTGGTTCCATATGTTCGCATTTTCATGAATGGGACTTGAAAAACGTTATCTTTTAAGTTTTTACATCACTAATCTAAATTAACTTATTTCACCACTGTTTGAAGCAGCATATAGGTATGAAGCCTGCGTGATAATCTTTCATCAAAGAAGTAAGATTATGGTAAGTGAAGTCCAATGATTGATTGGGGTCTGATTTTTGCGTTAAGAAATTTATCAAAATTTAATTGTGATGAAATATTTCGCGTGATTCATGTCTGTCAATTTATCAAGTTCTGTGTTTTTAAGGTATTTAAATGCAATTTATTTCATTTCTAAACTGTTTTAGCTCGCTGTACCCAATACCCATCCATCTCTAAGAGGAAGTACTTAGTTTTTGTGGACTTGATTATTGGTCAAGTTACATAGCCTCGGTTTGAGATCAGGGTATATGCAAAATCTTTCCAGGGTATGTAGATTTTCACAGTTGACAAGTTCATAAAGCCTAATTTTCTGAATGAAATTCTCATCAAAAAAGGCAGAAATCATTCAATTTAACACATCATCAGTGCTTATAATGGGATAGTTGTTTATCAACCTAGGTTTGGTAATATGGTATTCCCCTTTATCCTGGTGTCCTACCACGTTTCCTAATGTTAAGAGAGTTGCTAAGGTGAGAGTTGTACTGCATTCTGGATCCGCTGTTAATTGGTGCTCTACGCCAGTCTACGCCTGGGTTATAAGGCCCCATTGTATTGCTTTGTATTCCTATTATAATTGTACCTACTCTCCGTGCTTCAAAATGTGCAGACTGCTTTAAGAGCTCTGTAAAGTGGTGTCAGAGAGAGGGTGAACTGGACTTAGTTTAAGTGCTGACACCAGTTCAGTGTTGACACCAGTCCAGTGCTGACACCAGTTCAGTGCTGACACCAGTTCAGTGCTGACACCAGTTCTGTGCTGACACCAGTTCAGTGTTGACACCAATTCAGTGCTGACACCAGTTCAGTGCTGACACCAGTTCAGTCCTGACACCAGTTCATTGCTGACACCAGTTCAGTGTTGACACCAGTTCAGTGCTGACACCAGTTCAGTGCTGACACCAGTTCAGTGGTGACACCAGTTTTGTGTTGACACCAGTTCAGTACTGACACCAGTTCAGTGTTGACACCAGTTCAGTGCTGACACCAGTTCAGTGCTGACACCAGTTCAGTGCTGACACCAGTCCTGTGCTGACACCAGTTCAGTGCTGAAACCAGTTCAGTGCTGACACCAGTTCAGTGCTGACACCAGTCCAGTGCTGACACCAGTTCAGTGTTGAGACCAGTTCAGTGCTGACACCAGTCCAGTGCTGACACCACTTCAGTGCTGACACCAGTTCAGTGCTGACACCAGTTCAGTGCTGACACCAGTTCATTGCTGACACCAGCTCAGAGCTGACACCAGTTCAGTGCTGACACCAGTTCAGTGCTGACACCAGTTCAGTGCTGACACCAGTTCAGTGCTGACACCAGTTCAGTGCTGACACCAGTTCAGTGTTGACACCAGTTCAGTTCTGACACCAGTTCAGTGTTGACACCAGTTCAGTGTTGACACCAGTTCAGTGTTGAGACCAGTTCAGTGCTGACACCAGTTCAGTGCTGACACCAGTCCAGTGCTGACACCACTTCAGTGCTGACACCAGTTCAGTGCTGACACCAGTTCAGTGCTGACACCAGTTCATTGCTGACACCAGTTCAGAGCTGACACCAGTTCAGTGCTGACACCAGTTCAGTGCTGACACCAGTTCAGTGCTGACACCAGTTCAGTGCTGACACCATTTCAGTTCTGACACCAGTTCAGTGTTGACACCAGTTCAGTGCTGACACCAGTTCAGTGTTGACACCAGTTCAGTTCTGACACCAGTTCAGTGCTGACACCAGTTCAGTGTTGACACCAGTTCAGTGCTGACACCAGTTCAGTGCTGACACCTGTACAGACTGCGGTGGTTTTCTTACTCTCAGAAGTGGTGTCAATGACTGTCAAGATAAACCAGTGTCAACTGTCAAGATATACCAGTATCATCTGTCAAGGTAGACCAGTGAATTGAACCCTGGAAGCGTCACTACTGACAATACACAACTCTCTCTCTCTCCCGTGGGTTTTACACTCACTGATTCACAATGTGATATCAGCCATTCTTCTCTTATTTCATTGTCCGGCATTGTGTTGCTCCTGACATTGTGTAGCCTATAGGCTACACTGTGTGAAGTCTATAGGTTCACAATGTATCTTGTACATTGTGTACCTCAAGTCTTTTCAAATAAAACTTATACATCGTACATTGGGAAGTCAATAGGTTCACTGGTGTATAAGCAGTAAAACCTTAGACTTCCCAGTTTACATTGTGTGTACTGTAAAAGTCTTCCTGGAACTTTATCTATTCCTCCACTTTTTTGTACCCAGTGTACTGGAATGTACACGAAATGTACATTCTAACACACAGATGACAATATACGCTACTTGCCACCTATATAAAGTATAACAGCTTCCCCAAAAGCTCCTTATACAATCTGTTTGGCGCCACCAGATGGTAACCTATTTCGCATTGTTTATTGTGTTATTGTAGTGGTAATACTGTTCTGAAGCATCATGTGACGTTTATAGTTTATAGGACTCTGGATGGTATGAACTATTTAGCTTGGTTGTAACACTGCCAGTGACCCCATGACAGTCGTTATTGTTATAGTTTTATGGTGTTTTTTTCACGCTATTATCTTATTATCGCGTAACGCCATAGCACGGCTCAGGCGTTGCTTGCTCATCTCCAAAGAGAAGATATTGCTTAGTACCATGTTCTACACTATACTCATAGGTTTTGTTTGAAGTTCAATAAGAGTAGTACTGTAGAACTGCAGTTACAAATACTTTTCTATTGTAGCTCAATAAACTAACTACTGCTAGTCTTGTTTCTCATTAAACTTTGTAAGAAGTCATTTTTCTTCATATACCAAGGTTCTGTTTATGTTATTAACTTCAAACGTTGATATCTTTGTTGTTTCCTTATATCCTTTTCATTATATCATTTTCCTTTTCATTATATCTTATATCCTTTCATTATATCTTATATCCTTCTCATTATCTTATTGAAATAACCCTGCCTATGCTGCAGAAAACTGGTATTCAGCTAGTCTTGTTCCTTAGAAATCCTTCTCCGCATCAACATCAGGGTTTTGCTCGGTTACTCAAAAGTCCATTGAATTTTCTTGATTTTCTTAAATGCCCTCTTCATTTTTCCTTATTCCTTTGTTCTCAATCATTTTCTTTTCTCCCCAGTGTATTCAAATTCAATTATATGATAAGACTTTATGCGTTTTCTTAAAATAAACCCGCTGCTCATGCTATATTTATACCATTTAAAATTGATACGGTCTACCATACGTTCAATTCTCTTGGGGATAATATGTCCTGCATGAAGGTATTTTCAATAAAATTTTCGTTAAAAATTTTCTCGATTGTTCGGAAAGTTTCCAAGTTTTTAGGTTCCGGACCAGTGATTCGCGATTTCCTGATTCGTAACTGGCAGTTTCATTCCATGATCATGTTTCTAAATTTCCAGAGTTTTATGATAAATGATTCATATTCAAGGTAAATTAGCCCTTGATTATCTCGTATGACGTATTTTTCCCAAAACCAAAAAGGATTTGGTTGTGATGGTCCGCGGCGGTTTTAAGGCGTTCTTTACTGTAAAACCCATGACATGAGAAAGAACGCGACGGTTAAAACTGCTGCAACGTCACTTATAAAATATACAGCATTCACGTAACTTAAATGCATCAAAAAAGTGCCGTTGCGGCAGTTTTAACCGTCGCGTTCTTTCTCATATCATGGGTTTTACAGTAAAGAACGCCTTAAAACCGCCGCGGACCATCACAACCAAATCCTTTTTGGTTTTGGGAAAAATATCACCCTTTTTCTGTGCCGAGATATTGAAATTTGGCGTCAAATCCCGCGTAAAATTCGCGTTACCTAGCATTACTGATGACGTCACAATTACGTCATAAAATTAGATGAACTATCTGAGACCCATTCATTAACACAATTGGGACTATGACCGACAACATATCCAAAGATGAAGTTCTGGGGTGGTC
The DNA here is from genome assembly GCA_011033025.1 of Beroe forskalii. Taxonomy (NCBI): domain Eukaryota; kingdom Metazoa; phylum Ctenophora; class Nuda; order Beroida; family Beroidae; genus Beroe; species Beroe forskalii. The sequence goes on along the minus strand of WFMF01000645.1, from coordinate 11,747 downwards.
CCGTTCTCTCTCCACTAGCTTCACAAGTTTTGCAATTTTTGGTATTTTTTCGTGTCAAAGTGTTTCAAACAATCGCATATATCTCAATGATGCCGGGAAGCCCCTTTTCGACCACATTTTGAAAAGTACATTAAATTTCCTTTCTTCGCTAGGAGGAGCATTTTTTCCTATCTCGAAAGCTTCATACCGAAAATTGCGTTAAAAACGCCTAAATTTTTGGGAAAATCGACATTTGAAATTCTTAGTTTTTGTGACGTCATTATGACGTCATTATCATGACGTAAAATAGTTTTTTAAGGTCACTAACTGCAAGTTCTATCTTTCTACTTTCCAACGCTGGGTCGATGAGCTCTGTATCTTTTATGGTTCCGAGATATCGCCGTTTAAATAGGGTACACTTCTTGCACTAAAGCGTCATCTCTATATGTATATACCTCTATATCTGTATGTATATACATATATGTGTATATATATGGTCGTAACCCTATTTAACAAGAACACCCTCGATTTTGGCAATATTCAAGTTATAATAACTCGGCCATTTTCAATCCAATTGATCTGAAATTTTGACAGTTGCACCTTTGACCTCTAAATATGCGATGTTCAAATTTTGGTGCAATTTCGGCAACAGGAACTTACTCAAATTTTAACGTGAAATATGGCCAATCCATGAAAACATATAGTTGGGGGCTGGCAAGCAAAGTTAACAAAACTCACTTCCGATGTCCGGAAGCTCGTTTACTGTTAGGATCGCCGTTCAATGCTCGCCCTCGGACCCTTCGGGTCCTCGGGCTCGCACTCGGGCCTTCGGCCCTCGCACTGTTAGGTCCGCCGTCAATGCTCGCCCTCGGACCCTTCGGGTCCTCAGGCTCGCAGCTCGGGCCTTCGGCCCTCGCACTGTTAGGACCGCCGTCCAATGCTCGCCCTCGGGCCCTTCGGGCCCTCGGGCTCGCAAACCGCCGCGGGGGGCTTGCCAGCCCCCTGATGTTTAAATTATTCTACGGATGCTTTATGCGATTCAAAATTACGGCAATATTTGACTAAAACGCGTTCTGTTTATGACGAAAAAACGCGTGCATTTCGCGCTGGCTGCTTTTTATCATAAGAGTTCTTGACACGTCCTAGCTTAGGATTTAGAAGTAGTATTTAAGTGGCTAAATAAGATATTTAGAGGGATGATGATCATTGATCTACAGTAAGAGCTTGGTGATGTCAATATTAGGTTTAAAAATGGTTCGTTATGACGCAGATATTTTGTCTGGTTGTAGAACGAAAGACTGTGAAATTGCGTACAAAAAGCCTCTTCGTAACAGCTTACGATTTAGACTTCGTGATTCGAGGAATCGAGGATACTCGTTAGTGGTGAAATTGTTCGCTTCGTTGATGACAGTATATTGTATGGGCATAGATCAGAACAGCAACGCCACGAAGACGCCACGGTAGCGCTACGTCTTCGTGGCTTCATCGTGGCGTCTTCGTGGCTTCACCGTGGCGCCGCAGTGGCGTCCTCGTGGCGTCACCGTGGCGTCACCGTGGCGTCACCGTGGCGCTACCGTGGCGTCTTCGTGGCGTTGCTGTTCTGATCTATGCCCTATTGTATGAATACAATTATGATCATAATTAAAATTATGACTACTATGATAGCGTGTTTGTTGATATTCTTAAATTTCACAAGAAATGAGGTTGATTCAAGTGTTAGAAAAACTCTGCAAAAGGTTTGTCAACTTATGCTTCGGACCTATTGAGCTATTGATTAAAGTTATTGCATGCAGGCCCCAAAGAGTATATAAGCTCAGAAAGTTAGTCAACAAAGTCAATGAATTAGTTTTGTGCTATGCTTACACACCCATATTATATACTTTCTGTATCCGAGGTATTTTGTGATATATCATGTTATATAACGGCCCCTCCATAAAGTAATCATCTTCGTCAACGATCCATGCATTTTCTTAGACACTTCGTCAATGATCCATGTACAATCTTAGAAACTTCGTGAACAATACATGTAAGAACCTTGGAAGATCGCATATTCATTGAAGGTCAGAATCCACGAGGCAAAACCCCTCTAAATCAATATAATCGCCATCTTATGATTTTGCCATTCTCTTGAAGTGGTTGCCATATAACAAACACAATAATAACATTGCGTGTAGGATAAATGGGCAATTGAGATGTCGTCATTATCACATCTCAAAACAGTCCGTCAATGACACTGAAAAGCCTTCTTTTTGTGCATGCCGAGTTTAATCTTCTGCACACGCCTTCAAGGCCCTTGCCCTGTATTGTGTTGAATATTCCCTTCAATTTCACCCGCTCATATTCCTCTTAATGTAATATATGTAAATATATGATTTTATTCCATGATCGCAATAAAATTTCCTAAAATAGCTCTTTGTTGTTGCATCCAAATTTTCTATATTCATGTTGTTTGTCCTCTCTGATGTATCATTTTACATGTGAAGGCCGTGTGGGTCCTACAGCTTAATTATTTGAAGTATTTTTTGCTACTTTGCTGGTTTCTGAAACAGGAATCCAGGGTCAATCCGATATTTGTCATTCAAGATCAATGTTTATTAACCCCCCGTTTATTGGAACTTGCTTTTGTTCTCAATTTTATTCAAACAATCACGTAGGAACCTACAGATCTCGCCCAAATAATATTCATCACATACTTCAGAATGATTAATTTGACAAATCTTGCACGCCTACTTTTTATTTCAGATCTAAACGTCAAAGTATATGATAGCAATGGTTACGATGCACGTTCGTCGGGACGCAAGTCACCAGTGTTATAACTTAGGGCGTCCGTTATCCACTGAGATCATTAAAATACCATTTAGTAGATCTCCCATTACTCTCAATGTTCATTTTCGAAACATTGTGGTTTATATCATGGTGGTTTAGAGCCAGGTCTCTTCTTTCATTTCCATTTAAAAAGTTTTTTTATTGTATCTTCACCGATAACTTGACAAAATTTGCTTCTCGTTTTGTTGCAAATTAGAATTCATGACAGATTTATTGACAACTATAACTCGGACAGTTAAATCTACACAGCTTGCAATACCAATATACAATGTATTGTTTAATTAGACAGGGATTCTTGGCGCGTCAATTGAACAATCGTAGGGAAGAGCCGTATCACAGTGCTGGAAATACTGTTCATTGTATAGAACAAACTTTGTTCATGAAATGTGGTTTAGGGTGACGTCATTATCATGATTTAGAATGGTAAACTGATTAATCCTTGTCTATCCTTGTCTTGCTATCCTTGTAATTTTCGTCGTTGTTTTCTTATTTTATAGCCTCTTTTCGATTATTTTCCTTCGAAATGAATGGATCAGTTGTTGACAATTAAAATTCAGTATTTTGTGAAATTCAAAGAAAAATCAAAAAACCACACTGTGATGTATTTTCAATAAAATTTCCGTTAAAAATTTATTCGATTTTTAGGAAAGTTTCCAAGGTTCCAGTCCAGTGATTTGTGATTTCCTGATTCGTAACTGGCAGTTTCATAATTCATTTCATGCTCATGTTTCTAAATTTCCAGAGTTTCATGATAAACGCAATAAACGATTCATATTCAAGGTAAATTAGCCCTTCATTATCTCTATGTCTATTGTTCTACGGATGATTTAAGCGATTCCAAATAACGGCAATATTTCACCAAATCGTGTTCTTTTTATGACGAAAAATTGCGTTCATTTTGCGCTGGCTGCCTTTTATCATAAGATTTCTTGACACATCCTAGCTTACGATTTAGAAGTAGTATTTAAGTGGGTAAATAAGATATTTAGAGAGATGATGATCATTGACCTACAGTAAGTGCTTGATGATGTCAATAGCAGGGTTTAAAATGGTATGTTATGAGTCATAACTTATGACGCAGATATTTCGTCTGGTTGTAGAGCGAAAGACTGTGAAATTGCGTACTAAAAAACCTCTTCGTAACAGCTTATTACGAATCTTCGTGGATCGAGGATTCTTTAGTGATGAAATTGTTCGCTTCGTTGATGATAGTATGTTGTATGAATACTATCATAATTCATTCTATGAATACTATGATAGTGTTTTTGTTGATATATTCTTAAATTTCACAAGAAATGAGGTAGATTAAAGTGTCAGAAAACTCTTGGAAAAGCTTTGACGATTTATCCTTCGGATCTATTAAAGTATTAAAGTATTAATGAAAGTTATTGCATGCAGGCCCCAAAGAGTATATATAAGCTCAGAAAGTTAGTCAACAAAGTCAATGAATTAGTTTTGTGCTATGCTTACACACCCATATTATATACTTTCTGTATCCGGAGTATTTTGTGATATATCATGGTAATAACGGTCCCTCCATCAAGTAATCATCTTCGTCAATGATCCATACGTATTTTCTTCGTCAATTATCCAGGTATAATCTTAGACACTTCGTCAACGATCCATGTATAAAACGTTAGACACTTCGTCAACGGTCCATGTAAGAACCTTGGCAGATCGCATATGAATATATTCAAGGTCAGAACCAGTTGGAGGCAAAACCCCTCTAAATCAATATAATCGTCAACTCATGATTTTGTCATTCTCTTGAAGTGGTTGCCATATAACAAACACAATAATAACATTGCGTGTAGGCTAAATGGGCAATTGAGATGTCGTCATTATCACAACTCTAAACAGTCTGTCAATGACTCTGAAAAGCCTTCTTTTTGTGCAGGCCGGTTTTAATTTTCTGCACACGCCTTCAAGACCACTACCCTGTATTGTGTTGAACATTCCGTTCAATTTCACCCACTCACATTCCTCTTAATGTAATATATGTAAATATATGATTTAATTCCATGATCGCAATAAAATTTCCTAAAATAGCTCTTTGTTGTTGCATCCAAATTTTCTATATTCATGTTGTTTGTCCTCTTTGATGTATCATTTTACATGTAAAGACCGTGTGGGTCCTGCAGCTTAATTATTTGAAGTATTTTTACTACTTTGCTGATTTCTGGAACTGGAATCCACGGTCAATCCGATATTTGTCATTTTAGATCATGGTTTATCATACCCCCCGTTTATTAAACAACCTTTACTTGGAACTAGGTTTTGTTCTCAATCACGTAGGAAGCTATAACAGATCTCGCCCAAATAATATTCATCACATTTCAGAATGATTAATTTGACGAATCTTGCACGCCTATTTTTTATTTCAGATCTAAACGTCAAAGTATATAATAGCAATGGTTACGATGCACGTTCGTCTGGAAGCAAGTAAGGGGGGGGGCCAACCCCCTCAATTTTGGTGGATATGAAAAATCGTCAATAGGGGGTTTAATTTTGGGGGGTTTTGGGGGGCTTAATTCTTAAACAAAAACAACCTTAACTGTGCAAAAAGGGGCATTTTTTCTCCAAATAGTACCATTTTTGTTCCTGATTTTTTGCACCATCTCAAAATGGTACCATTTTTGGTCGTATTTTTTGGCGATTTTTCAAAATGTTTCCATTTTTGTGTCCGGTTTTTGAACTTTTTTGGAATGGTACCATTTTTGTTTGTGATTTTTGGCACTTTTTTGTAATGGTACCGTTTGTTTTGTTCTTTATTTTTCTGCACATTTACCAAATGGTACCATTTCTCACTCCGGTTTTTGACACATTTTCAAAATGGTACCATTTTTGGTCGTGATTTTTGGCGATTTTTCGGAAATGGTACCATTTTTGTTCCTGATTTTTTGGTCCATTTCAAAATAGTACCATTTTTGGTCGTGATTTTTGGCGATTTTTAAAAATGGTACCATTTTTGTTTCTGGTTTTGGATACATTTTACAAATGGTACCATTTTTGTTTCCGGTTTTTGGCACATTTTCCAAATGGTACCATTTTTCTTCATAGTTTTTGGAACTTTTTTTGAAATGGTACCATTTTTTGTGATTTTTGGCACTTTTTTTTGAAATGGTACCGTTTTTGTTCGTAATTTTTCACACGTTTTGCAAATGGTACCATTTTCCGTTTCTGATTTTTGCACCTTTCAGAAATGGTACCGTTTTTGTTTCAGGTACCAATTTTGTTGTTGATTTTTGGCATCATTTTCAATTGGTACCCGTTTCGTTTCTGATCTTTCAGATGTACCCTTTTGAAATGGTACCAAATTTGTGTCTGATTTTTGCGCCTTTTCGAAATGGTACCTTTTTTATTCGTGATTTTTGGCAACTTTTTCAAATGGTACCTTTTTTGTTTCTTCATTTTGGTGCTTTTTTGAATCATACTAGAATAATTTTTGCTGTCGATAGGGGGTTTAATTTTGGGGGGTTTAATTTTTGCTGTCGATAGGGGGTTTAATTTTGGGGGGTTTAATTTAACCCCCTAGTGGATATTACAAATTTCCAATAGGGGGTTTAATTTTGGGGGGTTTTGGGGGGTTGGCCCCCCCCCAAGTAACCAGTGTTATAACTTAGGGCGTCCGTTTTCCACAGAGATCATTAAAATACCATTTAGTAGATCTCCCATTACTCTCAATGTTCATTTTCGAAACATTTTATTGTCGTTTATATCGTGGTGGTTTAGAGCCAGGTTTCTTTTTTATTTCCATTTAAAAAGAGTTCTTATTGTATCTTCACCGATAGCTTGACAAAAGCTGCTTCTCGTTTTGTTGCAAATTCATGGCAGAATTCATCACAGATTTATAAGCTATTACACGGACAGTTAAATCTACACAGCTTGCAATACCAGTATACAATGTATTTTTCCAAAAACCAAAAAGGATTTGGTTGTGGTGGCCCGCGGCGGTTTTAAGGCGTTCTTTACTTTAAAACCCATGATATGGAATAGAACGCGACGGTTAAAACTGCTGCAACGTCACTTCAAAATGTACAGCTTTCACGAAACTATTATGCTTCGAAAAAGTGCCGTTGCGGCAGTTTTTAACCGTCGCGTTCTATTCCATATCATGGGTTTTAAAGTAAAGAACGCCTTAAAACCGCCGCGGGCCACCACAACCAAATCCTTTTTGGTTTTTGGAAAAAATATCATCCTTTTTCTGTGCTCAGATATTGCAATTTGGCGTCAAATCGCGCGTACAAAATTCGCGTTACCTAGCATTACTGATGACGTCACAATTACGTCATAAAATTATATTAACTATCTGAGACCCATTCATTAGCACAGTTGGGACTATGAATGACAACATATCCAAAGATGAAGTTCTGGGATGGTCCCGTTCTCTAACTCATCCTTACCGTTTTTGCTATTTTTGCGATTTTTTTCGTGTCAAAGTGTTTCAAACAATTGCAAATATCTCAATGATGCCGGAGGGCCCGGAACTTTTCGACCCCATTTTTGGAAAGTACATTAAATTTCCTTTCTGCATTATCATAAGCATTTTCACCTATCTCAAAAGCTTCATGCCGAAAAATTGCGCTGAAAAACGCCGATTTTCGGGAAATCAAAATATGAAATTTACGACTTTGTGACGTCATGATGACGTCATAAACATGACGTAAGATGCTTTTCGAGGGCACTTTTCGCAAGTACTATCTTTCTACTTTCCAACGCTGGGTCGATGAGCTCTGTATCTTTTACGGTTCTCGAGATATGCCTTTTTAAGGAGGGTACACTTTTCGCCTAAAAATGTTCTCTATTGGTATGTTATTGTCGTAACCCTTTTTAACAAGAACAGCCTCAATTTCGGCGATTTCAAGTAGTAATAACTCAGCCATTTTTTAATGAATTGATCTCAAATTTGAAACTCCGAGCTACAGCACAGCAAAGGCGCGAAAACTCAATTTTCAATCGATTTGATCGTCGGGAAGGTTCCGTAAAAAAATTTTGAAATTTGGCGAATCCACAAAAACATATATATGGGGCTGTAGCGCAGCGATGCGTACGCATCGCGTGTACGATTTCAGTGCGAATAAGTTGTCATAACTTGGGCATCTTTTATCCAATCGATCTGAAATTTTGACAGTTGCACCTTTGACCCTCAAACATGCGACGTATCGATTTTGGTGGAAATCCAATAACGGAAAACTGCCCAAATTTCTTCGTGAAATGTGGGGAAATACATGAGATTTCTCTCGTTAGAATCGCCGTCCAATGCTCGCCCTCGGACCCTTCGGGTCCTCGGGCTTCTTGCTCGGGCCTTCGGCCCTCGCACTGTTAGGTCCGCCGTCAATGCTCGCCCTCGGACCCTTCGGGTCCTCAGGCTCGGCTCGGGCCTTCGGCCCTCGCACTGTTAGGGACCGTCCAATGCTCGCCCTCGGGCCCTTCGGGCCCTCGGGCTCGCAAACCGCCGCGGGGGGCTTGCCAGCCCCCTGATTGTTTAATTAGACAGGGATTCTTGGCGCGTCAACTGAACAATCGTAGGGAAGAGCCGTATAGCAGTGCCGGAAATACTGTTCATTGTATAGAACAATCTTTGTTCATGAAAATTGGTCTAGAGTGACGTCATTATCATGATTTTGAATGGAAAACTGATTAATCCTTATCTATCTTTATCATGCTATCCTAGTAATTTTCGTCATTATTTTCTTATTTTAGAGCCTCTTTTCGAATATTTCCTTCGAATTGAATGGATCAGTTTGTGACAATTAAAACTCAGTATTTTTTGAAATTCAAAGAAAAATCAAAAAACCATACTGTGATAGAATAGTGATGGACTCCGCAACAATTTATGCAAAAAGTTTGCAATTATTTTACAACTTTGCACATTATGTGTTTTTTGAGTTTTACATTCATTTGTATAAAATCATCCAGAGATTTCAAAGCGTATGCTAAACTTTAATTCCGTTTTCCATAATTCCGTAAGCATTCAACTACTACTCAACATAAAGATTTAAATAAGAATGGTATTTAAGTGAATATTCGAGTCATACAATGAAACATTACGCGCAGCAAAAAATATTCTATTTGGGTGGGGCGATTTCCACCTTATTCGAAGTAAAATGTTCATTTAGATACCTATCAAGTACAACAAAATATTCTGTACTTCGGATAACTTTTTAAAACTTTATTTCAAATAATAACTTTATTTGAAAAGTTTTAAGTTATATTTACGGTATTTTACATCATACATTTCTCATGGCCGCATTGTACATTGTATACATTCTGTTCACAAACTCACAATAGCAGCCTGCCCCTGGTTTCCCTCTTTAGTACCACCAAAAGTCCCCCTGCCACTACCGCCACTCCCTGAATAACACCAAACACCGCCCCTCTACCCGCCGCCAACAGATACTCAAAGTAGCAGTCTCCCCCTGGTTTCCCTCTTTAGCACCACCAGAAGTCCCCCTGCCACTACCGCCACTCCCTGAATAACACCAAACACCGCCCCTCTTCCAGCCGCCAGCAGATACTCAAAGTAGCAGTCTCCCCCTAGTTTCCCTCTTTAGCGCCACCAGCAGTCCTCCTGCCACTACCGCCACTCCCTGAATAACACCAAACACCGCCCCTATTCCCGCCTCCAGCAGGTACTCAAAGTAGCAGCCTCCCCCTAGTTTCCCTCTTTAGCACCACCAGAAGTCCCCCTGCCACTACTGCCACTCCCTGAATAACACCAAACACCGCCCCTCTTCCTGCCTCCAGCAGGTACTCAAAGTAGCAGCCTCCCCCTAGTTTCCCTCTTTAGCGCCACCAGAAGTCCCCCTGCCACTACTGCCACTCCCTGAATAACACCAAACACCGCCCCTCTACCCGCCGCCAACAGATACTCAAAGTAGCAGTCTCCCCCTGGTTTCCCTCTTTAGCGCCACCAGAAGTCCCCCTGCCACTACCGCCACTCCCTGAATAACACCAAACACCGCCCCTCTTCCCGCCTCCAGCAGATACTCAAAGTAGCAGTCTCCCCCTAGTTTCCCTCTTTAGCGCTACCAGCAGTCCTCCTGCCACTACCGCCACTCCCTGAATAACACCAAACACCGCCCCTATTCCCGCCTCCAGCAGGTACTCAAAGTAGCAGCCTCCCCCTAGTTTCCCTCTTTAGCACCACCAGAAGTCCCCCTGCCACTACTGCCACTCCCTGAATAACACCAAACACCGCCCCTCTTCCTGCCTCCAGCAGGTACTCAAAGTAGCAGCCTCCCCCTAGTTTCCCTCTTTAGCACCACCAGAAGTCCCCTGCCACTACTGCCACTCCCTGAATAACACCAAACACCGCCCCTCTTCCTGCCTCCAGCAGGTACTCAAAGTAGCAGCCTCCCCTAGTTTCCCTCTTTAGCACCACCAGAAGTCCCCTGCCACTACTGCCACTCCTGAATAACACCAAACACCGCCCCTCTTCCTGCCTCCAGCAGGTACTCAAAGTAGCAGCCTCCCCCTAGTTTCCCTCTTTAGCACCACCAGAAGTCCCCCTGCCACTACTGCCACTCCCTGAATAACACCAAACACCGCCCCTCTTCCCGCCTCCAGCAGATACTCCAGCGAGAACACCGCCACCGCGCCGCCCGCCCGTCCCGCCGACGTAATAACCACTGCCACAAACACTCGGATTAGTGTCGGCATGTACTCCGTACTCAGGACTATGAAAGATAATCCAAGCCCTGCAGATCCCATCTTGATCAGGAGGACTAGGGGTATCATGACAGGGTTAGGAACACACCAATAGAGGGGAAGGGAGAGGAGAAGGACCAGAAAACAGCAACCCTGGAAGGTTTTACGGCGACCTAGTGGCGTCTCTATCAGAATCAGGGTTATGATGATAGCCAGGGGTTCCGAGAGGTTCACCAAACCCACGTTAAACAGAACGTCCTGCGAAAAAACACATGATTTGTTCCGGGATTCCTCTGGTGTGTCCAGGGTGTTACAAAGTCCCTCGTTAAAGAGGCGTGGAGTGACGTAAGACACGAAGTAGTACACGAATAATGAAGTAAATCCAAGGCAGAGAAGGAGGAAAAAGTTGAGGAAGTTGTCCGAAGATCGGAGTTCGTGGATGAGCCGATCTGTTGTAAGTTGAGAATATGTCGGTCTGTTGGTCAGGGCTGTCTTTTTAAGTTTAATCGTAACTTTCCCTCGTCCATTCATTCGATATAACCTCTCAATTGATTTCTCTGCTTTGGAGTATAAACCTTGATGATAGTCATATCTCGGAGATTCGTCTAATATCAGAATCAAGACAATTGACACTGAAAATATCAGCGGAACTGCCAAGATTTGACCCCTCCACCCGTAGGCTGGTAAGATAAAATAAGAAATCGCTGCCCCAACGGATGCCCCAATACCCCACGCCAGGCTTTGGAGCCCAAACCCAAACGCTCTCAACTTCATGGGCAGTACCTCTCCACTCCACACAGCAGCTGGCACCGCGCCAACCCCCACAAAAACCCCAACTAATGTCCTCAGTGCCACAAACTGCCTGTAATTCTGAACCCACGCACAAAGCACCCCCAGCTACAATAGTCCCTACAGCAGACCCCAGTGTTATCGGTTTCCTGCCGTAACTATCTGCTAGATGAGATGAAAGTAGTCCTGCCACCACCATGGATATAAGAGCTGTAGATTGGAGGAGTGAGAGTTGGAAGGAGGACAGGTTCCATTCACAGCGTAATATGGGTCCTACAACAGTGGAAATTACCACTTCCGCGCCTTCCAGACAGATTAGGAGTGTGGATGCGGTGCTGTAGAGAACAGTGCCACACCCGCATCCTGCCCCTTCGAATTGCTGCTGAGATTTCAAGTTCTTCTGTAGATGCTTGGGGGTGGGGAGGGGAGGGTTCAGGGGGTTCAAGAGGGGTTGCAGTGGTGGAATGGGGTTCAAGAGGGGTCCCAGTGGTGAAATGGGGTTC
>WFMF01000644.1:0-81501 GCA_011033025.1 Beroe forskalii | reverse complement strand
TTTTTATATAGTGGGCGCTGGCAAACTCATTTTTCAAAACATGAAAATTGGTTCCGCTACGACTTTCAGCACTTCGTGCTGGTACTGCTGGCTCTTTTACTGTGTCTGGCCAGCAGTCCCGGCCCTTCGGGCTGGGACTGCTGCCATCGGCCCTTCGGGCCGATGGCAGCCCCCCGCCCTTTGGGCGGGGTTGCTGATCGTTCGAGATGCCCTCGGCCCTTCGGGCCGAGGGCATCTACTCGGGCAGATGCCCTCGTCCAGAGACCCCCATAACGTGGCCGCGAGCGCTTGCCAGCGCCCTGATATATCTATATATATGTATATATATATATATATATATATATAATAATTGTTTTTAACTTAACAAAATCTACTTATTACAATCAAATTTGAGCTATAATGATCCACAGAAGATTGCACAATTCGAAGTTACAGACATCTTAAATGTTGTTTTATTTGAGTACTGATGAAATTTAAACTATATAATAATTGTAATATATAATTGTATATATAATAATTGTAATACTCAGAATCTCAAAAATAGGGAAGCATATTGGCAAAACCAATTGCGCACATATAGTAACTATGGAGGGTTCAACAAGAGAGATCCTAGAACTGAGACAAGTCAGTCGTACATGTCTCAGCAACAGGTTCAACAATAGTCCATTGTTACCCCTTCATAATATGAGCGAACAATTGGCATTGTCCAATGGGCAACCTTTTTTTGTGTTTCTGAACCCTGATTTTGCTTCTAATTTTTCCGATCTGTGATTTCATTTTCAATTTTTGTTTGGTTATTCCGCAGGTACTGGTTTTTTGAAATATTTTTCAAATTTCTGAATATGAACCCTTGCCCCTTTTCTATTTTTATAGTTAAAACTTGCACTTGATTATTTGAACTTTACAGAGAACATGATTGGATGTAAAGACTTGATGTCGAGGATCTAGTCCAAACTTGTGTGTTTCATTTGACTCTCTAGAATCTAGAAATCTCATATATATATATATATATATATATATATATATATATATATATATATATATATATCTTGAAATTGGCCACGAATCCAAATTCTGAAAGGAGCATTTTCTTAGTAGGGTCAAACTGTACTAGCGTGCAAAGAGTATATAATGCGGTATCAAGAATGTAAATAATTTGGGGGCCCCTAATTTCGAGCTGATTAATCTAGGTAAAGCCAAATTTGCAATTCGGTGTTTAAAAGTTAAGCCCCTACTATGATAATAATAATATTATGATATAATATTACTGAGAAATAGTACACCACGGACAGTTATTTTCTGATTCTCCAGCATAAGGACATTCTTAGCAACTTCTAGGGTCATATCAACATATTAACCCGCTATAAGTTTTTGATTATGATATACTTAAGTATGGTTAATTTTATATTATCATCAGTTTAGCATAGCTTCATCCTGGGTCCAATCCCCCCTGAATTTTTCAACTCCCCCCTTGCAAAACCTCCCCCCTGAATTTTCAAAATCCGCAATCCCCCTCTTTTGGGCACCCCACCCCTGAATTTCAAAAATTCGACCAACCCCCCACCAAAAAGTTAGAAAATTTTTATAAGATATGTCCATTGAATTGTTTAAAAAAATCAACCGAAACTTGAAACTAAATGACAAGATGAAAGTATGTAAACTATGAAATGTGGCTGACACTGCAAGTCAGACGAAAAATTTGGTTAGTTTTGAGTTTTAACATATAATAATATTTCTTTCGCCACATTAATCCAGGAATTCTAGAACTTTCTGATTAAAATCATTAATTCTTACTTTTCAGACCGTATTTCAATGTTATTTAATAGAACAGATTTTAGACAGTGATTAGTTTAAATAGTCAATGAAACCATTGGCATCGCATTGAATAATCACTTTTTTCACATTATCCAACACTAAATTTAGCCCATCTTTTCATAACATCAACTGTATTGCAGGGAGTCACTCCAGTTCACACATGCACTACAGAACACAAATCATTGCAGGGCAGTCCAATGAATAAGAAACCAATCAGTTATCGAAGTCGTCGGAACCCTTCTGATGTTAATTATAATACCAGCAAGAAACCTCAAAGCTCTCTTCAGAAGCAGAAAGTTCATCTCGATGTTTTAAATGTTCCAGCAAAAATGTCTCAAGAACCAAAATCTATTTCAATCATGTCAGAGAGCTGTGTTAATGATAACAACACTCCAATAGATTTCAAACAGACGATATCAAAAGAATCAAGCACTGGAGAGATCCAAGAAGAAGGAGAAAATGGAAAAATGTTTGTGATGGAAGTAATTGATTCCCTTGACACAAAAAATGAGCAAGTTCGAGATATATTGAAAACGCTGAAGTTGAAAAGGATCAATTCACGGTCACCCTCTCCTGAGAGCCATAAATACAGTAGAACAGAAAAACATCACAGCAAAACTTGTCAGTTAGAAGGGTCACAATGCTTGTCTACCATCCAAAAAGAAACTTCAAGCATGCAGATGACTTCAGATATGATCCTCAAGCAAAAAGAATCATGTTTCAAGAAAGTGGAATATCGTCGTCCCAAATTATGGAAGTTTCCAATAAAAAGGAAAATACCTTTAAAGGTATCTGATGATGTGCTTGTAAAACCAAGCCACATAAAATCTCAAGAACAGCCACTCAAGCCTATAACATCCTACTCCAACACTGCTGGTTCTGCAACCTCCAATTTACCATCTTCTGATCTGCCACTTGAATCCCATGCCCTGATTTCTCACTCTCCTTCCCAGCCTAACATAAAACGCATGTTTCCTCACCTGCCACCCATTTCCTCACCTCAAGCTATTAACCCAAACTGCTCATCTTTCAACACTTCACTGAGATCAGTTCCATTTACTCCCCTGAACTCCGTCATTAAGGGTACTAGAAAATCCCCTAAATGCCCAGTAAGAAGGAAATCCATTCCCTCAAATCCTTCTGAGTCAACTGATTGTGTACATGATAAAAAGGTACACTATGTAAGTATAATCTATTTGAAGAAAAGTTGAATCAAAGTTAATTGAATTCATAGTTAGACAATCAGGTATCTACGAATACAATTAATACCTAATTAATTGTTCCCATCAGCAGATCTTTATCACCTGATCTACAGGATATACCTCAATTGCTCAATCCTTATCATAATTATTATGAAAGACTGTTGAGTATGTAGGTTGCCGTTAAAAACTTAAAAACTTGATGTTACCTACTATCTACTTATCTAGGTACCTTGTTGATGAATTTATGAATCTTTTTTTTCAGTTCAATGAAGAGGAATATGCTGACAGCGACGAAGATAACATTTCCCAGGTTTATAAAGTCAGTTTTCTATTGTTTATTGTCCAATTTATTGTGCATAAGTTAAAAGTGCAAAATATACAATAGGTAATGGTATAGGTACTGTTACAGTATTACTGTGACTTGTGATTATCAAAGTTGCACTCTTGGCTTCTTGGGATCTATGGAGAGACTGATGCATTTCGTTTTCGCTGTTTGGACAATGATATCAACATTTAAACATAGAACAATCTATTTAAATGTCCCAATGTTCCATCTCATATATCACATCATTGCAATTTCAGGACGGATCTGAAGCTTGTAGTTCTGCACCCGAGACAATGGACCAACCCTCTGTGTCTCCATCTCCCCAGCTACCACCATCTACAACAGCCACAGCTACGCCACCTCCTAACAGTCACACTCCTGAGCCTCGGGAGGATGACGCACAACAAACTGCACAGTCTCCGACATTGGAGCAGAAACAGCATCAACAACAACAAGAACAAGAGCAGAATGACCAAGAACATCACCAGCAACAGCAGCAGCAACAACAACTTCAAAAGGAGTTACTTCTGCAGCAACAGTTACAAAAGGAATTGCTTCAGCAACAACAACTCCAAAGTGAGCAGCAGCACTCTGAACCGATGGACGAACATCAGCTCCTCCAACAACGGATATTGGAACAGCAGCAGCAGTTGTTAGCTCAGCAGTTGGAGCAACACCTCATCCAAGAGAAACTTCTGCAACAACAGCAAAGCGAGCAGAAGGGCAGTGAGCAGCAATCAAACAGCAAACACAAGCAACAACTGGATCAGCAACTGCAGCAGCAGCAGTTGAAACTCCAGCAGCAACAAATTGGTGAGGCAGAGAAGATGCTTCTGGAGCAAGCTGCGAGTGCTACCAATGCCAATGGCGTGGACATTGCTAGTATAGCACAGTTGATTCTGGGGGATGGTGCTGCTAAACTGTCAGACATAGAGAAGCTTGCTCTTGAGAAGGCTCTCAAGGAGCAAATGGCTGTAGAAGCTGCCTTGGCTGAGCGCCTTATGGAGGCAGAGCTGTTAGCCCAGCACAATGAGGCTCAGAAGCAGAGTAAATCATTGGAGCAGAAGCAGCGTGAGGAGGCTCAGGCCATGTTAGCTGCTCAGCAGGAAGCTATACTGCAAGCCCAGATACAAGAAGAAGCAAGGCTCAAGATAAAGCAAGAAATACTTGCTGCCAAAGAAAAAGAGGAAAAGGAGAGGCGAGAAAAGGCAAAACAGTTAAAAGCTGCAAAAGAAAAGCCATCTACCTCGGCATTGTCATCTCACCAGCAACAGATTGACCCTGCTGCCTTCCAGAAGTCCATTCTCGAACACAGCATGATCCAGAATGCTCTCATGAACCAAGCTGCACTGGAGAATGCTCTCCAAGAACACAAAGCTTCAGGCAGTAAGGACAAGATGACCGAACTTCTCCTAGAACAGGCGAGGTTCCAGCAAGCGAATATGATCCAACTGGCTATTGCACAACTAGCGGAGGAACAGGCGAAGGCTGCAAAGGTATCGTGACTGTTAAGACATTTAATCAAATTTATAATTTAATCAAATTTAAAAGTTTAAAGTTCTGGTATCATAGTATGTATTAACTTAACATTGTATTTTAGATCCAGCAGCTTTTCTTCGTAGTTAGCTGGTGAAGTGTCATTCAATTTAATTATTGCTTTATTTTAGATGGTATCTAGGTGGTTTTTTTGTTCATCATTATTGATCTTAATATACTATACTGAAACAATCAATAAATCCAGGCGAAGGAGCCGGAGGTGATGAAGGAGGCTTGCCAGGATGCAGTCCCCCCTGAAACCTCCCTCCTCGACTGTCTCAAGTTCAGCAGAGTAGGTCAGAAGCAGCCCTACACAGTGTTCATCAGCAGCAACTCCCTACTGCTCATGGACTACCACTGTCACCTGAGCAAGGAGGAAGTTTACGGGTGAGTGCTCTTCGGAGTTTGAATGTTTTCAGTAAATGGTATCAGATTCCACTTATTCACTATTCAGTCATTCATTTTCAATCTGATAATGTCAAAACTTTGCAGGTATCTTGGTGGCTTCAATCTGATAATGTCAAAACTTTGCGGGTATCTTGGTGGCACGTGGGATCCTGTCAAACTGACACTTCATGTGAAAAGTGTGTTTCCCTGCTCTCTAAAAAGCCCGTCAGACCAAGTCGAGTGTTCGGTTCTTCAGAACAAGATCAGAGAACTCATAGCGCAGCAGGTTAGCGGACTTTCTAATATTACATGAACTTATGACAGTGATAGCTCAATGTTAAGTTCATAGTCAGGTGACCATGGTAACTCTCAGAATATGGCAGTGAAAGGTTGGTAACCATAGTTCCCCAAGCATAGCAACTTAGCAAGAAATGTCGTTGATAGGTTTTTAGGAAAGTTGCTAGGTTGGTAAGTGGTTACTACGGTAACCCCCAGTCGTGGATATGACAGCGATTGACTGATAATACTATCTTACTATGGTGACCCAAAGGATATAACAGTGATAGGCTGGTAAATTTGTAAATTGTAACCATCTACCCATATTTAAAGCATGTATCCACGGTAACCCCCAGGATATGACAGTGATTGGCTGGTAAAGTGGTAACCTTGGTAACCCTCAGCATATGACAGTGATTGGCTGGTAAAGTGGTAACCATGGTAACCCCCAGGATATGACAGTGATTAACTGGTAAAGTGGTAACCTTGGTAACCCCTGGATATGACAGTGATTGGCTGGTAAAATGGTAACCCCCAGGATATGACAGTGATTGGCTGGTAAAGTGGTAACCTTGGTAACCCTCAGCATATGACAGTGATTGGCTGGTAAAGTGGTAACCTTGGCAACCCCCAGGATATGACTGTGATAGACTGGTAAAGTGGTAACCGTGGTAACCCCCAGAATATGACAGTGTATGGCTGGTAAAGTGGTAACTTTGGTAACCCCCAGGATATGACAGTGATTGGCTGGTAAAGTGGTAACCATGGTAACCCCCAGGATATGACAGTGTATGGCTGGTAAAGTGGTAACCTTGGTAACCCTCAGGATATGACAGTGTATGGCTGGTAAAGTGGTAACCTTGGTAACCCTCAGGATATGACAGTGATTGGCTGGTAAAGTGGTAACCTTGGTAACCCCCAGGATATAACAGTGATTGGCTAGTAAAGTGGTAACCATGGTAACCCCCAGGATATGACAGTGATTGGCTGGTAAAGTGGTAACCATGGTAACCCCCAGGATATGACAGTGATTGGCTGGTAAAGTGGTAACCTTGGTAACCCTCAGCATATGACAGTGATTGGCTGGTAAAGTGGTAACCTTGGTAACCCTCAGCATATGACAGTGATTGGCTGGTAAAGTGGTAACCATGGTAACCCCCAGGATATGACAGTGATTGGCTGGTAAAGTGGTAACCATGGTAACCCCCAGGATATGACAGTGATTGGCTGGTAAAGTGGTAACCATGGTAACCCCCAGGATATGACAGTGATTGGCTGGTAAAGTGGTAAACTTGGTAACCCTCAGCATATGACAGTGATTGGCTGGTAAAGTGGTAACCTTGGTAACCCTCAGCATATGACAGTGATTGGCTGGTAAAGTGGTAACTTTGGTAACCCCCAGGATATGACAGTGATTGGCTGGTAAAGTGGTAACCATGGTAACCCCCAGGATATGACAGTGATTGGCTGGTAAAGTGGTAACCATGGTAACCCCCAGGATATGACAGTGATTGGCTGGTAAAGTGGTAACCTTGGTAACCCTCAGCATATGACAGTGATTGGCTGGTAAAGTGGTAACCATGGTAACCCCCAGGATATGACAGTGATTGGCTGGTAAAGTGGTAACCATGGTAACCCCCAGGATATAACAGTGATTGGCTGGTAAAGTGGTAACCTTGGTAACCCTCAGGATATGACAGTGTATGGCTGGTAAAGTGGTAACCTTGGTAACCCCCAGGATATAACAGTGATTGGCTAGTAAAGTGGTAACCATGGTAACCCTCAGGATATGACAGTGATTGGCTGGTAAAGTGGTAACCTTGGTAACCCCCAGGATATAACAGTGATTGGCTAGTAAAGTGGTAACCATGGTAACCCCCAGGATATGACAGTGATAGGCTGGTAAAGTGGTAACCATGGTAACCCCCAGGATATGACAGTGATAGGCTGGTAAAGTGGTAACCTTGGTAACCCTCAGGATATGACAGTGTATGGCTGGTAAAGTGGTAACCATGGTAACGCTCAGCATATGACAGTGATTGGCTGGTAAAGTGGTAACCTTGGTAACCCCCAGGATATGACAGTGATTGGCTGGTAAAGTGGTAACCTTGGTAACCCTCAGCATATGACAGTGATTGGCTGGTAAAGTGGTAACCTTGGTAACCCTCAGGATATGACAGTGATTGGCTGGTAAAGTGGTAACCTTGGTAACCCCCAGGATATGACAGTGATTGGCTGGTAAAGTGGTAACCATGGTAACCCCAGGATATGACAGTGATTGGCTGGTAAAGTGGTAACCTTGGTAACCCTCAGGATATGACAGTGATTGGCTAGTAAAGTGGTAACCATGATAACCCCCGGGATATGACAGTGATTGGCTAGTAAAGTGGTATCCACGGTAACCCTTAGCCCTTAGGATATGACAGTGATTGGCTGGTAAAGTGGTAACCTTGGTAACCCCCAGGATATGACAGTGATTGGCTGGTAAAGTGGTAACCATGGTAACCCCCAGGATATAACAGTGATTGGCTGGTAAAGTGGTAACCTTGGTAACCCCCAGGATATAACAGTGATTGGCTGGTATAGTGGTAACCATGGTAACCCCCAGGATATGACAGTGATTGGCTGGTAAAGTGGTAACCATGGTAACCCCCAGGATATGACAGTGATTGGCTGGTAAAGTGGTAACCATGGTAACCCCCAGGATATGACAGTGATTGGCTGGTAAAGTGGTAACCTTGGTAACCCTCAACATATGACAGTGATTGGCTGGTAAAGTGGTAACCATGGTAACCCCCAGGATATGACAGTGATTGGCTGGTAAAGTGGTAACCATGGTAACCCCCAGGATATGACAGTGATTGGCTGGTAAAGTGGTAACCTTGGTAACCCTCAGCATATGACAGTGATTGGCTGGTAAAGTGGTAACCATGGTAACCCCAGGATATGACAGTGATTGGCTGGTAAAGTGGTAACCTTGGTAACCCTCAGCATATGACAGTGATTGGCTGGTAAAGTGGTAACCATGGTAACCCCCAGGATATGACAGTGATTGGCTGGTAAAGTGGTAACCATGATAACCTCCAGGATATGACAGTGATTGGCTGGTAAAGTGGTAACCGTGGTAACCCCCAGGATATGACAGTGATTGGCTGGTAAAGTGGTAACCATGGTAACCCCCAGGATATGACAGTGATTGGCTGGTAAAGTGGTAACCATGGTAACCCTCAGGATATGACAGTGATTGGCTGGTAAAGTGGTAACCTTGGTAACCCTCAGCATATGACAGTGATTGGCTAGTAAAGTGGTAACCTTGGTAACGCTCAGCATATGACAGTGATTGGCTGGTAAAGTGGTAACCATGGTAACCCCCAGGATATGACAGTGATTGGCTGGTAAAGTGGTAACCATGGTAACCCCCAGGATATGACAGTGATTGGCTGGTAAAGTGGTAACCTTGGTAACCCTCAGGATATGACAGTGATTGGCTAGTAAAGTGGTAACCTTGGTAACCCCCAGGATATGACAGTGATTAACTGGTAAAGTGGTAACCATGATAACCCCCAGGATATGACAGTGATTGGCTGGTAAAGTGGTAACCATGGTAACCCCCAGGATATGACAGTGATTGGCTGGTACCACTCTCACCCCACCAGTTCTCCGCGCCCCTCTGAACATGACATAGTTTGTCAGGCCGTTCACCAGCAGCACATGAGATCCCTGGACGGCAGGATAGATCCGTGTTTGGGGGTCATAGTGTCGCCCTTCAGGGGCCAGAGCCCCACCAGCGAGGTATGTGTAGATTGTGATCCTGTCACTTCATTACATGATACCTCGTTAATAGTTATATTACTCCAGTAGCTGAGTTTATGAGTTTATGGCGTTTATCAAGTGTGATTACAGCTTTACTGTTTATTACCTATCTGATGAACGAACTAATTGCTGGTAACTTATTGATGGTAATCGATGGTAATTTGCTGATATGATTCAACATACATAAGTACATAGTACACACCAATCACCATTTTGTTATTATCCATAGATCTAAATTAACTAAACTAATTATATTACTCAATTATCCGTGGATCATTGGATCTGGTAAGTTTACTCTGTGTCTTTGCCTTCTGGGCCTGGCCTTCTAGTTATATGCACTGTGAGGAATCCCACAATAAATTGGTTTAAATAAAGTAATAACACACGGTGTTTTAGATGCAGTTGTTCTGCGTGATGCACACAAATGATGGACGACCTGTTCCTATGCACCTTGAATACACGTATGTTAAAACTTTTAGACTCATTGAGTTGGCAAAAAACGTGGCAATTACTCAGTGATGCCCAAGGTTGTGGAGTAGTAAAACCTACAAAATTGCTTGGTTCACTATTATTCTATCTCTTCTCGCTTACTTGGATAAGCCATCTGTTTCACAAATTGAAATTTAATTTTTGTCTTGATTGTATGTCTGAATTACAGATTTTATTAGTAACGTTGTTCTATCCCTAAGTCCTAACTTCCTAATAATGTGTACACTGCGCAGTGTTGCACATTTTTGAGTCTATCCAACAAGCACCTCTACCTTTATCCTCGCAGGTGTGTATGGGACTCGACAATATCCCAAGCTTTAGCTGAGGAAATGCGGAAGATGGCACTACTTTACTCGCATGCAGAGTCAGGCGTGAAGCTCGACCAGCACTGGCGAAACAACATGACCATTTTCACCAAGATGACAGAGTCTCTGAAGGAGAAAACACCCAAAGACATTAGTGCGGATCAGTTTGTGGAAGTGATGAGGCGTATTGTTGCCAAGGAAGAATGATCCAAACCGTTATTTTGTGATTGTTATATATCCTAGATATTGTTATACTGCAATCTATGTTAACTTTAAAACGACCGCCAGAGGACAGATGTCAAAATTCTGATACTATGGTATGAACTGAAGTACCCAGACAAGCATTTGCTGACAGAGTCATATATCGGAATAATTATTTCTTTATGTTTATAATTCAATTGGTATTTGACATTAATGATATGCAGTTTATTGCCCTATTGAACTGTTTATTACTATACTATTGTAAATTTCATTGCATTCATTAGTCATTACTATAACGCTATAAACTTATCGTATATCTAAACTGAATACCTAATCTAATACCTTATCTAATGCCTATCTAAAGCTGACTCATATTCAGTAGTAACTTGTTTTGATACTACTTTGAAATTACAATCAGTGCTTCCATGAAAATAAATCTGTAATTCTTTACTCCCTAGCTCTAGGTCGTGTTGTTTTATTCCTCATAAGCTCATACTAACTTCTTTCACTTTTTAATGTAAAAGTAATAGAAACTTCAAAAAATTATCAAATAATTGTATTCATTTAACTATAACAGTGTTTACTGTTTATCAGTGCAATGTTGTCGTCGTTTAGTGGACATAACTCAACAACTGTGAAGGATGCAGACACTGTGAAGCTTGATTTCAACACTGATTTTACCAGCTTCCTAGAGAATGATTATTATCACAATCCTATTGACATTGTTACCGAATCAGGGACCATTAAATGCAATGCAGTTTTGCTAGCCCAACACAGCACTGTGTTGAGGGATCTAGTTAAGGAAGGTGAAGATTTGCTCTTGATAGACAACAAACATATAAGGGAATGTTTGACCATCCTTTATGGTGGTGCTGTCAAGCTAAATGAAGAAAATTTTCAAGATATTCTCAAGTTTATGCTGGTTTTTGATATCCCAGGAGTAAGGAAAAGAGTTGTACGTTGGATGACTAAACATAGCTGGAATGTGGATAATGCACACCTTTTACTCAATGGTTCCATGACCGCTATGAAGGCATTAATAGCAAGCAAGCCCTCAACTAAGGAGCGCACGCAGGAGGAGATTTATATGCCTTCTAGGCTGTTTTTTAGAGTGGGGTTAGTAAAAACGATCAATTCTAATAGCTCAGATGTGCGATGTAAAGACCTCGATAGGGCAATGGAGTATATAATTTCAAGAGTAGCAGATAAAAAAGAGTTACTGGCATTGCTTTTACATCAAGATCTCATTCCTGAGTATCTTCCTTGGATTACGAGTCTCATTGATCAATCAGGATACAACCTCCTCCTAAACTCATTTGAAAGTTCAGAAATCCTCAATAAAATGTCCATCTGCACTAAAACTCATTTTGAAGGACTATTTGATAAGATCGAAGAATTCGAAAACATGACATTGAAGGAATACAAGCATTTGAATAAATACAAATTAAAAATTCATGAGAAAATGACTCTTTGTCAATCACTGAAGTTCATGAAAGAAAATGGTAACATATACAATTGTTGGAAGGTCCTCGATGCTGATGGGATTTGTATTCTTCCAATAGCCTTTAGAGATGTCACAGATCAGTTTTTTATTGTCGATTGTTTGCTTGCATGGGCAGCCACTGACAAAGCATCATCGATTGACTTGAGAATTATCTCAAAAAATGTATTCAATGCTACCAAAATGCTGTCTAAAAAACTGGGAAACCAATTTCCCGAAGTTATAAGAGAATATCTGGAGGTTGTTAAAAAAAGGTTATCCACATTGGATCCGAATATTGGTTCAGTTTTAGGGCATGGTAACGAATTCTTTATTACGGAAATGCCAAATTCACAGTTTTCGCCATATGCATCGTTAACCATTAGGAAACAAATTGAGCAGGAAGGACATTTCGTCCTCATTGGTTCCTTTAGAAAACATCATCCGAATTTAAAACTAAAAATAAAGTTATGGCCTGATAAAACCCCTGAAGTTTCTTGTTCCTCTCAAGGAAACATGAATCCCAACTATCATTTCTATGTTTATGCTTGGAAAAATGACAGATTGAATACTTCCGGCAATGTTCGAGATGTGTGTAGTGTTATTCCACTGTACACAAACCCATCTGAAGCTTTCGAGTCAATTAAAGATGCACCATATTGTGCTTTTGATCCACACTGGCATGCTTCACAAAAACCAATTTATGGAATCATATACGTCAAGTTCGGGATTATATGTGTTAGTGGTGCGACCTTTTAACCTCCCCCATATTTATCTCCCGCCCTCTGAACAACCTTAGATTCAGGTGCAAACCATTACCCCATGTTTTAACTTTGTTAATTCTCTGTACTGTACCTATGGGGATAAGTAGACACAGATTCCACTGCTAACTGTGAACTTAACTTCTACAGAAAATCAGCGGTAGGTCTCAAGCAGAGGCATTTACATTTGTATTCAAGTTGTATCGATCGAAATGCTGTCTAAAAACCTGGGAAACCAATTCCCCGAAGTTATAAGAGAATATCTGGACGTTGTTAAAAAAGTTTATCCAAATTTGATCCGAATATCACTTCAAATATAGAGACATACTATGGCAGCGAATTCTGTATTATGGAAACACCAAAAATACCACATCCATCAAAGCATCAAAATATGCAGGGAGAGCCATTCAAAATCAAATTGAAAAGCAAGGAGAGCTGATAATCCTCATTGGTTCCTTTAAAAAACCTCATTCGATTTTAGAACTCAAAATAAAGTTGTGCCCTGACAAAATCCCTAAAGTGTCATGTTCTTCTCAAGGGAACATGAATCCCAACTATCATTTCTATGTTTATGCTTGGAAAACTCAAAGTCTTCTTGATAACTTGATACTACTTCCGGCATATATCAAGATGGTTCTCATGCAATTCCACTGTACACAAACCCATCTGAAGCTTTCGAAATGATTAAAGGTCCACCAGATTATAATCCTATCATTAATATCCATCCCGGGCAGTACTTCTCAGACCAGGGTGGGCTTTGGCAGTATCTTCCTAGCAGACATATATAATCATTAAGTTCGGGATTATTTGTGTTAGTAATGCGGCCCCAGTGACAGAACCCTGGTGAGCGAGAGAGTGTCGCTCGACAACCAACAGTCATTATAGCCAAATTTTTGGCGACCCAAACGTCCAAGTTTTCATTGATTGTGTCATGATAACCAAGTTTCAATGAAATTTGCATGAATGAACCCAAATTGACAATCTTATATATAACTAGCAGGCCCGTTGGACCTGCTAACACACAGCTCACTTGGCGCTGCTATGCAGCACCTCTTTCGCAAATTTTAAACACTACGATTCAAATTGATTGGATAGTTTTTCATTTTACCGCATCAAAATATCCCTTTCTGAAATCAAATAAATCAAATATCAAATATCAAATTTTATGAAGGAGCAGATTGGAAAATAGAACTTCGTTGGTTACTTTTAGTCGTGCTAAACCATGTGAATTTTGATCCGTTTTGATTGCAAGATGATTTCAATTCTTACAACATTTCTCATACTTACATTGGACAATTTTGTTTCGTTCACATTGATCTAGAACAGGTACCGTCCTCGTATCTGCTACACCTATCTTGAGATCTTGAATTTGATGTAAAACAACGTCAAATTTTCAAAAACTATGTCAGCACAGCATTTAACAGTAGTAGCGTAATAGAAAGCACTCGCATTGAACTGATTATCATCTGCACGTGCACAAAATTGGTTTCCATAGCAACGGCGCCTCATTTCTCCCTTTTGCATTCGTTTCTCTTGATATCATCTTGGCAAGCTCAAATTTAATTGTATACGGAATTACAGACAAACATTATTCACGTGTGACTTTACTTTATGTAATAGATTTCGTAAGAGCACGTGAATAATGTATGTCTGTGCGGGCGCACAGTTTAAATTTGAGCTTGCCAAGAAAATATCAACTTATCAAGAGAAACGAACGGAGAAAATGTGCTTATTGGTGCCGTTGTCATGGCTACTGGAAACTGCACGTGCAGGTTATGATTAGTTGTATGCGAGTGCTTTCTAATACGTTGCTAACTGCTGCGTCGTGGTTTTTGTTAATTTTTCGTCTTCTACATTTAAAATTGAAGATCTAAAGGTAGAGAATGGGTATGGCCAACGGTGGATCAATGTTGATTTTTGAGCCGGGGAATTTTTCCCTAGAAAATTAACGCTAATTGAATTATGGTAATTTAATTAAAGCAGTCCAACAACATTTTTGATCCCAAAAGACGAACAGTAACGTAGTTGTATGAAACATTAGCTTCCCACTCCCAGTCCCAAGGTTGTTTGTTTTCCTAAAGCAATCAGGTCGGACCAATATCTACATGTTCTCATGTTGCAGCATATCAAAAATGGTAGGCATATGGAAGTGACATCATAATGTTGTGTTATTGCATGGAATTACCGATTGGTAAACCGCCTATCAAATGAAAAAGTCTTGTACACTTACAGTAACCACACTGAATCTAGTTTGTATCGGTTAATGATGGTCATAATCTTATTTGGTCAAGGTAAAGTAGCCTTGAAATAACAAAAGCGAATTTTTACACAATTATAATTTATAGATTGGCCAGAAGTGTAACTTGAAAAGTAAGGCTCAAAGCTGGACACGATTTGCAATTTTATATAAGAAGATTGAAAATTTTTGTCAAATTTGAGCCGGGGAAAACGGATACTTTTCCCCGGCTTCATGAATAAAGCCGGGGAAAAAACCCCCTGTCCCCGGCTCCTGCTCCACCCATGGGTATGGCTGGCATCGGGGAGGCTATAGGCGATAGAATTCCCTTTATGAATCAGTGGCAATGGTCGGTCAATTTATTGAATCGATGACTAAATGGTTTCAACTAAATAATGTAAATCGAGCGATTATTGAAAGAAATTTAAGATTAACCAAGGCAAAATCAAATTGAGTGAATTGGGCAGGGAATATATTATTGCGAATTCGGGAATCTTGGCGTAAATCAATGCGCAATTCAACGTTCAGTATGCATGCACGGTTCTCAGTTTGGAGTTAAATTAACTTCGTCATATAATTGCAATTAGACAAAACTTGCCTTCATGGGACAGCATTACTAAAAGTGACAAACGGATTAGTGTAAATTTTGCTCCTTCATAAACTTTTTCATATTTCAAAATTTGCAGCTGGCGTGAATGTATTAATTGTTTCCATTCTTCAATCTTCGATGCGGTAAGAATAGAAAAATTGCCTTGATAACTTGAATTGCAATTTTGGAATTCTGCGAGGGAGGCGCCGAGTGAGCTACGTTTTAGCAGGCCCAACGGGCCTGCTAGTAATTAATAACTTACGACTTACGATACGGTACAAAAGCCGTACAAAAACATGAAAGCAAAATATATCTCATTGAAAAATTCGAGGGATTCCCTCGAATGTGTCAATGACAAATATTTTGCTTTCATGTTAAATCTGTTTTACTCGCCTTGAGTTGACAATTTGAGTGTAAAGCTCACCAGTGTCTTAGCATTTCAAGCTTGTAATAGCTTAATAGGGCATTATATGTACTAATTGAATAATTTGTGTGTTTTTATAGGTACAGTAATACAGTATGGTATTGGTCAGTGTTCTGAAAATCGAATACCTCCTTATAGCTTTATAGTAATATGAATAAATAAGTAAATAGAAGCTTAGTTGAGAGACACCTACCTCTGTTAAAATCCTTTGATTTCACAATTATACAATTCACAATTGTTGTTTTGTTCAGCATGGTTGCTCTGAATGGTGATAAGTGGTACATTCAAATCCAGATGAAGGCTATTTACATCAGATGAAGCATTGGAATAACAGCCATTTGATGAATCCTTAGATTTCTTTCACTGTTGTTTTGTTATTGTCAAGTATGGTGGAACATGATACAGTTGAAAACAATTTGCAACAGCTTTCACCATCAGCTAAGATAATTTTCATTGGGAGGCAAATTGAAGGATTGGAACTGCACTTCTGTAATCTTCTCAATTGTCAGCACCTTATGTTGAACAGTGTGTTTAGTACCAATGATAAGAGGGAGCAGTTTAGTGTTTTGCAAAATCATGTTATAAGTGAATGTTTACAGACATTGGGTTCCTTGTTGACACCAGATACTCTGAAGAAAGAATTGTTGTCATTGCTTGAAAGAGGGAATGAAGACGTTGAACTTGTTCTCAGAGTCCTTTACTGGTTGACATCATGTTCACATGTTGCAGAAGACTTCTGCGTCCATGTTATATCAGCTCTGTTAGCTCTTTGTGACAAAAGTGAGAGCAATTTGGTGATACTGAAGTACTCCTCTGGCAGTTTGGATAATATTCGATACAAAACATACAGTAGAAAGATCCTGGGTATTTTACCTTTAAAATACTTTGGTGCTAACCTGATAATGAAGCAAGATGGCCTATTGAGACTTTTTCACACTTTTCAAAAAATACAATGTGACAGTGATAATCAGGACTCTACAGCTTTGACTACGGCTCTCCAGACGATTGCTAGTCTACTGGTTGCTATGCTGGAAAACAGTAAATTCACCTATCCTATCACATCCAACAACATGGATGAGATGTTGCAGTACTTTGTCAGTAACAGTGAACTGTTTACAATGCAGTCTGAACATACCTGGGAGCGCATAAAGTGTGTGAGCAACATTATTTACCGCTTACTAGATTTAGTAAGTGGAAAAATGAGGCAAAAGTACATTGCTCGAATTGTAGAGCAGTTCTATGGAGCTAAAGACAAGTACTCTTCAGACGATATGGCATCCCAACAAGAACTGCTCTTCAGCCTTTATCTAATCATGGGATTATCTACCTGCTATCCTCAGGTTATCAGGAATGTGATGAAGGACAGGATTGCTACAATACTTATTGATATCACTGAAAATAGTCATTTGTATGTTCTTCATGATGGGGAAGATCGTATACCTATGCATAAGTTTGCCCTTTGGACCATTTCGTTTCTTTTCATCAGTCCCAGCTGTATGAAGTTTCAAAATATCTTGAAATCCGATCACTTTATAAATTTCTTACAAGAGCATATCACAGACCCTGATGCCAAGATTGTGAGCGAATGTGCTGCAATTTTGAAATTTCTGATTATCAATGATCCACATAAAATGTTCATCTTGCTATCAGATGAAGGTTTTACAGACGCTATTGTTTCAAAAATGCAATCATCCTCAGCTGTAGCAGAACTAAAGGATGCATACAATTCTATAGGGAGGAACTCAATCAAAATTAAGAAGCACAGCTGCAAAATCATTTCCAAGTTTGCATTATTCCAGGTTCTGCGGTTCATTTTGTCGTATACCACTGACACAGTCCTTGATTTGTTTGTTTCTCTGCAGAGCATGGCCAATGGAAACAATACCTTACTCTCTGTGCTATTGTTTTTATTTTCAATCCTACCCCTTTTTCTTATCAACATCACATCACTGAAGCTGTTTTACAAAAACCCTCCCATTTCTCTAGCAGTATCCCTACAAGGCTTCATTCGTTCCTCTGTACTGCTGAAATATCTGTTTCCATGGGAGTGCTCCTCCATAAAACATACTTTCTTCAACATTCTCACACTCTTTCAGCTCCACCCTGTTATTGCTTGCTTAGACTTCATCCTTCATCTGCCGCAAAACGTGGAAAATGTTCTGAGGACAAAGTACACCTTTCTGAAAATGAAGAATATGGAGAAACTCCTGGAAAATGTGCCATGCATGTCAATCAAGGTCCTTATATTCGCAAATGTGATCACTAATAAAGATTTACGATGGAGTTCATCTGCCATTTTGACGATGTTTTCCCTCGCCTTCTCTGTCTTTTCTCTGTCCAAAGCCCTCGTTTCCATGGAGAAGTTAAGCCGTCTCCAGTACAAAAGCAATGAATATCGTATCGAAGAAGATTCATTCCATATTACCAAACTCAGTCAATCTTTAAGCCTTGCAATTGGTTACATGTCACTGTTAGCATCTAAATTAGTGCTCTTCTTTCTCCTATGTCTTGTTATTAATCTTGGTATGCTGGGGGTACTTGTTATTTCTCATGTTTTTATTATGTTTTTACTCCAGTTGACATCCTACCATGGTACCATTAACAACAGTGGTCAAGTTATTCAAACACATTTTGTGAATGTCAGGAAATTCGATGCACGATTGATTTTGTTTTCATTTGCAGAACTGTACGTTGTTCTTCTCAGATACCCAACTGAATACCTTGGATTTGAATCCTGTCCCTTGCACATGAGAAGCAGATCCTACTTCCTCACTCTATTTGCACTGCACGCTCTTGAGATACTTGCTGGCAGCATTACTATACTTATCTACAAACCCTCAGCTGTACACACTCAACTGCTCTCAGCTTTGAGTTACACCAGTCTTGTATTGGTCCTGGTAGCAGCGCTATCATTTGCTCTATACCACTTCCGTTTTTCTCCTGAGTTGGTGAAGACACAAGGCAAGTTATTCCTAAACTCCAGGAGACTGCTTTTCGATGAGACACGTACTCAGGTGCCCTACGTATCCTGCAGGAAAGTGAAGAGTGACAGTAAGTTTGTGATTCATGGCTATAAGATTGCCAAACTAGAGGGGCAAGTTAAGCCGGACTGGAACAATGGACCTGCAGTGTATAGTGCCTTGTTAGAGGACGAGTACAGGGAAGTATTCCAACGTATTGAGGAAGAGCAAAGTACTTTCGAGGGTCAGAGAGTATCTTTACCTATGAAGGAAAGGAGTAAATACAAAATACTCACTCTCACAGAGGAGCAGACAGAGAGTATTGATAATAAGGAATCTGACCGTGTTTGATGTAGTGATAGTGATATTATTAAGATATTCGAATAATATTAGGCACGTACCTACTTTTGTGATCAATAGATATTTAAACTTTTAAATATGTTAATTTTTCTTATCTTTTTCTGAATTTTATATTTTCAAGTTTTATTAATTCACGAACGGAAAAGCTAAGTTTTATATCAATTTTAATACCTATCACGCTAACGTTTGATAAAGTGAGTAAGTGATTCATAACATAGATTTTCAATAATTATTTCGATTAACAGAGTTAGTCTAGTGGTACCCTCTCGGTGTTTAAAACCATCTTAACAATCAATGATGCGTGTGATGATTAATTAATTTGAGTTTGAAATGTTTTCCATTAACTATTTTTTTAATCAATCTGTGCTTCAGTTTCGACTGATTGACTAGTAAATTAGTATTCCAGGTATGTTGAAGTAAGTTTTCAATGCAAAAATTTTATGACTTCAAGTTCAGGATTTTCTCTGTTATTACTCACCACAACTTTGTTGAGCAGGAAACAAAACAGGCTTTTCATTGATTGCACATTCGTTAGAAACTTCCAATTTCTGTGAGTAAGAAGTAACAACACCAACTAACAAAATATCAATTTACTGCCTAAAATTTTGCGTTATCTCATGCCGATTGTCTGACCCTAATTTATTCTTGATTTCTAAATGTTTATCGAGCATTTCGGTTTACGCTCAGAGCCTGATTTATATAACCAGAGCTTCAGAGCCAGATTATATGTTAATATTACCTGCTCATTCCCCCTGACCTTTAACCTTTATCTAGCATTAACATGGACTGTATAGGAGTACAGGAACACAGACTGCCCTCTGTACAGAGGCCACTCCACCAAAGCTCACCATTAACAGGTAATGTCTTATTGAAATTCTGTACTGTTTTAGATAGGGCAATAGTGTTTTAACCTCCTGATATTTTACCTTGTAAGTTTATGGTTCTCGTGTTATTCCATCTCCGTTCCGAGGTGATTAGGAGTGTCAGGTTAGGGTTGTCGAATCAACGGATAAGATCATCTTTAATCTCATTTCTGTTAAAGCTTAATAATTAATTTAGCGACGCATTCCTGTTAAAAGTTTTCTCAAAGTTACTGCTGATAACACTGCACTTAACTTGTCGGGAAGTCACGTGGATAACGAAATCATTATTCGATTTCACTACAAATTTCTCCACTGTTTTCCCTCGAAAATTCGTTACTGGAATATTATTACGCCTCTTCTTGATAGTTATTGCCGTGCTATAAGAGCCCATATCGCACATTCGCAAACCTCTCATTATTACAAAGTTTCACTAGATGTGACACAGTGGCAATTTATTTTAAGAAAAGTTTTTTAATCATTGATGTTGGAAGGCGCGAGTCAAAACTAGTGATGGTTATTGCGCAAAACGCGCGTTATTCCCGGCCGGCGCGCGCGCGTACACTAAAAAGAAAGAATAGTTAAGAGCTGGTAACACACTGAAGTGGCCTTGATAGGGCTGGTGGCATCACAGGCTTTCACACGGTGGGTCACAATTCTTGCAGTGCCTTGACTCCTTACCATTGATGGTACTAAATATGCGCCGCCAGAAATGGCGAGGAAGTATTGGGAGTAGGGTGCGGTGTGTAGGTCATGACAACACTTAACACACTTTTGATATTTATTATTCGGTGCGGTGTGACAACTCTTTACACACTTTTGTTATTTATTTCGAAGGATGATTGAAGCTGAACAGTTCCACCGATGGTACTACTCAAAACGTCCATCAAAAGGTAAACATAGAATGGAGACGTTTGTATACGGCACTCGGCAGATAGCCCCTACCTGCACACTGTGTCCGCCAGCAGAGATCCTCTGCAAGGTTTTCTGGCCAAAAGTCAATAATCCTGGCTCGGTGACAAAAACTTTCACGAATTTCTTGTGAGTACGAATAAAAGTCCATCATTTAGAAGTGAAATCAGAAAAACACGCATACAAAGAATAAAACATTCGTCATCCTCTGCTGATGCTAAACTATACTAACTTTTAATACCACTGCTACACTACCAAAACTATTCAAGTGTGATAGCTGCCTTGAGAAAGGCCCATATCTCATTAACGGATGTATCTAAGCGAATGTACCTAATGGCATTTCAAATTATTCAATATCTAAAACAGGGAACTTTTAGTGCATCTAGTGTCGTCTGAGGGTCTGAAAACTTCATATTTTCTGTTATTACCATTATATCAAAGTTTTTCAGCAGAGCGGCCATTAAATCTGACCATTATTTGACCACGTTACTTTTCAACTCCGACATGTATAGCTTTCTCATTCTATTTTTCACAGGTTAAACCTTAAATTTAAGTATTTGAATGGAAGAATATAAAATGTACATAATGAATATACTGCTAATACATATCGTGAGTGCACTATTAAAGTAAGGTTCTGAATTCCCAATATCAGTTCTAACATCACTAAACATTACGTAGCAACTCTAAGCTACTAAATATTCATTGAAAGGTTATCAATCGAGGTGCAGTCTGTTACAGGCTCTTATCGCACGAGGCGGCGCCGAGTGTGATAAGTTCCTTAAGGCACGAGGAAAAGCCGAGTGCTAGAAGTGGTATGGCGAGATTGATAGCCTGATTACACCACTTACTTCAAGAGGGAGGTGATTCATCCTTATTCAAACTTTTAAACTTTCTCCAGCTTTTTTCAAGTTTAGATTTATGTCTTGATTGCCCCAAAAGACGCTTGGATTATTACTATTCAATGCGGGTGCAATACGTGTTCTTATTGCACAACAAGTGGTGTGAAGATGTTTAACATAGGAATCGCAAAAAATAAATCGAATGTTTCTGAAAAATAAACGTTATTTTGTTCCACCTTTCGTTGGACAATGTAATTTTAAAACCTGAAAAATATGATTCTCTTCTGACTACAAACATTTAGGTTCCTACTTCGGAATATCTTACAAAAAAGAGTTTAAGCATTCAACCGTGTATCAAATACATAAATATTTAAATATCTTCTGGTAACATCCCAATAAACCAATCAACTTCAATATGAATAGTAAACAGTCTGGTGCAATGGTGCTCTAAATCCTCTTGATTGAAACCTTTTTCGTGGTTTTCGTCTTCCCGTTTTTGCTGCTGGCATTACTTTCGCTTGCAGGGGGAGAGTCACGACTGGATACAATGTTCATGTAATCGACCTTGAGCACGGGGAAGTAAGAGTACTTGAAGGGTATTGTGAACTTCTGTTTTAGTTTCGTAAGTCGGACATGTTGTCTCAGCTCGAGGTTCTGGCTTTGTCTGAGCATCGCAAACTTGCGCTTCAGATCCCGCTGCATCTCCTCCTTTTGCATCGTGTCGAGGAGGATCCTGTTCCGTTCTTCCTCCTGCTTCAGCATGTTTTGTAGGTGTCGCTCGTACTCTGCTTCTTGGGCTCTCATTACCTGGGAAATGGAGGGGTGGGTGGCGCAGTCGGGAGAGCGCAGAATGCCAATCAAGAGGTCGTGAGTTCGATTCCCGCACTGTCCACCATGCTAAGGGTTAGTGATACATCTCACGTGAGAGTGAATGAGTAAGAAAGTGACTGAGATGATGGTGTGTGAGGAAGTGAATCAGTGAGTAACTGAGAGAGTGAGTGAGTCATTGAATGAGATTGTGAGAGAGTGAGTTAGTGATTGAGTCAGTGAATGATTGAGTCAGTGAGTGAGTGAGTAACGGAGTTAGTGAATGATTGAATGATTGAGTCAGTGAGTGAGTGAGTAACGGATTTAGTGAGTGAATGAGTTAGCACATTCTAACCTCCTCGTAAGCCTTCCTTTCCTCCTCCTTCCTCGCCAACTCCTCCATCATTTCCTGCTGTCGGAGGGCTGCCTCCTTATCCTTCTGCTCCATGCTCTCCTTCACTATGATTTCCACTTTCTCGCCTGATATTTTCATGTGTATCATCTCGGTATTTCTAAATAGTTGGGACTTGAAACTTCCGTATCAATAGTTTCCGTCTAAAGTAACGATTCGAATATCTTTAATTAGACGCTGTTTAAACTCCAACATCCACTCCGCAATCCACACAACTCCACAATCCACACAACTCCACAATCCACACAACTCCACAATCCACACATCTAAAGAGGAAAGACAACGCTACCTAGTCGTTTGAGACTGCCATCGTCTACAGCTATCCTCCTTTCTAGGAGTTCCACTGCTCTCTGCTCGCGCTCCCTCTCTTCTTGTCTCATTCTCTCCATCACCTCCTCCTCCTCCTCATCTACCTGAGGGAGGAGTTAGGTTTTATATCCCTCTCCTCTTGTCTCATCCGTTCCACCACCTCCTCCTCCTCCTCATCTACCTGAGGGAATCCACACATATCCACAATCCTCCTGTCTCATTCTCTCCATCACCTCCTCCTCCTCCTCATCTACCTGAGGGAGGAGTTAGGTTTTATATCCCTCTCCTCCTGCCTCATCCTCTCCATCACCTCTTCCTCCTCATCTACCTGAGGGAGGAGTTAGGTTTTATATCCCTCTCCTCCTGTCTCATTCTCTCCATCACCTCTTCCTCCTCCTCATCTACCTGAGGGAGGAGTTAGGTTTTATATCCCTCTCCTCTTGTCTCATTCTCTCCATCACCTCCTCCTCCTCCTCATCTACCTGAGGGAGGAGTTAGGTTTTATATCCCTCTCCTCTTGTCTCATCCTCTCCATCACCTCCTCCTCCTCCTCATCTACCTAAGGGAGGAGTTAGGTTTTATATCCCTCTCCTCTTGTCTCATTCTCTCCATCACCACCTCCTCCTCTTCGTCTACCTGAGGGAGGAGTTAGGTTTTATATCCCTCTCCTCCTGCCTCATCCTCTCCATCACCTCCTCCTCATCTACCTGAGGGAGGAGTTAGGTTTTATATCCCTCTCCTCTTGTCTCATTCTCTCCATCACCTCCTCCTCCTCCTCATCTACCTGAGGGAGGAGTTAGGTTTTATATCCCTCTCCTCCTGTCTCATTCTCTCCATCACCTCTTCCTCCTCCTCATCTACCTGAGGGAGGAGTTAGGTTTTATATCCCTCTCCTCTTGTCTCATTCTCTCCATCACCTCTTCCTCCTCCTCGTCTACCTGAGGGAGGAGTTAGGTTTTATATCCCTCTCCTCCTGTCTCATTCTCTCCATCACCTCTTCCTCCTCCTCGTCTACCTGAGGGAGGAGTTAGGTTTTATATCCCTCTCCTCTTGTCTCATTCTCTCCATCACCTCCTCCTCCTCCTCATCTACCTGAGGGAGGAGTTAGGTTTTATATCCCTCTCCTCTTGTCTCATTCTCTCCATCACCTCTTCCTCCTCCTCATCTACCTGAGGGAGGAGTTAGGTTTTATATCCCTCTCCTCCTGTCTCATCCTCTCCATCACCTCCTCCTCATCTACCTGAGGGAGGAGTTAGGTTTTATATCCCTCTCCTCTTGTCTCATTCTCTCCATCACCTCCTCCTCCTCCTCGTCTACCTGAGGGAGGAGTTAGGTTTTATATCCCTCTCCTCTTGTCTCATTCTCTCCATTACCTCCTCTTCCTCCTCGCCTACCTGAGGAGGAGTTAGGTTTATATCCCTCTCCTCTTGTCTCATCCTCTCCATCACCTCCTCCTCATCTACCTGAGGGAGGAGTTAGGTTTTATATCCCTCTCCTCTTGTCTCATTCTCTCCATCACCTCTTCCTTCTCCTCATCTACCTGAGGGAGGAGTTAGGTTTTATATCCCTCTCCTCCTGTCTCATTCTCTCCATCACCTCCTCCTCATCTACCTGAGGGAGGAGTTAGGTTTTATATCCCTCTCCTCTTGTCTCATTCTCTCCATCACCTCTTCCTCCTCCTCATCTACCTGAGGGAGGAGTTAGGTTTTATATCCCTCTCCTCCTGTCTCATTCTCTCCATCACCTCCTCCTCATCTACCTGAGGGAGGAGTTAGGTTTTATATCCCTCTCCTCCTGTCTCATTCTCTCCATCACCTCCTCCTCCTCCTCCTCATCTACCTGAGAGGTTAAATATCCTTTATTAGAGACCTGCGCGGAGAATTCGTTACGTTTTATGTCCAGTAGAGAAGCAGGAAGTTTCTATCTCTCGTAGTCCTACGAAGTCACCTGGGAAAGGATTCGTTAGGTTTCATCCATTAGAAGTTTAGAGAAGAAGGTAGTTTCTATCACTATTGTACTTAGTCCTACGAATTCAACAAACAAAGTACAAATAAAATTCATTTTATCTCCACTGAAGAATAGGCGGTTATTTTCAATAATTTGGTGGGGCGCACAATGTTGATAATAACTTCATTGCAACCCTCTATTGATTCTGAGCTACTATCTTCAAAGTTAGTTGTCAACTACTCAAAGTAGGTGGGGGGATTTAGCCATGTTTACGTATTATTCTACTCAAGAGAGGAGGGGTTGGGCTCTGATTACGTTTGATTACGAGGGGGAGGGAGGGGGGTTGAAAATGGCCAAGCATTGATTACGTAATATGTGAAAGATCCCTTACCTCGCGGAATGACACGCTCCGTTGATCCAGGGCTGACTGGATCTCCAGCACGTTCCCGCCCAGGGGTTGGGCATTGCTCTTCTCCGTGGCCGGCTGCTCCGACCGCTGTCTGAAGGACCGCTCGAGACGCTTCCGTTGTCGTGGTGTTCCCGCAGAGCTCGCCTGAGGGGTGGCGGAGATTTAGTTAAACTGATGTGTTAAGTGCACAATGTGCCAGCAAAAGGTCATCAATCGCAGTGTGTAATCTTTGCCCAACCCACACGACTGTCTCGTGCGTGGCGTGTTACGATGCACGTGCCGCTTTTTGCTGCGCACAATGTACTTTTTGCATGAAAAGCACGCTACCACTCGCCGCAAAAAGCACATTAGCGCGCAGTAAAAGCACAGTGCGCGTCGTAACACGCCGCGCACGGCAGAGTCAGGACACCACGGTTAGGCACCCGTAACGTTCGTCGGTCGATCGAATGGAATTGGTCGATCGATCAGCTCCATTTGATCGACTGACGTGTTTTAAATAGAAAATCTTTGAGCTAGTAAAGAAACAACTAAAAATTGCTCATTTAAACACGATTCATGTCACTAGGGACCAGTAAAACACATCATTCGTTCCAATGGAGCTGATCGATCAACCAATTCCATTCGATCGACCGACGAACGTTACGGGCGCCTTAGCATGTGAATACCTGGTCCTCAGTCTCGTCATCCAGCAGGAGCATAGTCTGGGGTGACTTGGCAAACACCTCGTCAGTGTCCGAGTTAGCGGCCTCCGTGCGCGGCTCAGTGTCCCATGCCACGTGCAGATCATTGGACTTCGCGCTGCGCTTCTTACGAGCGCCTGAGTAGGGAGAGAGGTGTGTTTGAGAGAGGCTCATCAAATTGTTATAGAGGTATAGAGGAACTCTCTTACAATTTGATAATCCGAGCTCTGTCAGAGGTTATTTAAGTTTTTGGTTGAAAAGCTTTCGATAAGGATGTATGTAGATGCGCCTGAAGTGCACGCCCGGGTCATTTTGGGTGTGTGAATTTGGGTGCGTTGGGTGACTGGTCATGGAAAATTCACCATGGCGTGGCAATTGTTCTCATCTCTCAACATGACCCAATGCCCCGCAGTGAGACTCCACCTACCCTGCATAAGATGAACAGTTAACACTGTGATCAAATAAGCAGTGAGACTCCACTGACCATCTCTCAACATGACCCGATGCCCCAATATCCCTTGATGTTTTGATGTGAGACTCAATGACCCGATGCCCCGCAGTGAGACTCCACCTACCCTGCGGAATTCCCTTCTTCTTGGTGATGGAGGAGGTGCTCTCCACTGTATCCCTGTGCATTGCCACCAGGGACTTGGGCGGCAGACTCTCTCTAAACTCTCCATCACTCGCAGTGGGACCCCCTGGCTCCTGCAGGGTCACAGGGCTCGTCTTTTGTTGCTTACTCTTAGCACTCCGACCCCCTGCCACACTCCCCTTCTTCTTACTTTCGCCTTCTTTGCCTGGGAAGGTTGCTTGGAGATGAGGTTGCTTGGAGATGAGGTTGCTTGGAGTTAGGGTTGCTTGAAAATAGGGTTGCTTGGAGATAGGGTTGCTTGAAAAAAGGGTTGCTTGGAGATGGGGTTGCTTGGAGATATGGTTGCTTGGAGATAGGGTTGCTTGGAGATAGAGTTGCTTGGAGATAGGGTTGCTTTAAAATAGGGTTGCTTGGAAATAGGGTTGCATGAACTTATGGTTGCCCTAAGTGTCGAATATGGGGATGTGGTATGCCTCTCAGTTTTGCTGAGTCGTGAATGCAGTGCCTGACCAAGAACTCAAGTAGGGGAAGGTTGCTCGATAAAGAGGGAAGATTGCTTGACAAAAAGGGGAAGTATGATTTGCTTGACTAATAAGAGAGGATCATTGCTCAAAAAGGAGGGGTGGAGAAGTAGATTCAAATCGCTCAATGCTTATTGTTACCCGCTGATGCACTTGTACAATTGTAAGGATACAGTATTACGAATGATAACAACAATACACCACGAATAGTGTAGTATGACACACACTCAGAAAGTTGCCTGAGGAATGCTTCCCACAAATCATTTAAACTCGGAGTGTGTAACACAGAGTGTGTGTGTACTACTGACCTATCATCCTGATGTTATACACCCCTCCAAACACTACAACCAATACATAAGGTACACACTTTGTCTGTATGTATATATGTATGAAGTGTGTGTATATACAATATCCGAGAGAGATGAGAGTATACAATGCGTAAAACAGTTGAGAGAAAACACAAATATTATAACAACAAACTGCGATTTGAAACAATGTGCGATATGATTTAAATCTCTTCCCTCGCAAGCAGTGATTTACTAGCGAGAACACACATCATGTCGGCAAACACACCGGAGGCGCTCACGGTAACAAATATATTTAACTGCACAAAAATGTGGGATAAATTCTTGGCTTCCGGTGAAGTTTCGTTGTTTCTCCGCGTTAGACCATCACAGTACACGATAATACTCGCATGAAAAAGGGATGTGGGGATTGTTTAGAGCTGGTGGTTAAAAATCGTTTAAAATCCTAAGCGACTAAAGTGTAATATTTTCATGTATTCAAATATTAGTGCATCGTGGCAGCGTTTTTAAAAACTGCTGATGTATCAGTACGATGTGACGTCTTAAGATGCCCATGTTTGGTAAAATGACGTTATGAAATGCCCATATTTGGTGATACGACGTCTTGAGATGCCCATATTTGGTTATAATCCATTCATCCTGGTATGGCATATTGATGTCGTCACTACCATCAGATAGCAATGAACAGATGAAGATGAGTTCAGTGGCCGTGTAAAACCACAGCAGTGTCGTAGTATGTTAGTATGTTAGTATACAGTGCTTCCAATGTTGGATGGTAGTCTTGCTTCTAAACATAACCACCCGATAAAGCAGCATATCTAGCTTTGAAGTAATGGTGATGTCATCATGATCCATGTTATTTGCAGTTATGATAGCGTGCTGATCATTGATTGTAAGTAGATCATCCACTGCTCTGGTATTTGTTATGCTGCTTTGATTAGGTCATGTGATGATACTGATAGTGTGCTGGTGATGTCATTATCATGGTTCAAGGTGGTGAATTGAAATGGTGAATCGGTTACATTGCACCTGTCCCACCAGTGACAACAAACGATTCCACCAGTGACAACACACGATTCCACAAGCGACAACACACAATTCAACAAGTGTCAACACCCAATTCCACAAGTGACAACACACAATTCAACAAGTGACAACACACCGATTCCACCATTGACAACACCCAGTTCCACAAGTGACAACACACGATTCAACAAGTGACAACACCCAATTCCACAGATGACAACACCCAATTCCACAGATGACAACACCCAATTCCACAAGTGACAACACCCAATTCCAATAGTGACAACACCCAATTCCACAAGTGACAACACCCAATTCCACAGGTGACAACACCCAATTCCACAGGTGACAACACCCAATTCCACAAGTGACAACCTTGGTGACATGTACCTTTCCTCTTTTTGCGGCCCCCCTTCTTGGTACGAGCTATCTCATTGACCATGTTCTTTGCTCCCTGCAGTGTTTCTCTCTTATCTTCTTCAGTATCTTCTGCTCCTGAGTCCTGGGATATACACTGGGATGTACACTTTACTATTACACTTTTATCAAGGAACGCTCCTGGGATATACACTGGGATGTACACTTTACTATTACACTTTTATCAAGGCACGCTCCTGGGATATACACTGGGATGTACACTGGGATATACACTGGGATATACACTGGGATATACACTGGGATATACACTGGGATATACACTGGGATATACACTGGGATATACACTGGGATATACACTGGGATATACACTGGGATATACACTGGGATGTACACTGGGATGTACACTTTACTATTACACTTTTATCAAGGCACGCTCCTGGGATATTACACTGGGATGTACACTTTACTATTACACTTTTTATCAAGGCACGCTCCTGGGATATACACTGGGATGTACACTTTACTATTACACTTTATCAAGGCACGCTCCTGGGATATTACACTGGGATGTACACTTTACTATTACACTTTTATCAAGGCACGCTCCTGGGATATACACTGGGATGTACACTTTACTATTACACTTTTATCAAGGCACGCTCCTGGGATATACACTGGGATGTACACTTTACTATTACACTTTTATCAAGGCACGCTCCTGGGATATACAC
This sequence comes from Beroe forskalii, assembly GCA_011033025.1. NCBI lineage: Eukaryota > Metazoa > Ctenophora > Nuda > Beroida > Beroidae > Beroe > Beroe forskalii. The sequence continues at coordinate 51,614 of WFMF01000644.1, read as the reverse complement.
TGGGATGTACACTTTACTATTACACTTTTATCAAGGCACGCTCCTGGGATATACACTGGGATGTACACTTTACTATTACACTTTTATCAAGGCACGCTCCTGGGATATTACACTGGGATGTACACTTTACTATTACACTTTTATCAAGGCACGCTCCTGGGATATACACTGGGATATACACTGGGATATACACTGGGATGTACACTGGGATATACACTGGGATGTACACTTTACTATTACACTTTTATCAAGGCACGCTCCTGGGATATTACACTGGGATGTACACTTTACTATTACACTTTTATCAAGGCACGCTCCTGGGATATACACTGTGATGTACACTTTACTATTACACTTTTATCAAGGCACGCTCCTGGGATATACACTGGGATGTACACTTTACTATTACACTTTTTATCAAGGCACGCTCCTGGGATATTACACTGGGATGTACACTTTACTATTACACTTTTATCAAGGCACGCTCCTGGGATATACACTGGGATGTACACTGGGATGTACACTTTACTATTACACTTTTATCAAGGCACGCTCCTGGGATATTACACTGGGATGTACACTTTACTATTACACTTTTATCAAGGCACGCTCCTGGGATATACACTGGGATGTACACTTTACTATTACACTTTTATCAAGGCACGCTCCTGGGATATACACTGGGATGTACACTGGGATGTATACTTTACTATTACACTTTTATCAAGGCACGCTCCTGGGATATACACTGGGATGTACACTTTACTATTACACTTTTATCAAGGCACGCTCCTGGGATATTACACTGGGATGTACACTTTACTATTACACTTTATCAAGGCACGCTCCTGGGATATACACTGGGATGTACACTTTACTATTACACTTTTTATCAAGGCACGCTCCTGGGATATACACTGGGATGTACACTTTACTATTACACTTTTATCAAGGCACGCTCCTGGGATATTACACTGGGATGTACACTTTACTATTACACTTTTATCAAGGCACGCTCCTGGGATATACACTGGGATGTACACTTTACTATTACACTTTTATCAAGGCACGCTCCTGGGATTTACACTGGGATGTACACTTTACTATTACACTTTTATCAAGGCACGCTCCTGGGATATACACTGGGATATACACTGGGATATACACTGGGATATACACTGGGATGTACACTGGGATATACACTGGGATGTACACTTTACTATTACACTTTTATCAAGGCACGCTCCTGGGATATTACACTGGGATGTACACTTTACTATTACACTTTTATCAAGGCACGCTCCTGGGATATACACTGGGATGTACACTTTACTATTAATTTTTATCAAGGCACGCTCCTGGGATATTACACTGGGATGTACACTTTACTATTACACTTTTATCAAGGCACGCTCCTGGGATATACACTGGGATGTACACTTTACTATTACACTTTTATCAAGGCACGCTCCTGGGATATACACTGGGATGTACACTTTACTATTACACTTTTATCAAGGCACGCTCCTGGGATGTACACTTTACTATTACACTTTTATCAAGGCACGCTCCTGGGATGTACACTTTACTATTACACTTTTATCAAGGCACGCTCCTGGGATATACACTGGGATCTACACTTTACTATTACACTTTTATCAAGGCACGCTCCTGGGATGTACACTTTACTACTTTATCATGGCACGCTCCTGGGATATACACTGGGATGTACACTTTACTATTACACTTTTTATCAAGGCACGCTCCTGGGATGTACACTTTACTATTACACTTTTTATCAAGGCACGCTCCTGGGATATACACTCTACACTTTACTATTACACTTTATCAAGGCACGCTCCTGGGATATACACTGGGATGTACACTTTACTATTACACTTTTATCAAGGCACGCTCCTGATATACACTGGGATGTACACTTTACTATTACACTTTTATCAAGGCACTCCTGGGATGTACACTTTACTATTACACTTTTATCAAGGCACGCTCCTGGGATATACACTGGGATGTACACTTTACTATTACACTTTTATCAAGGCACGCTCCTGGGATATTACACTTCATTATTAGTATAATGAACCTAGGGAGAGCATCGTACGGTAACTCTCTCTTATCTATTCTCAGTCTCTTATCTAATTCAGTGTCTAATATCTTATGTCCCTGAAGGGGAAGGGACATTTCACCTCACGACACTTTATCTCGCAATATGCTCGCTCTACGCAAAGGTAAGGGTCTGGGTTAGGGTCAGGATTAGGGTTTGGGTTTGGGTCAGGGTTTGGGCTAGGGTTATGGTTAGGGCCAGGACAGGGAGATGAAGTGTCCTGAGATGAAATTTTGTGAGATGAGATGTCGCCAACCCCCCCTTGAATTCTGGGGGATATCACACTTCATCATTACGAGTTACTCCCGAACCTAGGGAGGGCGTTGCGCGGCTCTCCTGAGTTTGCCTGAGTCATGCTAGGAATAGCTACACGGTTCCAATTGACTAGTTAAATTTGCCGGCATAACTTGGGGTAGCATTTCACAGTGGGCAGTTACCAGCTAAGTGGCATTTATTAGTAAGTCGTTTTAATTCGGTATTCGAACATCCGATCCCACTGTGTGATAGTTTGTAGAAAACCATTCTATGACAGAAAGTTCCCACAAGGTTTTCTATTAAAAGCACCTCTCTGTTTAGTAAATGTGTGTAGTACTAATTGAAGTGAAGTTACATACAGTGAGAAGAACCGTCTAATTGATTTTATGTCACAACCTCAGGGTCTTCTGAGTTGTACTCTGACACAATGTTATACTTTGTGTACAATATGATGTGTTGATACCTGCACAATGTACTTCAATCATTATGCAGAAAATAATACGGTGTTGGATGCATAATGCAGGTTAGCTGGTTAGTGTGTGTATTCATGTGGTACACTTTTCAATATTTATGGGGCTCATTTGACACTTAAAAGCAAAGCAAATCCATCGATTGTCATCATGGACTATGCTCAGGCTAAGGAAAATAAAGTATCGTTCCCCCTTCTCCTGTTTCCACCCTCCCGATTTCCCTTTCTCCCCTGCTACTCACGAAGAACCCGAATGGCTGGGGCGTGGTATTTACTCACGAAGGGCTGGGGTGTGGTATTTACTCAAGAATGGCTGGGGTGTGGTATTTACTCACGAAGGGCTGGGGTGTGGTATTTACTCACGAAGGGCTGGGGTGTGGTATTTACTCACGCAGGGCTGGGGTGTGATATTTACTCACGCAGGGCTGGGTGTGATATTTACTCACGCAGGGCTGGGGTGTGATATTTACTCACGCAGGGCTGGGTGTGATATTTACTCACGCAGGGCTGGGGTGTGATATTTACTCACGCAGGGCTGGGTGTGGTATTTACTCATGAAGAGCTGGGGTGTGATATTTACTACTCACGCAGGGTACGAAGGGCTGGGGTGTGGTATTTACTGATGAAGGGCTGGGGTGTGGTATTTACTCACGAAGGGCTGGGGTGTGGTATTTACTCACGAAGGGCTGGGGTGTGGTATTTACTCACGAAGGGCTGGGTGTGGTATTTACTCACGCAGGGTACGAAGGGCTGGGGCGTGGCCCGCTCTTCTGGCGTGTCGTGGGCGGTCTCCTTGGCGGAGTTGGCGGAGGACAGGGACAGGAAGGACGGGTAGGTGAGGATCCGGTGCGCTCCCCGTCCGTTCAGATCCTCCGTCGTCAGTCCGATCTCTTCACCGCTCTTCTGGTCGACTGAAGGCATAATTAAAGGACTTTTTTCAACTTAGGCTTAATCAGAACAAGTAGTGTAGTTACAAACATTCTTTGATTGTAACAAAGTCTGATTAGGTCGACTGGTGAGTGATGAAGGATGATAAGCGACGGCTTTTGGATGAATTTCTTATTGCTCTTTATGCCATTCTAGCTATCCAATGCTTATAATGAGCACGCACATTGACAACTAGTGTGTCTTTCTGGTTGCTTAATAATGCTTTTGCTGAAAGTGGGGTACTGAGAATTATTCCAGTGCTAAAAGTAAAAGTAACTCACTAGTGAGTCAGTGCCAACTCACTACTTGGCAAGTTGGCACATGTCAGTGCTAACTCACTACTTGGCATCATGCCAATGCTAACTCACTAGTTGGCACCATGCCAGTGCTAACTCACTAGTTGGCACCATGCCAGTACACTCACTAGTCGAGGCGGTGACTAGTTGGCACCATGGTGCTAACTCACTAGTCGAGGTGGTGATGGTCGCCTCCTCCTCCTCCAGTTTGCCCTCTCCGCCGGGTGGCGCCGCTGAGTCTAGCCGCTGAGTCTCCAGCTCCTGTCGCAACTCCGCACTGATGAAACTCTCCTTTACCTTCTCCTTGTTCTCGTCAGGCAGGTCTATTATTATCTGTCTGGAGGAGGGGCACCGCTCTCCCGTCTGAGGTTGGAGATAATGAGAGGAGATGATATAACCAATAACCATTCTGAGGGAAGAGAGGACATAATGGGAAGGAGAGGGGGTAAATGAGAAAAGGGGAACCAAAAGTGCTATTGATGTAAAATGGTTGTAGAAAAAATCATGGATGAAAAAGGTGAAAAACGATGGGAAAGTAAGGTTAAATTCCCAAAATTTCAACAATTTTGAGTTCAAGACTAAAAATGCCCTAAACTGCTTTGAAAACACGAACCTCTAGCACATACTCCGCCTCATCCCCCTCCGCTGCTGCCTCCCTGAGAACCCCTGCTTCCATCTTCCTCTCCACTGCCTCCAACACTGTCTCAGTGACACCAATAGGTGCCACTACAGCATTATCACCCGGCGCTGTGTCACCCTTCACTCCTGACTTGGTAGCTCTCCTGGCACTGTGATCTCTGGAGGAGGGGGTGGCTGCCTGGCTCCTTGGCTTGGTGCCAGGAGTGCCAGCTCTCACTTCCTCTGGAATTACAGGTCCTCCTTTCTCATCCGGGAGTAGCCTGCCTGGTGTGTGGGGGACAACGTGCTGTTCCTGTGTCTCCACTGTGGGTACAGGGTGTGAGGTTGGGATGGGAGATGGTGAGGGGTATGTCAAAAGCAACTGGTCGAAACAAAGGGACAGGTAGAAAGAATCGAGCATACAGCATTGTCAAAGAGTCACTCTCGACCTCGTATCAGTTATTTCGTTTAAACTTTAATCTCTTGAGTTCGACCTCTGGACACACATTGGTTAGTCCTATTCGGACTTCGGAGCAAAGCTCTATCAGGGGGAAATCTGGCATTTTGGATATGGAAAATGGACTGTAACCTGATTGTATGTTGCTGGGTAGGTTGTCTACGATGTCTATCCTATCACTATCGTCTGTTATCTCACTGTTCTGACTCTCTGCTCTGAAATCCTGAGGGGAGTCATAGTTAGCTCGGGATGAAATCCCTAGATATATCGATGTGCTAGGAAGTTGGAAATTAATTTATAAACTGAAGCATCTCAGCGATTCCACCATGTCATAAACAGTGAAAAGAACAGACCCTCCTGAATAAATTCACTTGACACCAAAGAAGTCTACTGAATTTACCAATCTTAATTAAGGTTTTGAGCATGTAAAAGAACCTTGAAATGTGTAGATCAATCCATGATAATATAGCCTCACCTGACAGGTAGAGTATTTGTGCTTGTGGCCCCTGCTCTGGGTTGATGATGTCACCACAAAGAGGGGCAGGGACTTGGTGTCCTCCCCGGACACATAGGTGGCGTCCTCGTGGTGTCTGGTCCGGTACACAGGGCTGGAGTAGGCTCGTCTCTTCGGCTCATTGCCTCCCAGACCTGTAAATAGTGGGATTGTGGGAGGAAGACCTAGGGAAGAGGGTGAGTTAATTGCCTCCCAGACCTAGGGAAGAGGGTGAGTTAATTGCCTCCTAAACCTGGGGAAGGTATGAGTCCAGTTCAAAGTGTAGGGGGGGAATTGAATTAGGTGTCCTGGGGAATTGGAATGGTGCGGGAGTTGAATTGCAGAAAGATGCCCGCAATTAATAGGGGAGTATTGAATTGAGCGAAGATTTAAGAAATGAAGGCTTGTTGTCTCCCAGACCTGGGAAGAGATTTAGCTAGTTAACTTTGATTGGAAGTTGCCTCTTAGACCTGGGAACAGTTAAAGTGGAATTGTGGGATGGAGGCCTGGGGAAGGGTGCAGGAGTTGAATTGCAGAAGAAGGCCTGCAATTAATAGGGGGAGTTGAATTGAGCGAAGATTTAAGAAATGAAGGCTTGTTGCCTCCCAGACCTGGGAAAGGAAGTGAATTAATTGACTTAAGTTGGTAGTTTTCCCTTAGACCCGGGGATATGGGAGGCGAAATAGTTGGCCTGGGGAGGGGTGCGGAAGATCAATTGCAGAAGAAGGCCTGCAAATAGGGGAAATTTAGTTGTAGGAGCCAGGAGGAAAGTTAATTAATTGAAGAGTAGGAGTGATAAATCATAGATTTTCAATCACTTCTTTCTTTTATTCCACACAATACACATCAAAGCAGTTCATTTTGAAATATTTAGAAGGAGTAAGACCTGAATAAAGTACCATGAAATGTCTAGTGAGAGTCTTTCCTATCATTGATTATTACCTTTGACTTTGAAATGATCTGGAATCGTTGTGACGAGTTCAAAGTCAGCGAATTTGAGTTTTTCTCTCCGATTTGCTGCATCAATGTGCTTTTGTTGGTCCTTGATGATTTCTACCTTCCTCTTCTCTACTGATGGCATGGGTTGTGGCTGAAAGTAAGGAAATTTCGTAAGGTTATTTACTGGTTAATTATCCATTGTATCGAACACACTCATGATAGATAAAGAACTTCTGCTTTACAAGAAACTCTTTTTGCCAGAAAATTAAAAACTTCCGACGGAAACTATGGCTTTTGTCCAATAAAATGTTTTGAAATACAGCGTTTGAGCTCTGTTATTAAAACTGATTTGAAATGTTTAACTGCATGTTAAACGCGGCTGTGTTCCACTGTATTGATTGTTGATTACCATAATGCTTCATTCATACTCCGCTTTATTCGTCGATTATATTTGTTAATTTGTGGACATGACCATCAACATGTATAACTTTTAAATGGTCTGATATCAGAATCATATACTCTAGATGAGCTCATGTCCCAGACACTCGATGATTTACTATTTTTAGGTACGAATAATATTCTAGACACGTTTATTCGCGAAAATTCGTGCAAATTATAGCCTTATAGATCCGATATAATATTATATACCAGAGGTGTATTATGTTTGCCATGGAAATGAGGCGACCAATTTGCTAATGTTTTTGAGGCTGCTAATTAACGCATGATGAATGTTGTGCTTGGAGATGCCACTTGTAGGCCCCTCCTAGCACTCTAAACACGAATTCTCTCAAGAGCTGAGCTGCCTCTCAAGAACTGAGCTGTTGTTGTGTGTGTTTTTAACACACTATGGAGGAACTGAGAAAGTAGAAAGACGTTTTATGCAGCGCCGTAGGGCACATCACGAATTCTAATTTTACAATGAATGACGCTTCACAATGAATGAATAGTCTGTTATACTGTTATATTACCATTGTTTAGAAAGAGTGTTTATCAAAAACTATTCAAGCCGAGACAATGAATGTGATTGAGATTGTGGTCAAGTTATGTATATATCACACATAACAACTGTGGATTTATAATTTACAGGAGAATTATCAGTAACTTTGGTGGAAATCTACATCCCCAAAAGCATGAGATTCATCGAAGTGAAACGCACCAATATAGCAATTTTTCATCAATGCCTTATCAATTTTTTTTCTATTGTCAGTCGCACTTATAGTAGGAACTTCGAATCAAATATCAATATAAGAAAACAAACGAATATGGTCCGATATGACTTTAAATAACAGAATAAAACAGATCTTGTGGCTTTTCCATCAGTGGGAGAAAATATCATGAATTTACCCCGTGATTAACAATTCGGCCTGCGGCCTCAAACAAACCCTTTATTTATCAGTGAGACATAATACTTTAATACGCCCGGCTGAATAACAGAGCACCAACTCACGGGGGTTGCGGAGGGGGGTCGGAGGAGCTTCCTCTTCTCTGACACTGAGGTGGGTCTGGATAAGTCTTGCGGAGGAGGAGTGGGCTCCCCTCCCCCGAGGGGGGCGGGGGAGGGGGTGGAGTGGGTGGGCGGACTCCGGTGGGTGGAGGAGGACTTGGCACGCTCTGTGGGTTTCAGACGGGAAACAGTCACTTTGTTACTCTTCGTGTACAATCTGGAGGAATGGGGTTATGTTGTGTTTTAAAGCGTTGACATAGTTAGTAGTGCAGAATATACCGAAGGTCGGTAGACCTTCCGAAGGGACCAATTTTAGTATAAAGAGGATGATTTTCTATTGCATTTTGTCTGCTAATTGTTGAGACCCTCCCTTAAGCCCCTAAAAGCCAGGATGTTAAATACGTGAAAAAATCGCCAAAAAGTACGACGTATTGGCCTCTGAAGAAAAATACGCGTATTTTTCTCACAATACGTGACTTAGAAATTACAACACGGATTCTGAATAGAGGTTGTTAAATACGAGAAAAAGTACGCGCACATGCGTTTCCAAATATAATAAAACGATGGTATCATAAACATTTAGAGTGCGCGCGCGACCAATACATGAAAACACAGTTTATTCGAAATTTAAGCCAAATTTCAAAATTGAAGGAGAAAAAAATACGGCAGTTTCTGTCAAAAAATACGTATTGTACTTTTTGCCGTATTTTTGAAAAATACGTATTTAACAACCTTGCCTAAAAGTAAGGGCCTAAAGCCTAATAAGACACTCACTTAGTTTTGAATCTGAGGTCTTCTAGGTACACTTCCGGCAGAGATCCGGGCCTGGTTGACTCATCTAGGTAGACATCGTCTGTGTTGGGCTTCGTGAACTTGAGGCACGATTCGTCGTCCTGCAAGGTCAATGGATGATGGACCTGGATGAGGTTAGATGGTACTCCTAACTTTCGTGATGATGTAATTGCAATCGAAGAAAAGCTAAGAGTTTCTAAGGGCTTCTTGACTGACAACATCTAAGGCAGCTTTAAAAATGAAAAACTCACAGCGGACGTTCCAAACTGTAGGATGTAAAAACACTCAAAGCAGAGATTAAAACACTCACTGCGGAGGTTCCGAACTGTAGGATGTGTTTCTGGAGGTGCTCCAGCTCGGAGGGTTGGATGTCTCTGGCGGGGGTCACCGGAGCAGTGGAGGAGGGATGGAAGGCAGCTGTCACCTTATCCCGCATAACCTGGTCCTCACTCGTATACAGCATCATCGCTCCCTGGGGGTTCTCATTGGTCAGTGCCCTGAATCAGGGGTTTTCATTGGTCAATGCCCTGAATCAGGGGTTCTCATTGGTCAATACCCTGAATAAGGGGTTCTCATTGGTCAATACCCTGGGGGTTCTCATTGGTCAATGCCCTGAATCATGAGTTCTTATTGGTCAAATAGATAATGAATAATTGGTTCTTATTGGTCAATAACAAGATTGATGACAAAGAATTCCTTCATTTGGCATTTATTCACGCCCCTTATTCCTCCAAATTTACTCCCCCTCCCTTACTTACTTTGATCTTAAACTCCATATTCTCTCAATACTAATAGAATTCTTCCTAGTACTATATTCTCTCAATACTTATAGAATTCTTCCTAGTACTACAATGTTTTCGCCAATAAATATACCACTATCTTGGTACCCATCTTCACCGATAATAACCGTTTACCTTGTTGGTGGTGAAGGTCTTTGGCACTGTCCGGTAGAGGTGTCTGTCGTGTATCACGTATCTGCAGTGAGTCTCCTGCAGCATGCCCCCACTGGACACCACCTTCCCTGGCTGGTCTTCATACTGGTGAAGGAGATGCTTTCCAAACACAAGGAAATGTTTTGTTTCATACTTCTAAACTTTAAAGGTATAGATTCCAAACGGTAGGGATTATTTTATATCACACTTCAAAACGTTTGGAATAGGGTTTGCATTATCGGTACCAAATTTTTTGTCGGCGATAATCGATAATTTTTCATAATTATCGCCGATACCGATAATTATCGCCGATAAAATTTTAACCTCCTATTTCGTTGAATTGATCGTTGAATTGATCAGTAATAATCTCAAATGTAGTGAGGTGTAAGTCTAAAGTACTGAGTTACGTGTCGGTATTAGATTTACCCAGTGAAGTGTTGTCAGGGCAAAATGGTGTCGATTTAAAGTGGCGTCGAGGTTATGCGTTGTCAGGGTATTAAAGTGGTGTCAAAGTAAAGTGATGCTGTGGTGTCCGGGTAAAATCGTGACAGGGTTAGCTGATGTCAGAGTTTAATGAAGCCAAGGTAAAATGGTGTCAGGGCGAAATGGTAGCAGAGTAACGTGGTGTCAGGGTAAACCGGCGTCATTGTGAAGTGGTGTCAGCGTTAACTGGAGTCAGTGCTCCCCAAATTGAGGAGAAAACTGGTGGGCTGTGGTGAAGTATGATGAACATATCAAGCTGCTGTCACGGTTAACATTGTCATCTTATAGAGAATAGTGTTAGGATATTTCCTCTGTTCTCTGTCTTCAGGAAAATTTGGCGTCAGGGCAAGCTGCAATCAGGGCTCGATGGTTTCAGGGTGAAGTGTTGTCAGGGTAAAGTGTTGTCAGGGTAAAGTGGTGTCAGGGCAAAGTGGTGTCGGTGAAAACTGCCGTCAGGGCTTAATGGTTTCTGGGTAAAGTGGTGTCAGAGTTGAGTGGTGTCGGGGTTAAGTGACCGTATCATAGCAAAGTGGTGCCAGGGAAAGAAGCTCCTTCTTATAGTCCGTCGCAAACACATCTTGAGGCATTTTAGTGGTCAAGACATTTGGTGTCAGGAAACTTCTTAACATGGTGAAACATCAAACAAGACATTTTGAGCATTTTAAAATTATCTGATTATCGGACTGAAGATTTTTATCACGCCGATAACAGTAGCTGTATTCCTTGTATTTCAGTGTACCATAAGCAGGTAACAAACGGTGTGTGATGCGCTTATCAGGTATTAGCAGAGAGATAAAAACGCAACGAATGCAAAATGGTAAGATATCAGAATCCATATGTTTGTAACTAAGTTACCTTTCCGGACGATTTTTATTTCTTTCTGAGTACAGGATGCTTTGGTTTATTTCCAAGCACAATGAAATACCTTACTTCCTTGCCTTTGTCTCTGGTAGTGTCTACCAGTATTTCACCAAATTTTAATTGATCTAAGAGTAAGCTATCTGTTAAATCACTGCTTAATTGAGTATTCATATAGTTCATGGCAACTCATAACGTTTATCAACTCGTTTAGTTTCTCACGATATCTTTTTAAACTTTGCAGAATCAAAACTTCGGCAAGTTTCACGCTGCTCTCTATTTGTAAGCTGTGCTGGTTTTAAACGTTGGAAACCGCAATAATGATGGCGAGATCTCAAATAGACATTGACTCTGGAACACTGTGATATCACTAGTAAATAGAAATAGTCTGGTTATACCGGACCCACTGAAGAGGTCAGAAGGGTCCACCATTGATGTACAAAATGAAAATCGATAAAAGTTAGACCATTAAATGCTAACTTAGAAAGAACTTTGTACCCCTTTTAATCACCTGAAACAAAGGGGAAATTCTCAAAACAATAACATGGGCTAACTGAATCGCATCACAAACCACTCACTGACTCACCCATTTGAAGTTGGAGGACCAGTCAGGGCCCGCTCCCCGCATCAGTGGTGAGAAGAGCTTAGTTCTCATCCTGCTTCTTGATATGAACCCGGAGCCTTGGCCCTTGTCAAGTGTGCTTTACTGACCACTAAACACGTGAGATATCACACTGTATTCTATACTCGGCGTTTAGGTGTTTATACTCTGGAGTGATATCACATCATCCTGGTGAAACAGTGCTGTTAATGTTTAACGTTTTTGTGGTATCTTATCACATATGATTTTAAAGCCCATAGAGATGCCCTTCGGGGTTTCAAAACAACAACACTGCAAGGGTTAGAAATACAGGGGTTATCAAAATATAACGGTACTAAAGGTATTGTCTCCAACTTCTACGGTTTTGGCTGCAGGGGGGTGCCGACTTATCACCAACCCTGTGCAGGAGTTAGGAAATGCAGGGTTTTGAAATACAGGGGTTTGAAATAGAATGGCTAGGAATGCATAGATTTGAAATAAAATGGTAAGGAAATCAAGGCCAAGGGTCATGAATGGCGAATGCATAAGTTTTGAATGCAAAGGTTACAAATAAAGGGTTAGGTATACATGGGTTGTTGGGTTAGAAATAAAACCTTAAGAATCAAAAGGTTGAGAAATACAAATTAAAATGGGTTAGGAAAACAAGGGTAAGAACGACGAGGGCTTGGAAAACAAGGGAAAGAATAACAATGGGTTGATATTGTAACATCAGCAGTGCATTTTACTTAAATTAACCAATTCAAACCATGGCCAAGGGTCGTACACACATGCATTATGCAAAGTTCAAATCTGTGGGCAATTAACCTTCAATTTAAAGGCAAAGTTTTAAAGACAAAACCTATTTTTGATTAATTTGAGTTGTCTCTAAAAAGTTCTAAGACAAAAAAATAAAGCAACCTAGAAAAGGACCGCTCAATATTGCGTCAGCATCCAATTTGGGTTCTAAATGCCTACTGGGGAAACAGTGGATGAACTGGTCAAAAAGTTGCTGACGTATAAAGCCACTGCTCCTTGTCAAATCTCGAGGAATGCGCTATTAAATATTAATTGAACGTGCATAAAAATCACAAATTATGAGAGAAAATGCCACAATAATAATATGAATAGTTGCTCGAGCTGGAGGAGCAATGAAGAAACAAACATAGACAACGTTCTTAAAGCTTGTTAAGTCGCTTCTCAAGTGGAACTAAAAGGCAGTTGATCGTCATCAATTTACCACTTTGAGCTATGATAATGACGTCATCACGGCCTACTATACCTGTGAAGACACAACTAAAGTGGAATGAAAGGTGCCGAGTCGCTGCCACAAGTACTTGATGCACTGAGTAAAGGAGTAAAGGGCCTCATGAGTGTCATCAAGAGAGAGAGAGAGATGTTTAAACAGATCTGCTAAACTCATTCATGCATACGATGTATTATGTAATAACGTGCCTAACTTCTAAAAAGATAATTTATTATGTTGAATATAATCATTCCAACGATCAATATATATTATTTAACCGCTGCTGCTGCTTTAATTTAACCGATTTAAGAATATAGTGCTGATTTGTAGCACAGCGGAGACGGTTTAAAGTTAAAACACTCATTAAACACTCGTTATAATACGTGAGCGATTATTGAAAATGGAATTATAAAACGGTCTATTTGAATAGTGCAATTGATTACAATGCAAATATAAAATGCTGACAAGTACACAACGTCACAACGAACAGTGTGATGGACTCATGATGGAAATCTCAACTTTTCCAAACAATATGAAGTTAGAATTTGATCGGAATGTCTTATCTATGATTGCTGATTGCCCAACCTATCCAAACGACCAACCTACTCACATAAGGTCTTGCTTTGGGAACAAGGCGTTTATAAAAACCGCAGTAAATGCGTTGGTTTTTGACTTATAGTAGCAATTAGAATAAAGCATTAAGCATAATATGCAGAGTTTGATTAGGGGATATCGGCATCAGTGCAATGCATAGAAAATACAAAGTACAAAGTCGGCAAAATTGAACATTATTATATGCTGGCATAGAGTTTAGTGAAATCAAGTAACATTTGATACTTAATACTGTAAACAAACGACGCAAACAAACATACTCAGTCTTAAGTTACTTGCTTTGATGCTCAATCGATTAGTAATGATTATATTATTTTGTAATATTATAATGATGGATTCTACAATGATGGATTTTAAACCCACCATTCCACCTAAAGAGAACTTCAAAATTGGCATTAATTGGGTAGTATATTTCTAACTTCGGTGTTCTTATACTTCACGAAAAAGGCCTGGATTAGGGTTCGGATTAGGGTGCTTGGCATGGCTAGAACTATGGTCAGTACAGAGAGATAGAGTGCCGTGGGGTCAAATGTTTTTTAAAGCTCAAAGACGTAGAGCCCTCAATATAGTGTAACGTCAAACGAACTGTTTGCGCACAGACAAACAGTCGTATTATGCACTGTAGACATACCGACATAGTACCGACAAAAACCCACTCATGTTCAAGTAGTGAAACTTGAGCGGTCAGTAATCACTAAAGTTGCATACAAATTTAGTGATTACAATTGTAGAAGTCACTAGTTCAAGTTGTAATAGTCACTAGAGTATGAGTAGTAGTATAGTAGCACTGCAGATGTAGTGGAGTAGTAATACTAGAGTAGTAGTAGTAATAGAGCTGTAGAAGTTGTACAAGTCTTGCAGGAACCATCGCGTACAAAGAATAGGCGGTTATCATCGTCATCAACTCACCACATTGCGCTATGATAATGACGTCATCTTATAACCGCCTATTTCTGATCGTGTGCGGGCAGTAATAGAATTGGTGAGCAGTGAACGTGTGTTGATATGCACCGTGAGAGTTTTCTCATTGCAATAACACAACGTGCGCAGCCAATACTCATTACCGAGCACTGTCACGAAACAAGTGTCAAGTGACAGCTCATTACCGAGCACTGTCACGAAACAAGTGACAAGTGACAACTCATTACCGAGCACTGTCACGAAACAAGTGACAAGTGACAACTCATTACCGAGCACTGTCACGAAACAAGTGACAAGTGACAGCTCATTACCGAGCACTGTCACGAAACAAGTGACAGCTCATTACTGAGCACTGTCACGAAACAAGTGACAAGTGACAACTCATTACCGAGCACTGTCACGAAACAAGTGACAGCTCATTACTGAGCAGTGTCACGAGACAAGTGACAAGTGGCAACTCATTACCGAGCACTGTCACGAAACAAGAGACAAGTGACAGCTCATTACCGAGCACTGTCTCGAAACAAGTGACAAGTGACAACTCATAACAGAGCACTGTCACGAAACAAGTGACAACTCATTACCGAGCACTGTCACGAAACAAGTGACAGCTCATTACTGAGCACTGTCACGAAACAAGTGACAAGTGACAACTCATTACCGAGCACTGTCACGAAACAAGTGACAACTCATTACCGAGCACTGTCACGAAACAAGTGACAAGTGACAACTCATTACCGAGCACTGTCACGAAACAAGTGACAAGTGACAACTCATTACCGAGCACTGTCAGGAAACAAGTGACAAGTGACAACTCATTACCGAGCACTGTCACGAAACAAGTGACAACTCATTACCGAGCACTGTCACGAAACAAGTGACAGCTCATTACCGAGCACTGTCATGAAACAAGTGACAAGTGACAATTCATTACCGAGCACTGTCACGAAACAAGTGACAAGTGACAACTCATTACCGAGCACTGTCAAGAAACAAGTGACAAGTGACAACTCATTACCGAGCACTGTTACGAAACAAGTGACAGCTCATTACCGAGCACTGTCACGAAACAAGTGATAAGTGACAACTCATTACCGAGCACTGTCACGAAACAAGTAACAAGTGACAGCTCATTACCGAGCACTGTCACGAAACAAGTGACAAGTGACAACTCATTACCGAGCACTGTCACGAAACAAGTGACAACTCATTACCGAGCACTGTCACGAAACAAGTGACAAGTGACAACTCATTACCGAGCACCGTCAGGAAACAAGTGACAAGTGACAACTCTGACACACTTGGCTAGTCAAGTGACATTATTAAACTCTGGTCAAGCATTCAGTCTCCTGTCTCATAATACTGAGCACTGTCACGAACACTTGAGTCCTGAAAGACTTGCCAAGTGGCAAGTCTTTCTTAGCTTCTTTATCTTCTCTTATAAGCTCCAAGGTTTGCAATTCGTTCTTTTCATGGCCGGTCAATGGACATTAAAGGGTAAGGGACTTTACCTCGTTTTATTTCATTTCTAGGCAAAGGTAAGGCTATGGGTTAGAGTTTGAGTTTATGAGTTAACTAGGTTTTAGGTATTAGATTATGGTTAGTGTCAGGACTGGGAGATTAAGTGCTGTGAGGCCAAAATATGTTGTGAGGTCAAAATTCGCCCCCTCCCCCAAAGTCAAAGTCAAGAAGAACGGCCAACTAAATCATCAGGCATCGGCCTGGAATTGAAAGTCAGTCCCTAACTACATTTTATAGAATGTAAGTGACACAAATATACGGATCAAGTAAGCAGCGAACTAATCAAAAATTCAAATTCATCGGCATTCACTGAAACTTTGCGCTAAAACCTTGACATTATTTCAGGTGGTGTGTTGCTAGTAACTCCAAACAAAACCTTGACATTATTTCAGGTGGTGTGTTGCTAGTAACTCCAAACAAACGCTCAACATGTCAACATTGGCACTGCGCACTACTCCGGTACAATAATAGCTGATAACGTGGCTGCAGGATGTACCGCGTGACCATAGTAACGCGTGGCACGTGACCAGTCACGTGAGGTATCACGTGTCACGTGCTCGTTTCCCAGGCGACCCCCTGCTGAGAGTTCGGCAAGCAGGAGAGAGTGCACGTCCTTCTGATGACTTATCTGAAAGGTAAGGAGGCCCCCAGATCATACTATTCGGATTATGTCTCCGAATTATCATTATTTATTCTAAGGTGCACAGTGTAATCCGCAAAATTAATGGAAAAATACCGTATAATGGTGAATGCAATGGTTGTCACTGTCAGACGTCATATGGTTATGGATTCGAGTCACATAAGATGAGTGCGATGGAAGAACTTTAGGAGTCCCTCAGTCCCAAATTATTCGATGGTTTAGATCACAAAAAGTTTTTTTTCATCCAAATACTCAAATATTTAACCTTGAAATAGGGTAATAATTCAAGAGGATTTCAGGAGAAATTTCAATCCTATCTCTAATCATATTACACATCCATATTCCACGATCACTCCTTTAAAATTTTAATTATTTTTTCATATGTTTTTTCTACACATTGACATCATGCAATACTATAATAGGAAATCAGGTCTGAGTTGGTTATCACATAAGTTGCATACACATAACTAGGGCTTACACAGACGTCATAAACTTTCAGTTTGGAAAGCACTTGTTAATGAATTCAGTAGATTAGACTTGAAAGTATGATGTCGCTACTGAATATCACGTTTCAGTAAATGTAATGTGAAATTTCATCAGAAAATGTGGTCATGCAGTTGCTTCCGTTTGATAATTTCTTATTAGCCTTCCTTGACTCCCTAAGTTTCGTGATATTAGCGTTTTTTCGAAAATTTTCCAACTTATATATTGTCGGCATACCCTACCCATAGGGTCCTGAAATTAGGATCATGACATTGACCAAATCCAATCTGAATCAGCGCGCAAGTTTACCGTCATACTCATTATCATCTCTGAATCAATATTCCATGATAGTTATCACTCACTCGATATCTAAAACCCTTCCTTTATTTCAGCCACGTTGGTTGCAGTATTCTAACCTACCCTCTGTTTGAGTGTTTCAGCCATGTTTGTGACACTACTCTGTTTGACCCTCCTCCCCTCCGTTTGTCTCACTTCCAGTTTGGACGATGTCCTGCACCAGATCACTGTGCTCCGCAAGTCCATTGAGACAAACACCACCGCACACCTAGCATCCCAGCAGGGAGAGATAATCTCCCTAGTAGATGCCGTGGGACACGCCCTGAAACGCGTTGATGTGCTCGAGCACGGACTGAGTGCCGCAGGCACGAAGATATCTTCTCTGGAGGAGGAGCTGCACTCCACACGGAGTAATCTGACTGCGGAACTGAGGAAGGTTGAGGCGGAGGCGAGTGATATGAAGGAGGAGATGGGTCAGGTGACCTCACAGCTGGAGGAAGTTAACTCCAACATTGCTGAGATGGAGGACAAAGTGTCTACTCTGGCGATTCTCCTTAATGTCACTGTCTCTGATGTGAAGAGGGCAGAGGAGGACATCGCTAACACCACCGGGCGAGTGTCTGAGATGTCCGGGACACTGGACACCATGTCTGGTACGATGACGTCACTACAGCACGAACTCAACACGACCCGGAGTAGAGTGGGTAGTCTGAGCAGTGGTCTGGACCGTGTGATTAGTGAGGTTACCACTCTGGATCAGGAGATGGAGGGGGTGGTGCGAGTGGATGGCGAGGGGACCATCCCCCGTGACCTCCTCCCCGGCTCCCTGGCTTCCTACTCCCTGGAGGACATTCAGTGGCAGACCCTCCACATGAGCGCGGCGGCTGCCTGCGCGGCTGTGGACGCGTTGGTGGGCTCCGAGAAGCGTGTGATCCCTGCCACACCCGGAGAGAGCTGCAGCTCCACGTGTCGTAGAGTAGCAGCCTACTGGATGTGCGGGGGAGTGGTGAAGGTGGGCGGCAACTTCAGACACATCTCTTACAAGAGTGTAGCCGGGTACTACCAGAGGGGATCCTGTTTCCAGAAGGAGGAAAGGCCGGAGAATTACGAGAACTTCTGGGACTGGGACGAGATTATCAAGCCGAGTTCTGAGTCGGATCTCACTGTCATCAGTTATTGCTGCTGCAGCAACCATTAATCATTGAAGAAACGCTGTGTCTGTGCATGAAAAACCTGCGCATGGTGAAGTAGTGAAGTAGGAGTTCGACACGCCCCTGTAATAACTCATTTGCAGCCATTGATGAGCCGCGCACGATTTAAGCCGCACATGAAACGCAGCGCACGTTCGACACGCCACCGTTAATCTTTAAATTCTGAGTTGTGATCTTTTAATTCTGATCAATTATTTAATTTATATACATTTTATGTTTTAATGAAACTTTTAATGAAATTTAAATGTCCATCTGATTCTGAACTATGATGAACTTGAAAAAGTAATAAAATGTAAAAAAACGGCGAAAGTGTCATACACTTAGACTTACAGGAATACAGGATAGCACATATCACCAATGGCGCCAATGGTGCCACTAAATGGCACCAATGTACCTCCATTGGTACCAATGGTGATTGCTGAAATGGAATCAATGGTGCACCCTATCTCCATTGGTACCATTGGCGCTGATGGGATCGCCAATGGATGCCATTGGTAGCAATGGTGCCATTTAAATAGTGACAATGGTGCCAATGTCACCATTACTATTACATTTGGCGCCATTGGACCTTGTAGAAGCACCAATGATGCCAATGGTACCATTAATGCCAATGGTGCCATTAAAATGCCACCAATGGTGCCATTGGCGCTGATGGTATTAATGGTACCATTGGTAGCAATGGTGCCATTTAAATAGTGACAATGGTGCCAATGTCACCAATGGAACATTTGGCGCCATTGGATTTGGACTTATTGGTACCAATGGTTCCAATGTTCCATTGGCGCCACTGGCACCATTTAAATTGCACCAATGGTGCCATTGGTTCTATTGCTACCATTGGCACCAATGGTGACACTGGCACCATTGGTGCCAATGGTGATATAATTGCGATGACGATGGCAATGATACCAATGGTGTCATTTAAATCATTGCCATCGTCATCGCAATTATATCACCAATGGCACCATTGGTGCCATTTAAATGGTACATGGTACCAATGGTAGCAATAGAACCAATGACACCATTGGTGAAGTTTAAATGGTGCCAATGGCACCATTGGTCATGGTGCCGAAAGTCCAATGGTGCCAAATTTTCCATTGATGCCAATGGCACCATTGTCGCCATTTAAATGGCTCCATTGGTACCAATGGTGCCAAGGGCACCATTAATACCATTGGCGCCAATTGGTGCCATTTTAATGGCACCATTGGCGCGGCGCCAATGGCACCATTGGTGCTTCTACCCTCTAATGGTTATCTTGACTTTAGTATCGTTTCTTAATGCCGCCATTGGCACCATTTATAATTATATGGTACTATTGGCATCCAATGGCGATCGCCATTGTTACCATTACCAATGAAGATAGGCTGATAGGGTGCACCATCGGTGTCATTTCAGCAATCGCCATTGGTACCAATGGAGATCCATTGGTGCCATTTAGTGGCACCAATTGCGCCATTGGTGATATGCGCTTTTTTACCCTGTATGACATTTTCGCCAAAAACGGTATGTCTCCCATATAAATTGCCCTAACCAGGACCCTGGTTACGCGACGCCCCTGGCCTGGTTAGGGGAAGGAATTGCCCTAACCAGCGCCCTGCCGCCCTGGTTTCGCGCACGGAGTGCGCGGCAAGCCGCCCCTAGTTAGGGAAGCCGGGAACTTCCCCTAACCAGGGGCGTCGGTTTTAGCGCCGCGCCGTGCGCGTAACCAGGGTCCTGGTTAGGGTATCTCTCCCATGTAAACGGCTCTGAGTCACGTCACAGATCTAAACGTCAATTTTTCTGTATCCTAAACCTAACCATTGCCCTAACCAAAACCCTAACCTTAATCCTAACCCTGCCCTGAACCTAACAAATCCAGACCCTAATCAGAACCCTAACCCTAATGCTTAAAGCGCTAGGTGCGCTTAATTATATTTTTCTGAGTGACGTCATTGTCATAAATAATGAAGGCTCCCGTTTACATGGGAGACGTACCCTGGTTAGGGCAAGCCGGGAACAAAACGTTGCCCCTGGTTTTGCACACGGAGTGCGCGGCAAGCCGCTGGTTACTGTATGACCCGCTGTTCCCTTAACCAGGGGTGTCGCGAAACCAGGGCGCTGGTTAGGGCAAGACCCGCTGACGTGAGCAAAAATCATATTTAGTGAGCAAAAATCATATTTAGTACTCTAGTGAGTACATCTCCGCATTAGCATAGCTCTAGTGCAGAGACTGCAGACGGCCCTGTCTAGTGAAAACCAGGTATGACATTGAGACTCCATGTTATGGAGTCTCTCTGACTAGACTGGATCCAGTGTTCAGTTTGTTCCACATGCTCCAACTACTGAATTATATTTGAGATTTCATACCAGATTCATTTATTACTGTGATTTTCAATAAAGAAATTCTGTGAGCTATAGATATTAATCTTTGTTTTACTAATCGTGTTGAACTTGATTGCTTTTAGCATTGACTGAGGATACCCCATAGTAAGACACTAAGAATGCAAAAATGGATTCAAATCAGATCTACTTTTCACCTCTGATTTACTGCCAGTTTCGAGAATACAACATTAGAATTACAATGAGGGTCGTTTGTGATCACCAGTTGCACGTGCATTTTATCGTGCGCGCAAATTAATTCATGAACACCTGCCATGTTCTGTTTGCGCGCATACGCATTCATTCTTGGTTGTTTCCTTTTGCTCTTTTGAGTTTCGCGCTACGTCTCGTGCCCATATCAAGCGTTGCGTATTTGAAGTGTTTCCGTTGAAGAAAATAATGGCATCATATGAAATCACATTATTTTCTTCCCTTGCAAGTTTCTGCAGTTTGATGTTATGTTGCTCAGATACCACAGTAAGAGGCCAGAGCTCACTTGATCGATGATTGCTTTATACTCATGGCAACTATTGAGGAGATTTTCAACCAAATGCAATGTTCTTCCTGGGCGTCGAAATTTGTGATTTCAGGATCATCTGTGTCAACTTGAACTTGAAGATAAATAGAAAGATAACTAGCCAAGATTGAGGATCTTCCATGAGATACTGGGACCAATTTTCATGTCTTACTTTCCTCAGCGAAATTGCTAAGGTCAATCATCACTGATCGAATCATCGAACTCTATTGTTTATTGCCAATTATTGCCTCCTGCTTAAAGAAAAATTGAAACACATTCAAAAACACAATTTTGATGGAAAATTTGATGGAAAACACAATTTTCAGAATAAAACAAAAGTTCAGAATAAAACAAAAGTTTATTTCGCATTTCTTTATACACGCCTAAATACTGAATATATACAAAATATGATAAAAATTCTGGTTTCAGGGTAATATTGAAATCAATATGGATTAGAATATTCTAATAGAGGGATTCTGGTTTCAGGGTGATAGGGAAACTCTAACATTAGAGCATACAGATGATAGGGTTCTGATATCAGGGTGTAGGGAATTGTATATCATTAGGACATTAGAAAACAAAGTGATTAGGAGTAAAATTTCTTTTGATTTTGACTTAGCCCACGCCTTTAGATGACCTCCTACCCAGTGAGGGTAGGCTTACAAGTGCTGGCGAAACGCAAGGTCGCAAGGCTGGAGGCTTATTGCTTCCCTTTAAGTGTACCAGCACTTGAAGCTAGGATAGTCTTTTGTTTCTAGTATATATCATTATAAGAATATTTTATTGTGTTTGTATAATGTAGGCGAAGTCAATTTTCTTGAAATGGATGAGTTTCAAACTTTTTCAACATACTTAATGTTAAACTCATTAAGTTACATAATGGAAAATGGAGACATTCATGCACCTTTTATCATTGAAAAGTTTAATGAAATTGAAGAATGATGAAGATTTAAAAAAATAATCAATTTCCAAGTATCAACAAATTAGGATGAAGCGAGCATTGAACCCGAATAACTGTAATCTAGCTGCAGTGCACATTGTACAGTATGCCACTACACCAAGCTATATTAGCGTGAGTGATATTATAAAGGAGCACTTAGATGTTTAAAAATGGAGCATACATATGACGACATACGGCCAAGTTTGGTCGTGCGCAGCACCACCACCTATTTCAGATTTAACAGTACGCGTAAAGGTAGTATACACACAACCTCCACAAACCACGATCTCTGCTAACCTTTTCTCAATGCCTTTTTGTAAAACAAAAACGCGATTGGGAACAGGAAAAAATGATTATATTATTTCTCGTCTTCAGAAAACTCCATTTGGTGATAAGCACCTTCCTCAAATTTGATTGAAATTAGTAGTGTTGTTAAGTTTAAAACTCTTTGTTTTACTACTCAAATTGGTACTTTGGTATTTTTTTAGTGCCATGCACAGGTTCTCCATTGGCTAGTGCCTACTGCCTATACACAGCCATACAGGGATAGCCTGCACAGGGGACATATCACTTGCCAGAGATATATGTGGTTTCCATGACCAACTGTACCAAGGGAGTAGTCCTGAAAGGGACAATCAATCAAAATAAATTATGTTACATGAAAAGGGGATGGATAAAGTCTGACAAGCTAAAATGTTGAAATGCATATTATCATTTTTGGTGTCTCTTTTTGGATCTGCATAGCTCTCTGGTGAAGGTATTATTATTGAAAAAAGGATGTTAAGATAGGATAACAGCAATGCAAGTTAATGCCACAGTGAAGTTGGCATTGAAGGATGATGGCAGAAGGAGAGCCATGATGGTGATTGGACTTGAGGATTCAGGATCAGCCAATGAAGTTGTGAAGGAATAATTGAAAGATGTGTTTGGAGTCAGCTGTTCTATGGCACAGCCCTTGGTTAAAGACTGTTACAGGTTTTGAATGCCCGGTAAAGGCCACGTTTCACAGAAATGAGAGCAGCATTAGCTCAGAAAAGTGAAAAATTTGCAGGGGACTCACTTCAGTGGAGTGTACATATCTCCAGACAGTATGTTCTGTGAAGAAAGTCTAGACAAAAGAAAGGTTCTTGTTATACAGTTACAAGAAAAGCTACAGATTTATTCAGTCCAGTACCATTACATCAGCAATGGCACAGTGTGCAGCAGGGAGAGAGGGACAGCACCCTGGACGTAACCACCAGCATTGACACCCCAACCCCTTAGTCAACTTCAATCCCACCATCTACTCCTCGGGCTGACTTGAATTCAGCAAAAATGCTTCAAACATTTCTCCTGACTCCCACCAGATGGGACTTGCTGAAGATTCCCAAGCACTAAGTCCCCATCAACTTTTTGAGTGTGTTTTGTTTGTTTGATTTTACAAGCTGATTTTCAGTGTTGGATGACATGACAGTGGCAATCAGGCCACAATGTGCCTGATTATTATGATTAATATTCCACTAATTTAATTCATTGTGGCACATTGCTAGTAGTCTAGTAACTTAGTACAAAATTTAGAAGGTATCTGCAAATTGTGATACCCTTCAATGACCGGTTGTAGAAGTTAGTTTAGGCCATAAAGAACGCATATCCGCTGGATCCTAAAATTTTGACCTTGGGAACATGGCCAAATGACCACGCCCTCTTTCAGCGTGGGAAAATTCGAGAATTCCAGTGAGAAGAAACTTTTTGAACATATATAGCATGATGGGTGTCTACATTTATGTTTTTAGCGTCGCTGAATCGATTGGGAAGGTTATTTTGACACCCAGACACTCATACAAGGCTCTAGTGACCACGCCCACTTTTATCGTGGAATTTTTGCCTCATTTTGGATCCTATGTTTCCCAGCCATAATATAGCATGATGGGTGTCTAAACCCATGTTTTTTGGGATGCTGAATCGATTGCAAGGGTTATTTTTATTCTCTGACCATCACATAAGCCATTAGTGACCAAGCTCACCCTTTATTGTGGGAATTTTTGAGTCATTTTCACATGACATATTTCCAAATCAAAATGTGGCATGTTAGGTGTCTAAACCCATGTTTTTTGAGGCGCTGAATCGATTGGAAGGGTTATTTTTTGGCTCTGACGATCACATAAGCCATGAGCGACCACGCCCACCTTTGATCGTGTGAATTTTTGAGCCAATTTCACGTGATATATTTCCAAGTCAAACTGTGGCATGTTAGGTTCTAAAACCATGTTTTTTGGGGCGCCGAATCGATTGGAAGGGTTATTCGTGAGCTCTGACCATTTACTACTAAACGGGGATGGATCTGAGAGATCCAAACAGAGTCCCCAGCACAGGAACTCCCGCTGGGAGGTCCCTGATGCCAGGGCAACTGTGGATGGAACGAGTCCCGTACCTCCCAAGGCGGACCAATGTGCCGGGGCACATTGGTGTTATAACATGGTTACAGGAAGAGAGACTTCCTGCCCGATGTTGGTATTCCAGGGGTTCCTTCGAGTCCTCACCCGGAGGTGGACTCGTGTTACCCTTGGGCGAGGGTCTTCCTGTCACAGGTCCAGGTTAGTTCGTAACAGGGTCAGCTTTCCTAGGCACCAGTTGCGGTCCTATGAGCATAGCTAACGATCCTGTTAATCTTGAACTTGTCGAAAATGTGGATCCCTGTGCAGTTGTAGGTACCAAAATATTCCGCCCTAATACTGCCAAGAGCAGGGCACAATACATCCCGAGGAAGTGTGACACCGTCTCTTCTTCAATCAGGCAGAGTGGACAAGTTGTATTTACAGCGGGGTTCAGTTTCTTGAGGTGGTAGTTAAGTGCTGCGTGGCCAGTCAGAAGTTGAGTGGCCACTCTCATGTCCCTTCTACATGCTACTTCAGCTCCTTTGCAAATCTGTCCTTCCACATCATGCCAAACGTTCTGGGAGAGCCAGACTTGAAGGAGCTGGTCCAGACCTTGCTAAACACGTATACCCCTGTTTGAGTTGCGCGGCGCGCTTCCTCCCGTAGAGAAGCACTCGGTGGGTACACAGTGTGTACCCACTGCGTGCTTCCCTACGGGCCTAGGTGTGTGTACTTTTTTTATTATTATAAGAGACGGTAGGCTTACTAAAGCCTCCGTAGTGCCCCCAACCCCACGGATTTGGAGGACATATATGCACGACCATACCCTTCAAGAAACCTGGGTCGGCATGTTCCCATTCAGGTATGCGTACAATTTATAAGCGTACTCGCTTTAAGAGTACAATCTCTCCCCCCTAGCATAGCTCTAGGGTGGAGGTCATGGTAGTTAGCAGAAGTCAGCCGACCCTGTAGTGATTTGCTAGAAGTTAAAACAGTGTCATGAAGCTGTTAGGTGCTGCTAAGCGTTGCAACACGTGCCGTTTACCGCACATGGGCTTTCCATTGGCTAGTGCCTACGCACAGCCATACAGGAATGACCCACACACAGATCACAACAGCGTGCCACGCACAGGAAGAAAAAGAAATTTAAGTTTTAATGAACTACAATGAGACAGATTCAGATCGCAGAACACAAAACGTTGAGGCTACTCACTACTGGGCCGCGCACAGGTTCTCCGTTGGCTAATGCCTACGCATAGGTGTGTGTACTACACACACCTATGCGGGCTTAGGAAGTCCAGACCTCAAACGTCTTCCTCCTAAGAGCCGTGTAGCAGACGCTGCGTGGAATAGGAAGTAAGACACTGGTTGTGCTGTTGCTGTCATTGGCCGACCCAGCTTTCGCCGTAAGGTCGGCCAACTCATTGCCCTCAAATCCACCATGGGCTGGAGTGTTACGTCATTGGACCGGCCCAGTGCATTGAGGGAGTTTTGGCCCTGAGGGGCAGCTTGCACTTGATAATCGTGCTGTTAATCGCATGGATAGCAGATTTACTGTCACAGTTTATCAAGATCTTTCTGTCGTTCAGTGTGTGTTCCTGGAACACTGTACTGTGTTTACCCAGGTGAAAGGGCTCACTGTGATTCAGGTTGGCCAAATGTGGCCCTCCACGTATCACCACCCCTGCTCCTGACTGGTCGTAGTAACCTTCCTCCGGCCCTCCGTAGTCTTCCCTCGATGGGAAACTCACTGTGAACCGTTGGTCAATACTAAGAATCGGCGTCATTGGAACGTGTTCCGAGGAGGCTACATCTCTGGGCAGAGCCCTGAGGAGCTTCTCGTTTGTGTCAATGTGACTAGCAATGCGGATCGAGGGCTTCCCAGGCGGTGAAAGAGACCAATGACCATTGGTCTTCAACCATAGGGTCTCCTTCGCCGCACACTCGTTAATCCACATTGTAATTGGGGGCAGGCCCGTGATCAGATCCAGTGCTGTGTTGGGTGTCGAGGGTAGGTAAGGCTCCTGTAATTAAAACATTTGCCAACCTCTGTACCCCCGTAAGCAGATTCTGGTTGTGTTGTTGCTGCATGCCAGCAATCCAAATGGTTGACCCGTACATGAGTATCGGTATGACCATCACCTCATAGACCCAGCGCATGGTAGTCGGATTAAGGCCCCAGGTGGGTCCCACCGCTTTCCTGCACTGCATCAACAAGGCTTTGGACTTCTTGCAAGCGTTTTCAATGTGACCGTTCCACGAAAGTTTCGAGTCAAGAGTGATACCCAGGAATTTTGTGGTCGCCTGCATTTCAATCTCTACGCCGTCCACTTTCACTTTCAGGGGTCTGATGAATGACCAGTTCCTCCTGTTTGTGAACGTGACGCAGTGTGTTTTCACGTGGCTCAAGCCAAGCAAGTTCAAGATTAACAGGATCGTTAGCTACGCTCATAGGACCAGGCGACTGGTGCCTAGGAAAGCTGACCCTGTTACGAACTAACCTGGACCTGTGACAGGAAGACCCTCGCCCAAGGGTAACACGAGTCCACCTCCGGGTGAGGACTCGAAGGAACCCTGGAATACCAACATCGGGCAGGAAGTCTCTTCCTGTAACCATGTTGGCAACACCAATGTGCCCCCGGCACATTGGTCCGCCTGGGGAGGTACGGGACTTGTTCCCATCCACAGTTGCCCTGGCATCAGGGACCTCCCAGCGGGAGGTCCCGTGCCGGGGACTCTGTTTGGATCTCTCGTAGATCCATCCCCCGTTTAGTAGTAGATGGTCAGAGTTTACAAATAACCCTTCCAATCGATTCGGCGCCCCAACATGCCACAGTTTGACTTGGAAATATATCACGTGAAATTGGCTCAAAAATTCACACGATCAAAGGTGGGCGTGGTTGCTAATGGCTTATGTGATCGTCAGAGCCAAAAAATAACCCTTCCAATCGATTCAGCGTCTCAAAAAACATGGGTTTAGACACCTAACATGCCACAGTTTGATTTGGAAATATGTCATGTGAAAATGACTAAAAAATTTCCACGATAAAGGGTGGGCGTGGTCACTTATGGCTTATGTGATGGTCAGAGACTAAAAATAACCCTTGCAATCGATTCAGCATCCCAAAAAACATGGGTTTAGACACCCATCATGCTATATTATAGCTGGGAAACATAGGATCCAAAAATGTGGCAAAAATTCCCCACAATAAAAGTGGGCGTGGTCACTAGAGCCTTGTATGAGTGTCTGGGTGTCAAAATA
Source organism: Beroe forskalii (assembly GCA_011033025.1). Lineage (NCBI taxonomy): Eukaryota > Metazoa > Ctenophora > Nuda > Beroida > Beroidae > Beroe > Beroe forskalii. The sequence goes on along the minus strand of WFMF01000644.1, from coordinate 23,584 downwards.
ACCTTCCCAATCGATTCAGCGACCCAAAAAACATAAATGTAGACACCCATCATGCTATATATGTTCAAAAAATTTCTCCTCACTGGAATTCTCGAATTTTCCCACGCTGAAAGAGGGCGTGGTCATTTGGCCATGTTCCCAAGGTCAAAATTTTTGGATCCAGTGGATATGCGTTCCTTATGGCCTAAACTAACTTCTACAACCGGTCATTAAAGGGTATCATAATTTGCACCGACTTTGTACTAAGTCACCAGACTATAGCCCCACCATGGGTTTCTAAACAAACAATAACACCATAATATTTATATTATCTTAGGGATAATTTATATATATAAAGGAATCATCAGGGGGGGGGGTTGGGTCGTTTCAAATGATCACATTCGATAATATGGGGAGGGGGAGGGGGCTTTGGTATTTGATAACATAATCAAAATATCCAATTTTTGAAATTTTTGCTGCAAATTCTCGATATTTTTTGGCTTAATTTTCTGACTATTTCCTCAATATTTTCCAAAGTTGAAACATAATCAATATTCAAGTATTTAAATTGTCCATTTTCCTCATTGTCTACTATGTAGGTGGAGGGGGTGGGGTAAGCCATGTTTATGTAATATTCTCCTCAAGAGGGGGGATGGGCGTTTGATTACAGGGGGAAGGGAGAGGGCTGAAAATGGCCATAAATTGATTACATAATATTATGATTATGTGAAAAATCCCTCATCTACATCCACGAAATGTACTATGTTAGTTTCAGAAGCTTCAGTTTCATCAAAGAATTTAAGTTCTTCCTGTCCTAATATCATGAAAATTGAGTCCAATTCCTTCTCCAACCTATATATCCAACTGAGAATGCCATTCTGTATACAATATATATACACAGAATGGCACAAAGAGTAAGTAAACAAAGTTTTAAGTAAACAACGTTTTTTATTGATCTCCACAAATTACAATCAAAAACACACACAAAAGAACGATGAAGGCATAACGTTACCCAGTTTTACTATTCATGAAAATATTTGAGGGGGACAGATTATCTTATTAATTAGGTGTCTACGTTTTGAATTCATCAGATCGATACAGACAATTCAATAATTTAAGAATGGTTCATAATAGTATGATTATCTCAGGAAGTTTTGTAATATCTCAGTATGTTAAAGACGTGATTATCATATCTATGTGGTATTATCTGTATTGTGTCGATAGGTACCGTTAAAATTCATCAGACCAGTGGAGGCCCTGTAGATACTGAGTGTTTCAGACTCTTTAGTGCTGTAAAATTTCAAACTATTTTTACTAGATGTTTTTGATCTTCTCAAATTTGAGAACTAGAATGTCTTCTCTACTACCATTCACACCACCCATCGTGAAGCGATTGTTGGGTTGGAAAAGAGGAAGTGGAGAAGAAGAGGATAAATGGGCTGAAAAAGCTGTTAAATCTCTCGTAAAGAAGCTCAAGAAAACTGGTGGTTAGTAGTAGTAGTACTAACAGTAGTAGTAAAGTAGTAATACTACCAGTGTCCAGTAGTACTAACAGTAGTAGTACTAACTGGTGGTTAGTAATACTATACACTACATGCTGAAAGGTTTCAACTAGAAGTATTGTGTTGTTTTGATCTTTGCATTGTTAAGGCTCATATGAAAACGAAAACATTTTTTCAGGTTTAGATGAACTAGAAAAAGCTATCACATCCCAAGGGCCAACACTCTGTGTCAAGATTCCTAGAAGTCTAGATGGGAGACTCCAAGTATCTCACAGAAAGGTATTTATATCAAATTATGTTTTTACTCTTGTAGTTGTAAATAGTTTCTACATTTATATTTGATTATGTTTTCGAATTTCGATTTGATTGTAATACTAGCTTTTATTGGAGGGGGGCACTGTCCCAATTGTCCCTAACTCAAAAAAGTGGATTGGGACAGGGACATTTGGGACAAATGAGACATTTGGGACAAATGGGACAATTGGGACAGAGCAAATGGGACAATTGGGACAAATGGGACACATGAAACAGAAAAAAATGGGTCTCGAAAAGTTAATTGGGACGAGGAAAAATGTGACATAAGACAGGAAAAATGTGAGATTTGGGACAAATGTGAGATTTGGGACAAATATGAAATTTGGTACAAATGTGACATTTAGGACAAATGTGACAATAAGGACTGAAATGGGACTGAAGTGGTCGTGTTTGTGAGCAGCATTTTAGCATCATTTTCCTCACAACTTAACACAACATATTATTATGATATGAGAAAGATGGCAGTTTTAATTCAACAACAGCTGCTTCATAGTTAACATATCAGTTTAAGATGCTAAATTACTTACCTAGTATAGTAGAGTATTAGACTTATGGTTTAGGTAAATTGTCAAGCAATCCGTCTAGGCCAGTATCACACCAGTTATCAGGCCTAGCTCCACGCCAGTATCGCACCAGTATCACATGCCAGTAATATCACACTAGTAGCATGCCAGTAGTATCACACTAGTAGCATGCCAGTAGTATCACGCTAGTAGTACGCCAGTATGCCAGTATTACGCTAGTACTCTAGTAGAAGCCAGTGTTACACCAGTCGAAACTAAATCAAAGCCAGGACGCCAGTAGAGCTGTAGCATGCCAGTATCAGATCATATACTGGCGTGTAACTGGTGTCCTGGCTTTAAGCTTTTAGTTAATTTCGATTGGTGCAATACTCTAATACTGGCGTGAAACTGATGTGCTACTGGCATGCTATTGGCGTGCTACTGGCGCAATACTGACACGTGCTACTGGGCCTAAACAGATCGCTCAATTTACCATGGTTTAGTAGCATGGATATAAATTTCGGGCAGAAATAGTCAGAAATTATTTGAATGATAAAACAGGGACAAATTTAAAAATCACTTATTTTTCCCACTTTTTAATTTACGCCAATTCTCCCAAATGTCCCAATTGCCCCAAATGTCTCAAATGACAGTCCCTAACTAAAAAAAAGTAAATTGGGACATTTGGGACAGTGACATTCCCCCCTTTATTGAGCTAGGTACCAGGACGATTGTAACCATGGTATTTGACCAGGGCTTGCCTCACGTTATCTACTGTCGGTTGTGGAGATGGCCCGACCTTCAGAGTCACCATGAGCTCCGAGCGTTGGATTGCTGTGAGTTTGCCTTCCATCTGAAGAGGGATGAAGTGTGCGTCAACCCCTTCCACTATCAACGCATTGAAACTCCAGGTAAGGGGCTCTTGTCTAGTGAATTGATAATTCATTCAATTCTGTTCTGGTGATCAGTGACCATTTTCCCAGGTATTCTGAATATACCGATTATTCTAGACTCCTGGAATCCTCCCCTCAATCCCCCTTCTTCCCTCAGTTCTGCCTCCTGTCCTGGTGCCCCGCTCCCACAACCTGGATCACTTCCCTGTCAAGTCCGAGTTCAAGTCGCCTGGTAACAACATGCTAGATAGCCAGTACTCGCCGACATCGCAGAGTGATACCAACAACACGTCAACTACAAACCCTGCTGGCTTCAACATGTCAGGTGCACAGCTCTTTGCTGCTTGATTCTCTTACGGTGGTTTCATCGCACGGTATGATTGGGGCCATCCATAAAGGACGTCCGCAAAATTTCGGTCATTTCAGACCCCTCCCTCCCCCCTTGTCCGCAAATTTCCGCAATCCAGAAACCCCTCCCTCCCCCCGGACGTCCGCATTTTTCTTTAAAATTTTTTGGGTCGTCATTTTTGGCCCTGAAATTTCATGATTTTCTAGTGAAATAGCCGTCAAATTTCCATGAATTGCGGACGTCCGCATTGGGCCAAACACCCCCCTCCCCCTACGTCCGCAAACGTCCGCATTGGCCAGACTCCCCCCTCCCCTCTCATTGCGGACGTCCTTTATGGATGGCCCCATTGTAATCGCTGTAAGGGATCGTTCACATATATTAGGGGGTTTCCGAATGATTATGTTGCATGTTGTTTAACAAATAAAGCTATTGTAAACTTGATGGCGGGGGTCAAAGTCGGCCAAAAATTGATAACGTAATATGTGAACGATCCCTTACTACTGAGGTCTGGAAGTTTCTCTAGATGGGCAGTTGCTCTATGGCCACTTGGACAGTTGTTCTATGGACTACTGCATATTGTAATCTTGCTCTATGAACAGTTAAGCAGTTGTCTGGGACACGTCATGAGCTAAAAAGCCCTTTCCTCACTTTGAATGTGTTGGATAATGTCCGGTGACTGTCCAAGTGTCCAAAGTCTGCCCCTGTCTGATTTACTGAAGACTTCAGTGTACTTCAGTATACAATCTGACTTTTGAATGAAATATTTTGATGAATGACGGTCCACACTTCACTCCAACGCATGTCTGATGTCTATTGTATAGCGTAAACTGTTTAGTAGATTTGTTGTGTATTTGTCTATTTACTTTGACAGTCTAATGTCTCTCTGCAAGTCTGTCTACTGTCTAAAATGTCAGGTCTATTGCGTGGCGATAATTCGCGCTAAATCCTAGCCTCTTAGTTTTTATCGACTAGACCTATTGAATGAAGTCCAATCATGTAATGATGTGATTGTGTCATCGCTATTATGCTTACTATTGTTTATATCATCCTTAATAAGCATGTAGGTCAGAAAGCACGTTATCATTGTATTTGATAAAAAGTAACTCAGGAATAGCAATCGCTTTTCCATCATGATGCCGATATTGGATATGCTAAGTATCAGATATAACACCCCTCTCTCCCTCAGTTGAGTCCCCACCCTCCTACCTCTCTTCTCCCCCCACTAACACCCCTCTCTCCCCTCAGTTGAGTCCCCACCCTCCTACCTCTCTTCTCCCCACTAACACCCCTCTCTCCCCTCAGTTGGTCCCCACCTCCTACCTCTCTTCTCCCCCACTAACACCCCCTCTTCCCTCAGTTGAGTCCCACCCTCCTACCTCTCTTCTCCCCCACTAACCCCCTCGGTTGTCCCCCACCCCTCCTACCTCTCTTCTCTCTCCTCAGTTGAGTCCCCACCCTCCTACCTCTCTTCTCCCCACTAACACCCTCTCTCCCCTCAGTTGAGTCCCCACCCTCTACCTCTTCTCCCCCCACTAACACGCCTCTCTTCCCTCAGTTGAGTCCCCACCCTCCTACCTCTCTTCTCCCCCCACTAACACCCCTCTCTCCCCTCAGTTGAGTCCCCACCCTCCTACCTCTCTTCTCCCCCCACTAACACGCCTCTCTCCCCTCAGTTGAGTCCCCACCCTCCTACCTCTCTTCTCCCCCACTAACACCCCTCTCTTCCCTCAGTTGAGTCCCCACCCTCCTACCTCTCTTCTCCCCCCACTAACACACCTCTCTCCCCTCAGTTGAGTCCCCACCCTCCTACCTCTCTTCTCCCCCACTAACACCCCTCTCTCCCCTCAGTTGAGTCCCCACCCTCCCACCTCTCTTCTCCCCACTAACACGCCTCTCTCCCCTCAGTTGAGTCCCCACCCTCCTACCTCTCTTCTCCCCCACTAACACCCCTCTCTCCCCTCAGTTGAGTCCCCACCCTCCTACCTCTCTTCTCCCCCCACTAACACGCCTCTCTCCCCTCAGTAGAGTCCCCACCCTCCTACCTCTCTTCTCCCCCCACTAACACCCCTCTCTCCCCTCAGTTGAGTCCCCACCCTCCTACCTCTCTTCTCCCCCCACTAACACGCCTCTCCCCTCAGTTGAGTCCCCACCCTCCTACCTCTCTTCTCCCCCCACTAACACCCCTCTCTTCCCTCAGTTGAGTCCCCACCCTCCTACCTCTCTTCTCCCCCCACTAACACCCCTCTCTCCCCTCAGTTGAGTCCCCACCCTCCTACCTCTCTTCTCCCCCACTAACACCCCTCTCTCCCTCAGTTGAGTCCCCACCCTCCTACCTCTCTTCTCCCCCACTAACACACCTCTCTCCCTCAGTTGAGTCCCCACCCTCCTACCTCTCTTCTCCCCCACCACCCCTCTCTCCCTCAGTTGAAAATCCCCTCTCTCAGTTGAGTTCTCTTCTCCCCCACTAACACCCCTCTCTTCCCTCAGTTGAGTCCCCACCCTCCTGCCTCTCTTCTCCCCCACTAACACGCCTCTCTCCTCAGTTGAGTCCCCACCCTCCTACCTCTCTTCTCCCCCCACTAACACGCCTCTCTTCCCTCAGTTGAGTCCCCACCCTCCTACCTCTCTTCTCCCCCCACTAACACCCCTCTCTTCCCTCAGTTGAGTCCCCACCCTCCTACCTCTCTTCTCCCCCCACTAACACGCCTCTCTCCCCTCAGTTGAGTCCCCACCCTCCTACCTCTCTTCTCCCGAACCGCACGCTCAGACGCCCACTCCCTCGATTCCTGAGAACATCGTGTCGTCTCCACAAAACGTGACCCACAGTCCGATGACTCCTGAGGTGGTGAGACCCCCGTCCTCGCCTGCTGCCCTACCTCTGCCGCTCACTCACCACAACATCCCGTCAGGTAAGCAGGTAGTGACTTAGTGACTTAGTTACTTAGCAACCTCTAGTAACTTAGTTACTAAGTCAGGTTGTAACTTAGTAACTTAGTGCTGCCCTGCCGCTCACTCACCACAACATCCCGTCAGGTAGTGACTTAGTGACTTAGTTACTTAGCAACCTCTAGTAACTTAGTTACTAAGTCAGGTTGTAACTTATTAACTTAGTGCTGCCCTGCCGCTCACTCACCACAACATCCCGTCAGGTAGTGACTTAGTTACTTAGCAACCTCTAGTAACTTAGTTACTAAGTCAGGTTGTAACTTAGTAACGACTTAGTTACTTAGCAACCTCTAGTAACTTAGTTACTAAGTCAGTAAGTGACTTAGTAATTTAGTGACCTGGTTACTTATTATCCAAGTAAATTAGTAAATTGGTGACTTAGTTTACTAAGTTACTTAGTGACTTAGTCACTAAGTAACTTAGTAATTTAGTAACCAATAAGTAATAGATAAGTTAAAATTGATGAAGAAGTTAAAACAAAGAACGCTTGTAAAGACTAGATTTTCCTGAAATTCTTTTATTTTCCATCATTGTCGATATTACTTGCTTGGGAGTTTCCAATAATTATGCGTAATAAAATATTTACTTAGTCACTCAAGTGTGCGCTTTATGCTCTTATAATTTTAAAGTGGTTGAAGTTCCGAGGTACTATCCTCAATACCGTGACAGTATGTAGATCGTTTAGTCCTGGTCCCGGCACGCAAACTAGACTTCTATACAATGAAGGGTTTAGTAACGAGTAAAAAGTGGAAACCGGGATATTATGCACGAGTGGCCGAGGGCCCGAGTGTGTAATATCGCATTAGAAACCGAGGCCGAGGTTTTTTTTTATTGAGAGGTTATTTATTGCAGAGGTTATTTACGAGTTATTAAACCGAATTATGCACCGACCTAACTCGTTAAAATGGGGATATTTTCAAACACAAGGAAATGTTTTAAATTATGATATGAAGGTAGAACTGGCTCTATCGTGTGAAGTAAATTTTTACGCATTGTTCCACTGCACCATGATAGATTGTTGTGAACTACAGTGCGTAATAAATTAGGATTTTGGCACTACGGTGGTAATAATTTATTACGAACGGTACCTTGGTGCCTATAGGGATTTTGAAGCACTGCAAAAACATGCTCGATAGGTCTGTTGGAAACCAGAGATCCGAACATCTTTGTGTTTTGTCTTCAATCAAAGTACCTAGCAAGTTATAGGATACCACTCCTACATTGTTCACAATTTCATTCGTCTTTTTTGTTTCTTATTTTCCTGATGAATTCTATTGAATAGGGTTGCACTTTCGTCGTAACTGGTAGCTGTGTTACTGTTAAAGTGTTAATAATAGTATTGTTGAGGAACACCAACCATAGCAAGTCTCATTAGAATATTGGGGTAAAACCTCAGCTCATCAGTGTTCCCTTACTAGTGCTCCTCAGTATAAGTCAAGGAAGAGGCGTAGGCTGGGAAGGGGGAGAGAAGCTGATATAATTGGTTTGTTCAAACCTCAAGGAATTATTTCAAAGTCAAGTCAACTATTTATATAGATTAGAACATACCATTTATAACACAGCGATATGAAGTCGGGTAAAATCACAGTACTTCTGTCCTGTTATGTGGTTTGTAGATGAAAATACCCGGTCCTTCAGCCTTCTTTGGACTTTTGGAGCTGAAAGTGCTGGTTGGACTGGAACTTGTGTGTGACACTAGGGGGGGGGCCAACGCTCTTTTAGGCTCCGAGGATAGAAAAATTCTCAAAAGAGCCCTAGAAATTGGGGCCTAAAAGAGCCTAAAAGAGCCATTCGTGTGAAATGATCAGAGTTTTCCCAGAATAATGTTTCTTCACAGATCAGGTACAGTGTTGTGAAATCTTAACTGATCATTAGTGTACTGTGTACTTGCCGTAAGTACACACACACACACACCTAAACACTGTAGAATTGAAGGTGATGATATCAAATTAATCCAATTTCAATGAAAATGTTTAGACAAGCAACGATCCACAATGATTTTGTTTCATCCTTTGTGGCTTTGTTGCTTTTCCAAATTCAATTTCATGCCCAACAAATCTGTTGAGTATCATTACCATTATTTCCTGGTAATCCCTTATTTGCCGGCATCTTATCCATAAAATGAAAAAACTCTTTTCTTACTTTATTTCACAGTTAAGAAGGTCGATGATTTTGCTGAATATCTTTGTTTGAATTTCCCCCTTTTTCCCCCCCCCCTTTCCCCTTGTTTCCCCCCCCCTCCTCTCTTCTCCCCACTAACCCCTCTCTCCCCTCAGTTGGTCCCCACCCTCTACCTCTTCTCCCCACTAACACCCCTCTCTTCCCCTCAGTTGGTCCCCACCCTCCTACCTCTCTTCTCCCCCCCTACTGCCCTCTCTTCCCTCAGTTGGTCCCCACCCTCCTGCCTCTTCTTCTCCCCCCACGCTATCTCTCCTCAGTTCCTCAGTTGTCTTCTCCCCCACCCTCCTCCTCTCTTCTCCCCCCTCTGCCTCTCTCCTCCCCCTACAACGCCTCCTCCAGTTGAGTACACCCCCGCCCTCCTGCCTCTCTCCTCCAGTTCCCCCCACCGCCTCTCTTCTCCCCCTCGGTTGGTCCCCCTCCCATCTGCACCTCCTGCCTCTCCCCCCACCCTAACACGCCCTCTCTCCTCGGTTGTCCCCCACCTCCCTCTCTTCTCCCCCACCTAACACCCTCTCTTCCCTCAATTTGGTCCCCACCCTCCCTGCCTCTCTTCTCCCCCCCACTAGCACCCCTCTCTCCCCTCAGTTGGTCCCCACCCTCCTGCCTCTCTTCTCCCCCACTAACACCCCTCTCTCCCTCGGTTGGGTCCCCACCCTCCTACCTCTCTTCTCCCCCCACTAACACGCCTCTCTCCCCTCGGTTGGTCCCCACCCTCCTACCTCCTCTTCTCCCCCCTAACGCCCCTCCTCTTCCTCAGTTGGTCCCCCACCCTCCTACCTCTTCTCCCCCACTACTGCCTCTCTCCCCTCAGTTGGTCCCACCCTCCTGCCTCTCTTCTCCCCCACTAACACCCTCTCTCCCCTCAGTTTCCCCACCTCCTACCTCTCTTCTCCCCCCACTAACACCCCCTCCCCCTCAGTTGGTCCCCGCCCTCCTACCTCTCTTCTCCCCCCATAACACCCTCTCTTCCCTCGGTTGGTCCCCACCCTCCTGCCTCTCTTCTCCCCCCATAACACCCCTCTCTCCCTCAGTTGGTCCCACCCTCCATCTCTTCTCCCCCCACTAACACCCCCTCTCAATTTAGTCCCCCCACTCTCTCTTCTCCCCCACTAACGCCCCTCTCTCCCTCAGTTGAGGCCCCACCCTCTACCTCTCTTCTCCCCCCACTAACACCTCTCTCCCCTCAGATTTAGTCCCACCCTCCTCTCTTCTCCCCCACACCCCTCTCTCCCTCAATTTAGTCCCCACCCTCCTACCTCTTCTCCCCCCACTAACACGCCTCTTCCCTCAATTTGGTCCCCCACCCTCCTACCTCTCTTCTCCCCCACTAACACCTCTCTCCCTCAATTTAGTCCCCCACCCTCTACCTCTTCTCCCCACTAACGCCCCTCTCTCCCTCAATTTGGTCCCCACCCTCCTGCCTCTTCTCCCCCCACTAACACCCTCTCTCCTCAGTTGGTCCCATATCCTGCCCTCTCTTCTCCCCCCTTGCCCCCTCTCTGGTTGGTCCCCCCTCTGCCTCTTCTCCCCCCACTAACACCCCCTCTCCTCAGTTGGTCCCCGCCTCTACCTCTCTTCTCCCCCACTAACACCCTCTCTTCCCCCCCTCCTCCTCTCCCCTCCCCCTAGCACTGCCTCTCTTCTCCCCCACTAACACCCTCTCCCTCAGTTGGGTCCCCACCTCCCTACACTCATTCTCCCCCACAACACCCTCTCCCCTCAGTTTGGTCCACCTCACCTCTCTTCTCCCACTTCTTCTCTCTCCTCAGTTTGGTCCCACCTCTACCTCTCCCCCCACTAACACCCCTCTCTCCCTCAGTTTGAGTCCCACCCTCCCTCTTCTCCCCCACTAACACCCTCTCTCCCTCAGTTACATCCTACCTCTCTTTATCCCCACTAACTTGCCTCTCCCTCAGTTAGTTACACCCTCCTACCTCTCTTCTCCCCCACTTAACACCCTCTCTCAGTTGGAATTCACCTCCCTCTTCTCCCCCGCTAAACACCTCTCTCCCTCAGTTCAGTTATCTCTCTCTCTCTCCCTCAGTTGGATTCTTATCTGCCTCTTGTCACACTTCGCGCCTCTTCTCGGTTTGATTTTGCCTCCCCCACTTCTTCTCCCCCTCTTGCCCTCTCTCCTCAGTTGGTCCCCACATCTCCTCTCTTTTCTCCCCTCCCCCCAGTTGGTCAACACCCCCTCTCTCTCTTCCCCCGCTAACGTTCTCGGTCCCCACCCTCCTGCCTCTCTTCTCCCCCACTAACACCCCTCTCCCTCAGTTGGTCCCCCACCTTCTCCCCCCTAACCCCCCTTCTCCCCTCCCTACCTCCTCCCCCACTAACCCTCTCCTCAGTTGGTCCCCCACCCTCCCTGCCTCTGTCCCCCCACTAACACCCCTCTCAGTTTCCCTCAATTCGGGTCCCCCCCACCCCTCCTGCCTCTACCTCTTCTCCCCCACTAACACCCCTCTCTCCTCAGTTAGTCCCCACCCTCCACCCTCTCTCCCCCATAACACGCCTCTCTCTCCCCCACCTCCTCACCTCTTCCCCCCTCTCCCTCAGTTTAGTCACCCTCCTGCCTCTCTTCTCCCCACTAAATTAGTCCCCCCGCCACCCTCTCTTCCCTCAGATTTAGTCCCCACCCTCCTGCCTCTCTTCTCCCCCCCACGCCTCTCCCTCGGGTCCCCACCCTCCTACCTCTTCTCCCCACTAACCTCCCCTCAGTTCTCCCCCACCCTCCCTAACTCCCCTCTCTCTCCCTCAGTTGAGTCCCCACCCTCCTGCCTCTCTTCTCCCCCACTAACACCCTCCTCCTCTTCTCCCCCACTATCCTCCCTCAGTTAGTCCCCACCCTCCTACCTCTCTTCTCCCCCCACTATTGCCCTCTTCCTCGGTTAGTCCCCCTCCTACCTCTCTCTTCTCCCCCACTAACGCCCTCTCTTCCCTCAGTTGGTCCCCGCCCTCCTACCTCTCTTCTCCCCCACTAGCACCCCTCTCTCCCTCGGTTGGTCCCCCGCCTCCGCTGCTCCCCTGCGCCCCTCTCCTCTCGGTTGAATTCGCCTCCCCCACTGCTTGCCTCTCGTTGGTCCCCACCCTCCTGCCTCGCTGTCCCCCGCTTTCTCGCCATAGTTGAGTCTGCCCTCCTGCCTCTCTTGCCCCCCTTTCTCAGTTGGTCTCCTGCCTCTCTTCTCCCCCACTAACACCCTCTCTCCCTCAGTTGGTCCCACCCTCCTACCTCTCTTCTCCCCCACTAACACCTCTTCATAGTTGGTCCCCACCACTCCTACCTCTCCCCCACTTACCTCTCTCTCAATTGAGTCCCCACCTCCTCTCTCCCCCCACTAACACCCCTCTCTTCCCTCGGGTGGTCCCCACCCTCTCCTCTCTGCTCCCCACTGACTTCCCCTCTCTCCCTCAGTTGGTCCCACCCTCTGCTCTCTTCTTCCCCCACTAACACCTCTTCCTCAGTTGGTCTTTCACCCTCTGCCTCCTCTTCCCCCTCTCCTCTCAGTTGGGTCCTCTCTTCTCCCCACTAACACCCTCTCTCCCTCGGATTTGGTCCACCCTCCTACCTCTTCTCCCCCATAACACCTCTCTCCTCAGTTTGGAGTACACCTGCCTGTTATCACCACTAACACCTCTCTCTCTCAGTCCCCGCCCTCCTCTCCTCGCTTCATCCCCCCACTAACACCTCTCTCCCTCAGTTGGTCCCACACCCTCCTACATCTCTTCTCCCCCACTAACACCCTCTCTCCTCGATTTAGTCACCCTCCACTCCTCTTCCTCCCCCCACTAGCACCTCTCTCCCATAGTTGGTCCCACCTCCTCTTCTCCCCCACGCACCTCTCCCTCAGTTAATTCCCCCACCTCCTACCTCTTCTCCCCACTAACTTGCCTCTCTCCTCAGTTGGGAGTCCCACCTCCTACCTCTCTTCTCCCCCCACTAACACCCTCTCTCCTCAGGTTGAGTCCCCACCCTCTGCCTCTCTTCTCCCCACTAACACCCCTCTCTCCTCAGTTGGTCCCCCCTCCTGCCTCTTCTCCCCCACTAACACCCCTCTCCCCTCAGTTTGGTCCCCACCCTCTACCTCTCTTCTCCCCCCACTAACACCCTCTCTTCCTCAGTTTAGTCCCCGCCCCTCCCTCTCTTCTCCCCCCACTAACACCCCTCTCTCCCTCCAGTTGGTCCCCACCTCCTACCTCTCTTCTCCCCCCACTAACACCCCTCTCTCCCTCAGTTAATTCCCCACCCTCCTACCTCTCTTCTCCCCCCCCCCCTAACACCCCCTCTCTCGGTGGTCCCCACCCTCTACTCTCTTCTCCCCCCACTAACACCCCTCCTCCCTCAGTTTTATCCCCACCCTCCTGCCTCTCTTTCTCCCCCCACTAACACCCTCTTCCCTCCAGTTGGTCCCCACCCTCTACCTCTCTTCTCCCCCACTAACACCCTCTCTTCCCTCAGTTGGTCCCCCACCCTCCTGCCTCTCTTCTCCCCCCACTAACTTTTACCCTCTCTTCCCTCAGTTGGTCCCCGCCCTCCTGCCTCTCTTCTCCCCCACTAACCCCTCTCTCCCTCAAGTTGGTCCCCACCCTCTTCCTCTCCCCCCCCACTTTCCCTCTCTCCTCGTTTAGTCCCCACCCTCCTACCTCTCTTCTCCCCACTCTCCACCCAGTTGGTCCCCCCTCAATCTTCTCCCCCCCTCGCCCCTCCTCAGTTTCCCCACCCTCTACCGCACGCTCTCAGACCCTCCTCGATTCTGAGAACATCGTGTCGTCTCCACAAAACGTGACCCACAGTCCCATGACTCCTGAGGTGGTGAGACCTCCGTCCTCGCCTGCTGCCCTACCTCTGCCGCTCACTCACCACAACATCCCGTCAGGCGGTGACAGATTGCGCCAATTGCCAACAGCCTCTGGCCAGCAGTTGCTAAGTCGGTGTAACCAATTAACAGTGCTTTAATTAACCTGCTCTGCCCTTCGCTCACTCACCACAACATCCGTCGGTGGTGACTTAGTAACGGTTGCTTGGCAGCCTCAAGTGACCAGGCTTAGTTGCCAAACCTCCTGGTAACTTGGTTACTAAGTCAGGTTAACAACAGTTAACATGCTCTGGCTCACTCACCGCAACATCCGTCAGTGGTGACTTGAAGTAACTTGGTTGTAACGACATCAAATGACAGTTGCCAGTTGTAACGACCTCTAGTAAATTGGTTGCTAAGTCGGGTTGTAACATTAAACGCTTAGCGCCTTTGACCTGCCGCTTCCTCGCCACGACATCCCTCAAGTGACGGGTGGTGACAATAACTGAGGTAAGCAGTGACATTAACCGCCAATTATCTGGTGACTTGATGACCTATTAAACAGTATCCTAGTTGCCCAGTCCTTCGTAACTTAGTAATTTGGTATTTTGGTGACTTTTTGTAATTTGGTAACTAACAGTAATGAATAGTTAAAATTGATGAAAGTTAAAACAAAATTATTTGTAACATTTCGAGTGGTATCAACAGATTTTCCGACTGAAATAAGGTATTCTAAATTTTCGCAGAAATTCTTTTAATTTTCCATCATTGTCGATATTACTTGGCGGAAGTGTCCAATAATTATGCGTAATATTTGTAGTCACTCAGAATGTGCGGCTTTATGCTCTTATAATTTTAAAGTGGTTGAGTTCGGTGCTAATCATAATGCCATTGGGCAGTGTCTTGAATCGTTTGGTCCTCAGATTCACGACACATTGGACTAACAAGTGGATTGCTCTGCTGTGTGGAGACATCGCCGGTCTCTGGTTTTAAAGTTTCTAAACTTCCAACGAGGTTTGTGGCTGTAAATTGGTAAACCGGGATAACCACGAGGCCGTAAGCGAGTATGTTATCTCCGCATTAAAGCCAGGCGTTTTTTTATTGAAATTATTTATTACAGAAATTATGTAAATTATTAAGCGATCATACGCGACTTCTTTCATTAAAGTGAGATATTTTCAAACACATGAAATCATTTAAAATTGTGACAGGAAGGTGGGAACTGGCTCTATCCTAAATTGTACGCATTGTTCCACTGCCATAAATAAGTGTATGAACTACGGTGCGTAATCGTCAGGACCTGGCTTTTCTAGAGAGTGGTAATAATTTATTACAGACGGTGCCTAGTTGCCTATGGGATTTTGAAGCACTGCAAAAACATGCTCGATAGGTGCATAATGTCTGTTGGAAACCAGAGATCCGAACATCTTGATATTTTCTCTTCAATCAAAGTACCTATAAGATATCACTCCTACATTGTTCACAATTTCATTTGTTTTTTGTTTCTTATTTTCCTGATGAATTCTATTGAATAGAGTTGCACTTTCGTCGTAACTGGTAGCTGTGTGACTGTTCGTATTGTTGAGGAACACCAACCAAAGCAAGTCTCATTAGAATATTGGCGTAAAACCTCAGCTCATCAGTGTTCCCTTGCTGGTGCTCCTCAGTATAAGCCAAGGAAGAGGCGTAGGCTGGGAAGAGGAAGAGAAGCTGATATAATTGGTTTGTTCGAACCTCAAAGAATTATTTCAAAGTGGAGTCAACTTTTAAATAGATAAGAACATACCATTTATAACACAGCGATATGAAGTTCGGGTAAAATCACAATACTTCTGTCCTGTTATGTAGTTTGTAGATGAAAATACCCGGCCCTTCTTTGGAGCTGAAAGTGCTGGTTGGACTGGAACTTGTGTGTGACACTATTTCACAAGGATGTGGTGCAATGATGATAGCCGCACACTTCTAATTTGTGTATTCATTATTAGTGATGCTGTTAAATGCATCCTTCATACTGCCTCCTCAATAGATGTCAGCTGAATAACCCCCAAATATACCATTGATATCATCATTATTACAGATTTCTAGGTTAATAACCCCCTTCCCCAAATATACCATTGATATCATTATTATTTCAGATTTTCAACCTTCTACCCCCCTCCAAGTGACATAACCATTATTCAGATTTCCAAGCGATACAGTTCGTGGAACCCAAGTTCTGGTGTGATATATCCTACTACGAGCTGAATAACAGAGTTGGAGAGGCCTTCCATGCCAGTGAGAGCAGTTTGTGGATTGACGGATTCACTGACCCTAGCAACAAGTGAGTCATTACTGACCCTAGCAACAAGTGAGTCATTACTGACCCTAGCAACAAGTGAGTCATTACTGACCCTAGCAACAAGTGAGTCATTACTGACCCTAGCAACAAGTGAGTCATTACTGTCCCTAGCAACTAGTGAGTCATTACTGACCATAGCAACAAGTGAGTCATTACTGACCCTAGCAACAAGTGAGTCATTACTGACCCTAGCAACAAGTGAGTCATTACTGACCCTAGCAACAAGTGAGTCTTTACTGACTCTAGCAACAAGTGAGTCATTACTAACCCTAGCAACAAGTGAGTCATTACTGACCCTAGCAACAAGTGAGTCTTTACTGTCCCTAGCAACAAGTGAGTCTTTACTGACCCTAGCAACCAGTGAGTGATTACTGACCCTAGCATCAAGTGAGTGTTTACTGACCCTAGCAACAAGTGGATCGTTACTGACCTAGCAACAAGTGGTCATTACTGTCCCTAGCAACAGTGAGTCATTCATTACTGTCCCTAGCAACAAGTGAGTCATTACTGACCCTAGCAACAAGTGAGTCATTAGCAACAAGTGAGTCATTACTGACCCTAGCAACAAGTGAGTCTTTACTGACCCCTAGCAACAAGTGAGTCATTACTGACCCTAGCAACAAGTGAGTGACCCTAGCACCAAGTGAGTCAGTACTGACCCTAGCAACAAGTGAGTCATTACTGACCCTAGCAACAAGTGAGTCATTACTGACCCTAGCAACTAGTGAGTCATTTATGTCCCTAGCAACAAGTGAGTCATTACTGACCCTAGCAACAAGTGAGTCATTACTGACCCTAGCAACAAGTGAGTCTTTACTGACCCTAGCAACAAGTGAGTCATTACTGACCCTAGCAACAAGTGAGTCATTACTGACCCTAGCAACAAGTGAGTCATTACTGACCCTAGCAACAAGTGAGTCATTACTGACCCTAGCAACAAGTGAGTCTTTACTGACCCTAGCAACAAGTGAGTCATTACTGTCCCTAGCAACAAGTGAGTCATTACTGACCTAGCAAGGCAACAACAGTGAGTCATTACTGTCCCTAGCAACAAGTGAGACTTTACTGACCCTAGCAACAAGTGAGTTAGTCATTACTGTCCCTAGCAACAAGTGAGGCATTACTGTCCCTAGCACCAAGTGAGTGATTACTGACCCTAGCAACAAGTGAGTCATTACTGACCCTAGCAACAAGTGAGTCATTACTGACCCTAGCAACCAGTGAGTGATTACTGACCCTAGCAACAAGTAAGTCTTTACTGACCCTAGCAACTAGTGAGTCTTTACTGACCCTAGCAACAAGTGAGTAAATACTGTCCCTAGCAACAAGTGAGTCTTTACTGACCCTAGCAACTAGTGAGTCTTTACTGTCCCTAGTAACTAGCGAGTCATTACTGACCCTAGCAACAAGTGAGTCTTTACTGTCCCTAGCAACAAGTGAGTCATTACTGTCCCTACTCCCTAGCAATAAGTGAGTCTTTACTGACCCTAGCAACTAGTGAGTCATTACTGACCCTAGCAACTATTGGGTTCTTAGTAATTTCTTATTTAGCTCCACCCAATCTTAGGCTTGAATAAAGCAACACATTGTCAACTTTTTCTGCATTGCACGTGATCTAATTGCAACTTTGTGTCAAATCCTCATCGCAATAATTGCAACGTTTCAGTAATTGCTACATTTGAATATTGAATCAGTTAATTAGGTCTCCGTAAATCATCCTATTCTTCAGTCGACGCTTCTGCCTGGGTCAACTGACGAATATCAACAGAACACCGCCAGTTGAGAAGTGCCGTAAACAAATCGGTAAGTGTACAATACACACGCATTCACTGATTTTCCTTACAATAACATTGACGTTATCAAAACATCTCCATGTAGGCCCATTGAAACTATGTCTCTGCGTTACACTATTCCATTACGGAGTCTAGGGGCATTGTTACAGAGTCGTGTTTCACTGACTTGGTGACATTGTGGTCTCATCTCACCACTGCCTTAAGATGACTTCGCTCATCAACGCACGGATAATGGCTTAATAAGCATTAGGTCATTTTGTCCCACTGCACTTTGGCATTGTTCACTACGAGCAAAAGGGTCTTCTTATTCCTGTAAATCGTAATGTGCTGCGCGCGCTGGATGTTTGGATCGCGCGCGCGCCTCGCACTTCCATTGGAACAAGTTCCTTGAACTGAAGGTGAAATCTGCTCCTGAGTAGATGAGATGGGAATAACAGTGCTTAACTCTGTGCCAAACCCGACAAAATGTACTTCCAGGTCAAAATAAGGGTAAAATTGTATTCCTGCTTACTTTATGCTACTTTTAACCTTTTCAAACTTCCATTTTAACCTTTTCTGTGCGACTGTGCTATAAAAAGCCGTGACGTAGCGGGGAAAATCTTATCATTACCAATTACCCAATGATAATCCAGTAAATTAGTCACGTGGTACTATTTCCACCAATGGGAAGAGAGATGCCCAGCAGTCAGACAGGACGTTGTAAAACCCTCCCCTATACAATATCAAATAATTTGATATTACCAATACCTGATTTAATATTGCATATTATGCTGTTACCCTCTATCATTCTCTGAGACTTTGTCTGCTATTCAACCCTGGAAACATGTAGTGGGTCCTCTAAAAACGTGATAATATTACCGACACTGTTCCTTCTGATACGCAATGAAGTGGAGATGAGACTCTCAGTATTCCTCCAGACATTAAATATTGTATCACAATTTAGAGCGGGATTCTCCCTTGCTAGACTGTACATGTGAACATTGCCTAGACTCGAGGCAGCGCTGGTGATGCTCTAATCACTCGCGGGGAAAGCCTAATTTGTGGTAATTAGCATGAAATCCTCTCTCTGTGTGTGCAGAGGAGTAGGTATCTCTTGTAAGCAAGATGATGTACAATGTATATACAGGGAGAGAGTTTGTGTGTGTAATGTGTATAGAGTGAACATAGTGCGCGTGTATAGTGCAAGTGTAGTGTGTACATGTGTATATGTGTTAAATACAAGTGTAGTGTGTAGTGTGTACGTGTGTACATGTGTAAAATACAAGTGTAGTGTGTAGTGTGTACATGTGTATAGTACAAGTGTAGTGTGTACATGTGTATAGTACAAGTGTAGTGTGTAGTGTGTACATGTGTATAGTACAAGTGTAGTGTGTACATGTGTATAGTATAAGTGTAGTGTGTACATGTGTATATCCAACACACACTGTAACCTACTATCCAACACACACTGTAACCTACTATCCAACACACACTGTAACCTACTATCCAACACACACTGTAACCTACTATCCAACACACACTGTAACCTACTATCCAACACACACTGTAACCTACTATCCAACACACACTGTAACCTACTATCCAATCCAACACACTGTAACCTACTATCAACACACACTGTAACCTACTATCCAACACACTGTAACCTACTATCCAGCACACACTGTGACCTGCTATCAGCACACACTGTAACCTGTACACACCTGCTATCCTGCACACTTCCTGGTATGACCTGCTATCCAACACACACTGTGACCTACTATCCAGCACACACTGTGACCTGACCTATCCAACACACACTGTAACCTGTGACCTGCTATCACACACTGTAACCTACTATCCAACACACACTGTAACCTGCTATCAACACACACTGTAACCTACTATCAGCACACACTGTGACCTGCTATCCAGCACACACTGTAACCTACTATCCAGCACACACTGTGACCTGCTATCAGCACACACTGTGACCTGCTATCAGCACACACTGTGACCTGCTATCCAGCACACTGTAACCTGCTATCCAGCACACTGTGACCTGCTATCCAGCACACTGTAACCTGCTATCCAAGCACACTGTGACCTGCTATCCAGCACACTGTGACCTGCTATCCAGCACGCTGTGACCTGCTATCCAGCGCACTGTGACCTGCATCCAGCACGCACTGTGACCTGCTATCCAGCACACTGTGACCTGCTATCCAGCACACGCATGACCTACTATCAATACATGCCTTGACCTGCTATCCAGCACTGTAACCTACTATCCAGCACACTGCTGACACTGCTATCCAGCACACTGTGACCTACAGCACACATGACCTGCTATCCAGCACACTGTGACCTGCTATCAACACACATAATGACCTGCTATCCAACACACACTGTAACCTGCTATCCAGCACACACTGTGACCTGCTATCAGCACACACACTGTGACCTACTATCCAGCACACACTGTAACCTGCTATCCAGCACACGCAATGACCTATCCAGCACACTGTGACCTACTATCCAGCACACACTGTGACCTGCTATCCAGCACACACTGTAACCTGCTATCCAGCACACTGTGGCCTGCTATCCAGCACACGCACTGTGACCTGCTATCCAACGCACTGTAACCTACTATCAACACACACTGTGACCTGCTATCCAGCACACACTGTGACCTGCTATCCAGCACGCACTGTGACCTGCTATCCAGCACACGCGCTGTGACCTGCTATCCAACACGCTGCCTATCCAGTGACCTGCTATCCAGCACACGCTGTGACCCTGCTAATATCACGCAATGACCTGCTATGACCTGACCTGCTATCAACACACGCCTGACCTGCTATCCAACACACACTGTGACCTGCTATCCAGCACACACTGTGACCTGCTATCCAGCACACGCGACCTGCTATCCAGCACACACCTGTGACCTGCTATCCAGCACACACTGTGACCTGCTATCCAGCACACGCACTGTAACCTGCTATCCAGCACACATGACCTGCTATCAGCACGCCAATGACACTGCTATCTAACACGCACTGTGACCTGCTATCAAGCACGCACTGTGACCTGCTATCCAGCACGCACTGTAACCTACTATCAACACACTGTAACCTACTATCAGCGCACACTGTGACCTGCTATCAACACACACTGTAACCTACTATCCAACACGCATGACCTGCTATCAGCACACACTGTGACCTACTATCCAGCACACACTGTAACCTGCTATCCAACACACACTGTGACCTGCTATCCAGCACACTGTGACCTGCTATCCAGCACGCACTGTAGGCCTGCTAACCAGCACGCACTTAATGACCTGCTAATCGGCACGCAATGACCTGCTATCAGCGCATGACCCACCTATCCAGCACGCGTGACCTGCTGTCAGCGCACGCCGACCTGCTATCAACACACTGTGACCTGCTATCCAGCACGCAATGACCTGCTATCCAGCACACTGTGACCTGCTATCCAGCGCACTGTGACCTGCCAACACGCACTGTGACCTGCTATCCAGCACCTGAAACCTGCTACCAGCCCCCCTTAACCACCTTACCATCCGCACTGACCTCACCAGCCACGACTTTACCTGCATCCGCACTTGACCCTATCACCCCGCCGCCTTCCCAGCCAGGACCCTTCCCGCCCCGCCCTTCCCGCCATACCTATTCCACACTGACCTGATCCCCCGACCCTTCCAGCACCATGACCTACCGCACCGCCCCTGACTTCCACCCGCCCACCAAAGCACCAAAACCCAACCGACTCCACCCCGCATACCCTATCCAGCCCCCTTACCGGCAAACCCCCCCAGCACGCCTTTCCCCACCGCCCTTACCACGCGACCTGCTATCCAGCACCGGACCCTATCCAGCGGACCTGGACCGCTTTTCCAGCCCCTGTGCCTTATCCCCGCTGGACCTGCTATCCGCCCTGGACCTCAACAGCCCTTTACCCTATCCAGCGCGTGACCTTATCCAGCACCTTACCAACGCGACCTGCTATCCCCGCCGCCTGTTCCCGCACCTCTTTCCACCCAAAGCTATCCGCCCACCTGCCTGCCCTACCCAGGGGCTGACCGCCTTTACCCTTCCCGCCAAGACCTGCCACCGCACGACCCTACGCACCGCGGCCCCCCCGACCTACCCAAAGCCGACCTGCCACCAGCCGGACCTGCTTCCCGCACGGCCTTGACCCTATCCCACGCTGTGCTATCACACGCCAACCTGCTATGCACGCCATGACCTACTATCCCCGCAATACCTGCTACCAGCAGCCGCCCACCGGCCAAAGCTTTGCCACCAACCCGCCTTATCCCGCTTCCCCCCGCCGACCCACACACCCCTACCTTTTCCCCCCGGGCCTGCTAAACACAACCGCGAACCCCTCAGCACCTGTGACCTCTTCAGCACCAAACCTGCATCCCCAACCGGACCCAATCAGCACCGACCTTTACCCCACCAAAGCCTACCAGCACCCCAAGACCATCAGCACGCTACCTGCCAGCCCCGCGCGACTCAGCACGCCTGTGACCTGCTATCCACGCCGGGCCTGCTATGACCACCTTATCAGCCCGCACCCTTCCGGGACGCCGGGCCCTTCCACGCAACCGCTATCCCACCCTTTACCTGCTATCCGCCGCCCATTGACCTGCATCCACCACGCTTCCCACCGACGCAACCTGCACCGCACGCTTCCTGCTTCCAGCCACAGCAGACCTGCTACCCAAAGCCTGACCGCTATCAACACGCCTACCTTATCAGCACGCACGACCCATCACCGAACCCCCCGCCGACCTACCCCCCACGACCTGCTTCCAACGCACCCTGCTATCCGCGCCAAATTACCGCCCGCGCAAGACCTGCTATCCACACGCGGACCTGCTATCCGCACGCCTTACCTCACCCTTTACCTGCTACCAGCACCCAAACCCCCGGACCGCCCCAAAACCGACCCTATCCAGCCGCACGTTCCCTTGCCCCCGCAATTTACCCCCGCCGACCCGCCCAGCAACCCTTCCACAACAGCCCCACCATGACCCGCCTGTTCCAGCACGCCTGACGCATCCACCCGCCAGCCTGCTACCACCGCAACCCTTTACCACGCGGCCTTATCCCCTGGACCCATCCCAAT
Source organism: Beroe forskalii (assembly GCA_011033025.1). Taxonomy (NCBI): domain Eukaryota; kingdom Metazoa; phylum Ctenophora; class Nuda; order Beroida; family Beroidae; genus Beroe; species Beroe forskalii. The sequence goes on along the minus strand of WFMF01000644.1, from coordinate 844 downwards.
AACCGCATGACCCTATCAGCACGCACTGACCTGCTCCAACCCCCGCGAACCCCAAGCGTCACAGCAACCTACCAACGCCGATGACCCTACCAGCCCATGACCCTTTCCCCGCGCTCGACCAACTCACGCCGCTGAACTCCCTGACCACACGCGCTGGACCTGCTACCAGCACGGTTTCCCCCACGCCCGCACCGGGACGGACCACCAGGGCCACGCCCACCGCGCCCTACCGCGCACCTGCTATCCGCCCGCTGACTCTTCCACGCACCCTATACCCCACCACCTTTACCCATAAAACCACCCTACCCACCCAACCAATGCCCTTTAAACAACGCACCGGACCTGCTATCCAGCACACCAACCACCTATCCACACGCAATGACCTGCTACCAGCACCCTTACCTGCTTAACCACTAATGACCTGCAACCGCACCTTTACCTGATCACACGCCTGCCTGCTAAGCAACGCCTGTACCTGCTACCAACCCCCGCTGTTCCTGCCCGACGCCTGTGACCTGCTACCGCACCGGGGCCTGCTTCCACCCCCGCCAAAACCCCAACACGCCCCCACCACTTGCCCTTACGCCCGAAACCCCCCCGGACCTGCTATCACCACGCCCCTTACCCCCAAACATACACCAGGCCTGCTACCCCCCCCCCTTGGGCCTGCTTCAAACCCGACCCCTCCGCAAACCCTGCCCCCCAAAACCCCAACCCCCCCTTTACCTTTCAAGGCCCCCGCCCTTTCCGCCCGCACCGGACCTGCTATCCGCCGCCGGGGCCTCTAACCAGCCCCTGTGACCTGCTACCAGCACGCCCCTTTTTCCCACACGCACCCGTACGC